>OY855913.1:24802613-25300113 GCA_963693305.1 Meandrina meandrites
GCGCATCCAATTCAGGGGGGAGAAGTAATGCTACTTTGCCGCTTTACCAAAGAAAAGCACTAGGATTCAGTCTTGGTGACATTTTATTTTTGAGTATTTGTTCTACAACTTGCCTGTTTTGACCTTCACTCAAGCTGAGAATTCCGATCTCACCGAAGAAATCTCCACCAGAGAGAACTTTAAGAACTTGGCCTTGATCTCTGTAAATGCAGTGTTACATGTAAATAGTTAAAAAAAAAAAGTGCATGATTTTTCTTACATTAAACAGTTTTAGGAGTATTCTTTGATCCAGTTCCTACCCTATGACCTCGATCCTTCCATCTATAATGACGTACATCTCTCGTGCAACCTCCCCTTTTCTGCAAACGAGGTCGCCTGGGGTGAAAATTCGAAGCTTCATCTGCAGGACGAGGTGGTGCAGAAATTCTGGCTGACATTTTTGCAAGAACGTCACCTTTAAAAAAGTAAGAAAGCAGAATACCAAATTAAAGTGAATATTGAACATGCAAGTAGAGAAGTCTTTCATTTTAATCTCAGCGCTGAGAAGACCTTGCGTAATTAAGAAGTCGTGAAGGCTGTTTATTTAGTTTCTTAGTAGTCTCCTGTAGCTCATGCAGAAAGTAGTGGAGTGTCCTGTCGGTCTGCGAAAGGTTATGTTTGCACTCCTGCTGTGATGACTCGAAGATGTGTTCTCCAAGTAGTTGCACATCTTTCTCGTACGATTAAGATTCGTTATCGTTTATTGTACTAGTTTACCTTTCGCAGTGTCTCAAGATTCACATGCAGAGCGATCTCAGTCTTCAGTTTGTTTGGTAGTAGAGTGAGTGAGTTCAGGTCTCCTCCCCCGGTACTCATGCGGCCTCTAAGATAGGAAACAGACAATGTCTTATGAATGCGTCGTAATCAACCTATACCGTTATTATTGTTAGGTTAGTTTCGGTGATTGCTGGAAACGTAGCCCACGAAATGCAGGATCAATCGATAGACGGTGCTTGCGTAGGCCTAATCAGATTGCGAATTTGTCATTCATTCATTCAGTCGGTCAATCAGGCGGTCGTGATCAGCTAAGTCATTCTTCCCGTTCATAGAGGGAAAAAAACAAATAAGCAGAGGTCTATCTGTTTTTAAAGAGCTTTTGTGAAACTACAATCTATTTTTAACAGGTTGGCAAACGTAGGTAGCTTGTACTTTTATACGCTCGTTCGCTGCATCGTCATTTAACCTTCTTCCCAGGACAGTTTCTCTCCTCGCCCTCTCGAGAGCCTGTGAACAAGGCTGGAGGTTGGCTGGTGGAAGCTGTTTAAGTGAGTCAGTATCCATAACCTCTTACCTTGCCCAAGAATAGTCGTACCACATCACCACGCGTCTTTGTAAGTCTTTTGGCACGTTGTGCTTCTTCATGTACTGTTTCGTGTTTTCCTACCGAGATATCACAGACAAATTAACAAACAATGTCTGAGGGTTAAACAAGGACTGCTTTGTCCTTAGAGAGGTTTTTAATTGAGTCTCGAAAGAAATTCACATAATTCGTCATTTCCTCTGTTTTTGCATCACTACTGCTTAGTGATTGGCTTAAAAGTTTCGTACGACTTTCTCAACCAATCAGCAGTAAAACCAAAACCCAACCGCGACTCGCTCGCATACGAGCTTTCCCGCGCTTTGCACTAGTGTCATATTTTGCTTCGCTGCGGGTTTTGATTGGTTCACCAGATTGTGCCCTTTATGATTGTCCAGAGTGATTAATTTGCTTTTGATTTTCCAACACTCAGTTGAAAACTGCTCTTTGGAAAGAGTTTAAAGAGTTACTAACCCTTTGTTTTTCGAAATCCATTCTAACCGCATTTCTGTTCACAATGATGCTTCCTGCGTTACCTGAAAAAAAAATATAATGAGAATATAAGCAGGCAACGTTTTAGTCAACTAAACCTTCGCTGCGTAAACATGTCTATGTCACGTGACACACCGAGTCTCGATCACAGTGGCTGACAAAAGGGTCACAAAGGATTGCTGATTGCATGGATCTGGTCGAATTTAATTAGCTATTGTAGGTTCCACTGAGGTCTTATCTCATTAAAATTATTACATTTACTCTGTTGTATTTGATTTTCCTTACCTACGATAGTGGCAAACATGAAAACACCGGTTAAGTAGCAAGCGATAGTGTAAACATATCTGAAACAACAGGCAAAACAACAACAAATTTACAATCAAATACAGAGTAGGTCTAGCTAGCTTTTTGGGTTTAATTAAATTTGTGTGAATAAAGTGACAAGACCTGGACTTTCGTGAAAACAAAGCAGCAATACTACGCCAAGTGATTGGTCTAAAAATCTCGCGCCACCTTCTCAACCAGTCAGAAGTAAAACCAAAACCACAACCCCACCGTCTCCAGGACGCTGTTCCTTTTTTCTCGCGTTCGGCGCCCGAGTTTTCATTGATTTGCTGGATTGACTGTACGTTGTACCCTTGTGATTAGCGCCAGAATTAGCTTGCGAGTAGGCTCTCCGCGCGAAAAACAAAATGGAGAAGGCGCCTTCTCTTCATTTTTTTCGCGCGGAGAGCCCGCTCGCAGGCTACGCCAGAATGATACCTTTGGTTTTGGTTATGCGACACTCCATCGAAAATTGTCTAAAGTGATGAACCAATCACAAGTCGAGGTATTTTAAGGCATGGCATGCAATGCCAAGCACGGGAAAATGTGCAACCGGTGTCAAGCGCATGAAAATATGCAAGGGTGCCATGCACGCAAAACGAGAATCAATCGAGTCGAAATTGACGTTCGTGCCAGACAAAAGCAAGAGTCACCGAGAGTCGAAGAATGAGCTGCACGGGTCTTTTCTTTGACTCTCAGCGAGTGTGGGCCAAACGAGAGAAAACTCGATCACTCTAGAGCGAAATTTGAGAACTTTCAAATTTCATTCGAGCGTACCACACAAGAGTTCAGGTCAAACCGGAGAGCCAAAGTTTTAAGTCTTCAGGGTCCACTCTGTCCCGAAGGGGCATATTTCACTAGGAAAATGGGATTCACAAAGAAATAAGCAATAGAACTAGGAATGGGATTTGTAAACCTCGGGAAAATATTACGCTGGGAAATGGGATTGGGGCAAAATTTGGACTCTCCTCTTGGAAGAACAAGTACCTCTGAACCAGTGTAAAAGAAGCACAAGGGCAAATGCCAGAAATGGAAAATGGGAAAGAAAGAAATGGGAATTGTTCCTGTTGTTCCATCGCGTTCACTTCGCAAATTTGTACTTGCAAATAAGCCTCGTCTGCCATCTTGGAAATGGACTTCAGATGCGAATACATGCGAATTTTACGTTCCTTGGGCGTGCTTTACACCCTGCGTGATCCAGGCTTCAAAAGAATTCAATTTACGACTTTATAATACATTTCTAATGGTTTAAGTGAAGCATACAAAAATGTATATATATCTTTCGCAATTCCAGCGTATTGGAACAAATCCCTTTGCTAACAACAAGATTAATTTCGACCGTACATGTTATATACAGTAAGCTTTTAAATAAAAGGTCTGTGAGTGCGCCAATCATGTATAATAAATGCTTCCACTACAACTACGAACAATTTTCAGTAATAAGTCCGTTTTGAGTGTCTGAACGCAACAGACATACGCAAATCATAAGATTGAGATCGAGCGAAACACTGATTCAACTTAATTTTATCGGTATAGTTTTTAGTGTTTTCAGAAATATTGTGCGAATCCGTTGCCCGCAGTTTATTAGCTTTGACTAAATCCAGCCGTCAAGAGACTTCATTAGAAGTTGTTTATTCAAGCGTCAGCTTTCGGACAGATTGCTGTCATATTGATTACCGTACGAACGTTTAAGACTTGTAAATGAACTTTCAGATGGAACCGGGTACTGGGGTTAATAAAACAACAACAGCGGCTTATTTGTTTTCTCCAACCTCCAGGTTAATAAGACGCGCATAAAATATTACAAGAAAAGTACAGAAAACCTGTGTTTTTGATAAAAAAAATGTCCTTGACAACACTAATATTGATTATCGTTTCTTAATCGACTGAGCTAATGGATAGTGACTACAACAAGAATTTTCAGAACTTGCCTAAATATATCTCTTCTGCTCACGCTAAAACTCCAACGTGTTTAAAAGCTGTTTAGCATAACACGGTTTGAAGTTGTTTTTTGTTGCGTGATGTCGTGTCTAGTGAGCTGATTGATCAGAGAGAATGCATCCTGGTGTAAATTTAAATGTGTCACGAGAATCTAGTGCAACACCTGCTCCGACTGCACGTATTGTCCATTTTCATTAAAAAGAAGCCTGTATGTGCTTTATTTAAAATTGAGAAAGGAAACTGATTGACAGTATCTTCCAAAATCTGCCATAACTGAAAATAAGCTCGCGCAAATATCAAATAAATTTATTGAGGTCACTTTAATTCCCGGTCGAGATGAGGGCTCAAAGAATCATGTTTTTCCCTTGTTTTCGTCTAAAAAATAGCTCCAAAATAACGTTATGTTGCAAGTACCAGCTAGAAGGTTGCCATGGAATCATTTATTAAGTCTAATATCGGCAAGGAAAATGCTAGATTATATTAGAACAGCAACTCAAGAAATATTCAGTACCTCATTGCAAAATAAGGTGGATAAATCTTGAAAAAAAGCGATAAAAAAAGAGGAAAACTAGCTAGCACTATAGCTTACAAAACTGATATAGAAAACACAATTTGTTCGGGATATGTTGCGAAATTAATCGACCACAAGCAAACACTGAGCAATATTATAGGAATTAATTACTTTTTCAAAAAGAAAAACTTCCCTTCTTCTCGGCGCCACGGTAGAAATGGACAATTTTATACTCAGTGTAAGCCGTTTCTCGCTTGCTTGAACAAATTTGGGCGATTTAAAGTTTCGTTGGCACCGGGAACATACGCCATTAACGACTAGACTAAAAACGTATATTTTTTTTGGCTTCGAGTTTCCCTGAAAGCTCTTTTCAACTAATTAAGTTGCAGGTGCTATTTTTCTTAGGGTGGCTGCATTTTTAGTAACTCCTTAAAATGCTATTGCGGTAAACGAACTTCCCAGCAAGCGCTTATTTAAAACAGTTAATTTTTGAAAGAAGTGGGAGTTTGTTTGCGGGCTTTTCTGCGGCTTAAAAACAAAAAAAAAATCGCATTTTGTTTGATGATTCAACTCTTTCTTTTCAACTCTTTTTTTGTTGTCGGTTATCAACACGTGTAAACGATTGAATGGGCTTAAAACAAAATTCGGGATCTTCTACCGAAAATTTTATTTAATTGTTTTGTCCGCCTCTCAGGAAACCAGTGGATTGAAAGGCTCTAAAAGCAGCGTCTGTTCGAGTTTTATTTGGACGAGGTTGTATTTTACTAGATCTTTGAAAAATAGGTTTTATTTCTTCTAGTCCTGACACATGCAAATTGAAATTCATTTCGTATTTTCAGCTAATTTGTGAAGTCTCGAAACTCAATTCATGCTAGGCTAAGTCTATAAGTCTCTTGGATGCACACCGCATCATGTGCTTAAATCCCTGCGGGTTGAGGCCTTAATGCTAATCGAAGATATTAAAATTATGCAAAATTGAGTGCAAAATTCAACTTCGACGGAAGAGGAACATAAATAAACCTAAAATATAATTAATGTAACATGTTCTCTAAAAACAAAATCCGCATGATCGTGCGCGCGTTTACTGAAAAATTTTGAAGGCAAAGTTTTAGATGCGTGCATGTTCGGCTAAATTCACTCGACTCACTCGTTTCGTGATTATCACCGACCTCTCACGCAAAGCACAACAAGTAAACACACAACCAGATGGACAAACCTGTTATTTTACCCACATATGTAACAAAGTGCGAAATTTAAACGGAAAAAAAAGACATATACTTACTCTAAATTTGTTGTCGGTGATGGTAGATCTCCTATGGCAGTCAGAGTCAAGGTGGACCAATAAAACGATTGAAGATATTGCTGATATAGAGAGCCGTTTCCCTGATAAACCCACTCATTAGTTCCGAATCCCTCCACTCTAGATATCATGTAGTAAAATGCAGCGTTCCAGTGAATTAGAAGAAACATTAGGTGCATAAGGAAAAATACTCGTAAGAAAGTCGGATAGTTCGCTTGGGACTCCATGACTGCCTTGATACGAAAGCTCTTGTATCCTTTAACAATACGGTTCACTCTAAGCAGCGGAAGTGGACCAAAAGCGGCATACAAAATATCCGTTGGAATCAACGACACCATGTCGGCAACAAATTCAACAGATCGAATGTACCGCATATATACTCGCTTCGTATCGGTTACTAGAATTCCTTCCTCTAGAAAGCCAGTTCTTGCGGCGATCACGATATCGAGTGCATAGATAGCGTCGCAAAAATAGTCGAAGAGAAACCAAACTATTTTCAGAAAGCCACTCTGGGCTGCGGGGAAAGCAATCCTCGTGATCAATGCCCACAAGTTATAGCGAATAGCGAAAACAAGAACATAAAACCACACACAAATGTGCAATCCATCCGGATCAAAAATTAGTTTCTTGTCCTTCCAGCGAACGGCTTGGTCGTATTCATAGACGGAGCCACTTGCTAATTCGCTGTCAATTTCTTTTTCGATTTCTGCAGCCGCACGCGGTCCATCCAGCGAGCTTACCTTCGACAGAACGTTATCTGTAGAAGGACTTTTGGCTTTAGATCTCTTTCGGTGCGGAGGAGTAGCTTTTCTGTTATCCCGCGTGCTGAACTTTTGAAGAAACGGGTCTACGGTGACAGATGATTTCACTGCTGAACGCTTTCGCGAGCGAGATGGTTTCACGGAGTTTTTCACCAACACCGCATTTCGGATCTGTTTTGTTACCGTTCTCCACTTTCCCAAAGATTCTACGCTGTTGGTTTCCTTTAAATTACTTTGTTTGTGTTTTAGTTTATCATCTCTAAGTGTGCTATCACCTCCGCTATATTCACCTGGCTGAGGTTTGCTAGTGGCGTGATCCGCATCATCGTCGTCGGAATCGTCGTGGTTCTCGAACCTCACAGCTTTTTCCATTATCGCATTTGAGTTATCCGTTTGGCCGCATCCTGATTCTGTTTGTCCGGTCACCCTTGATTCGGAGGTCTATAAACAATTTGCTGCGTCAACACCAAATAATACAATAAAAGCCCCTCGAAACAGATCACAAGAACCTCGTAAAATCAATTAAGAGTACAATACTGAATACAATTTTCACGGTGCTCATGAGCAAAATTGGCTAACTGAGCTGAAAAGAACCGACGCTTTTCAGCTATGGAATAACGATCGTATATTTTACTAGCACTGAATGTGCCATTGTCTACCTTTTTCATTAAACAGTGGTCCAAACAACAAGATGTAATGGAAATGTAGAAATAGGCATTTAACTACCCTCTTGGCCCTATTGACACCGTGTGTCCCAAAGGGCCAATCATAGTCTTTTGTGTCAACTACACGTTTATTGAAAGCCCATTCTTGATTTTAGCGAGTTTGTGGATCTCCGCTGTCAAATCATATTAGCTCTAAACCAATTCCATCGAGACAGATCGGTGATAACACGGGAAGAGCTTACCTAATGAGATGGAAATGCATCTTGACAAAGTTAAGTGAAACTTCGCCAACGTTTTAAGCAAACTAAAGGATTAACACCTCGTGAGTTTACTAATCACAAGTCATTTCCATCAAGCGTTAAATTTATCATATAATTATAAATGCGGTGATGTTTACGACCTGCTCTGACAACGCTCCATAGCAACGCTCCTGTCAGACAATTGCGTCTTTTTATGCATTGCAAGATATGGCCCCATCATTTTCAACCAAAACAAAAACAATGAATACCTTGCGTACACGGGCGGACCTATACCAGCCGTATCAATTCTTTGGGCAAAACAACACTCATTGGGTACACGAGATTGAACAAAAGCACTTCTAATAATTTCAATGCTCAAATTAGTAAATTAATCTGAGTGTGTCTAGGCCAAATTTAAGTGGTGGTCAAAAAAAAAATTAAACATAATAACCACCACGCAGACGTGATGTTCACGCACTTCTTATAGAATTTACAATCAAGGAAAATTAAGGTTTAAAACTTTCTTTTCTTGGTAATTACCTCTTGTGAAATTTAATGAAGACCGTTAAAAATCAAAGGCCGCCGACTAAAACTCTGCTTGCAATGAACGTTGCCGCGGTGTCTTCGTGAAAATAAATAGTTTGGTGTTTGCTGTGAAGTGAGAATCTTCCTGATGTTTCTGCTGTGCTTATTCAAATACGATGCTCAATTTCTTTTTCACCTATCAGTAGCATTGGTGTCCATTGGAAATTCGCGTGAAATGCCATATCATTTGTCAATTGTATGATAATTTTAATGAGATACCCTTAGTTTGTCAGAAGCTTTAAGCGATAATCGAAATTTGCGTTGCAGATTTCACACTTTTAACAAGGAGTCTCGATCTTTTAGGGTTAACGGTAGACTGTTTTTGTATAGCTTAAGTAATTTTGATTTTTTTTTTCATGAAAATAAAAACGACGGCTAGCAACACATTATTAAAAACTTTCGGCTATTATTTGAAAAATAGCGACAAATTAAGAAGAAGGTAAAATATAATTTGTAGATCCAATGTTGTAAATCATTATTAAAAACGCTCGCAGATTCAGTTCTTCACTGAAAAGCACTTAAAAATAGTAAAATACAGCTCTGGTATTTTAAGGTAGTTTTTCTCGAATAAAAAGTCAAGAAATGGAAGAAATGGAATGATAATACCAACTTTCAACTAAGAATTGACAGTAATATTGGTTTTAATTCTTGTAACTTTTAATTAAACATTTTGTTCGCGTCCGTGAATCGCTAATAATGGTGAACACCGCGAATTCAGGAACAGGTTATAGATAAAATTTAAATTTTAACTTCAACCAGAGCTTTTGCAAGGTCTTGCAACGAGCTTGAAATTTTTGTTGAAAATTTTCTGTCGTCCGAAAGCAGACAGCCATTAAATCATTAACAACAAAGTTTTAGTTTAGGAAGAAGAATGATTAAAAAGTTGTCAAGCCCGCCGCACCGTACACCAGCAGATTTTTCGTCCGCCGTCAAAACATCCCTGTTAGACTTAGAGACTGATATTCCAAACCAAATGTAATCTAGAGAAACAAGTCTGTAACCATTTTTAAAGAATTTAGATTCACGTCGTGCTTACCTTACTTGCTTCCATGAACATGAGTATGAAAAATGAACTCCACGAATTAACAAGCCGGAGCTTATCAGAGCGCTACCAAGACACTAATCGGCCGGTTACGTCACAGCTGGAATTTAACACGTGCCATCCAGTTTCAAATCTCGTGATACAAGTTGTTTTCCGTTTTACACAGTTCCTTACTTAGAGTTATTTTACTCCGAACAGTAAGATACAGAGAAAAACCTAGATTATTCTGCAATGCCTGAATACACGGTTTGTCTTCAGCATCGTGCAATACAACATATATTTCTCGACGGTACTTAAAAAACACATTAGTAATTTGTATTCATTTATTTCACGCCTTATGACAGTTTGTGGAAATAATTTGCAGCGTCTGTTCACATTTGCTGAGAAAAGCTACCGCCTGTTGCAGATGTTTTGAAACGTGCCTTCCTGCTTATTTAAAATTGCAAATTCGCAAGTTCTAGATACTGTTACTGTTAACAAAACAGTTACTCGTAACTTCTAGCATCACGAAAGTTTCCAATACAGTTAAGCGTTCTTGGAAGATTGCCACGAAAAATTACGGTCAAATGCTCCTTCAGGAGCAAGTATTAAAAAATAATTAATTAGGTAATTAAAACTGGCGAGACTGCTACGCATTTAGCCCCAACGCGTGTATATATCTTATCTCCTTTCGTATCTTTGAACATCGACGTTCGTCGGCCATATCTTTGATATGGAGATCGACTTTGTAGTCAGAACGTGTGTTAGCTCACACTAGTCTTTGCCAATAGCTATCGCTAGGAAACAAAATTACCGTAAAAGCTCTATTAAATCAAGCCCCCGAAGGGCTTTTTTTTCCTTCAAGACCCGTCAACAGTATTATACAGAAGGGGAGGAGAACTTAGTTCAAATCATATAGGGTACATAAAAAATTAGACTTTTTATTGTTGTACTGCTGTCTAGTAACACCCTTTGACAAAATGATAACAATAAAAAAATAGATATGGTTGATAAATAACTTTAAAATTCTTGCCTAATTCTCATAATCTACCATCTTGGCAAGAGGGAACTTATTATTTTTTTTAAATTAACGTCCGGAGGGGACTTAGTAGAGCTTTTACATTACAATAACTAAGATACTGCACGTGCACGCGTTTTGGCTGGTTAAGGCGATGGCAAACGAGGACACATTGTTGCCGACACAGCGTTGCTCATGATTGTTTCCATGTTGCGCAAACCGGGAAACATTTGTTGTGAACAAAAATTATTTCTAAAAGAAATCAGCAACACTTTTTGTGTCCGCAACATTGTTGCGCGCAGGGGGAAACAGAGAAACATTTACTGCGGACACAAAATGTTTCTGAAAGAAATCAGAAACATGTTTTGTGAGTCAGACACAAATTTTGTGTTCGCAACATTGTTGCGCGCGCGAGCAAACAAACAGGAAAACATTTGTGCCCGCAGCATTGTATCCTCGTTTGCCACTATCTTTAATGCCCATCATCTATCAGAGGGCAGACGCATAAATGACGTTGCTGCATGGTGTGACTCGCGCGCGTGATCAGTATCAGATTTAGAGTCCGTCTTATCGGCAATTTTTTTCAAAACTTAGGGCCAAATGAAATGAAACTTCTACAAGTTTCACCTTCGATTCACCTTGAGAGCAAACACATTTAGCTGGCCTAAAACAAGCCCTAAGTGGACTGTGACTGATAAATTCCGAAAATTATCGAAAGCCCTAAGAATTGTCAAGTAGAATGAATTGGGAACTGAAGTCGGCACGGGAAAGTTGAGTCAGCGATCAGGGCATTACACTGTTTATAAACAGCACCTACAACAGGAATGTTTGGATGCATTTCCTATTTACTAAACGGCAGGCCCCAGTTGTTCAAAGGGTGGATAACGCTATCCACCGGATAAATCACTATCCAGTGGATAGTGTAGTTTGTTTTGCCAACACTTATCCACTGGATAGTGATTTATCCGGTGGATAGCGTTATCCATCTTTTGAACAACTGGGGCCAGATGAGTAATAAATATATTGAAAAGACAAACTGGCGGCCTAAACTCGGCCAAGCAAGAAATAAATATCAGTATTTCTTTGACATAACAACGAACTGAAATGAGAGCTGCCTGTGGAATAAGCGGCCGCGATATTCATTTGAATCACAGAAATGTCACAGAGTTGCAAATGTTAGAACCACCCTGGCAAGAATTCCTCTCGAGACCCTTTTTTGTACCGAACACAAAGTCTATGCCAGTGACTCCAGTATTGGTAACTCTTGATCCATCACTTCACTCCGCACCCTTTTCCAATGGTGTTATGCGTTGGTCAGATCAATCTTGCAGATCGAATAGCATTTGTAAAGGGGTGCGGGCTGCCCAAAACAGGAAAGTGGTTTACAGTTCAGTTATGACTCAAATTGGAGTTCTATGTTGTTTGTATATAGCGCACAACCGAAAGTAACCAGACCATGTGTTTTGTGAACTTTAATTCTATAGAACCTCCTTTTTATACAATTTGAAAAATTTATTTTACACTAAACTAAATCTTGACCTAAGATTCCCGTGGCCTAGTGTGATTATTTATTGTCAAGAACATTGCCTGACTAAAAAGCACAATCAGTGAGAGAAGATAACATGCACTGCGAACTTATAGACCGTTTCACTTTTTTTTTCACAAAATGATCGGGATTTTACAGACCTTTACAGAAATTGCATCCAGCAAGCAACGTCTGTAAAATTGTTCGGCCTAGTGGAGCCATATTTTCACTATTTTGGAAGATAAGACTCTTAAGCTTTGCCATTTTAAGGTGCTCTTTCCAACAGTGTCGATATAGAGCTACTGGGTCTTTCAACGGTAATTAAAGTTTGTTACGAGAAAAACAAAATGGCGTCGACTTGCGAAGGACGCACTGAAACGAGAATTTTCCTGGGGAAGAGTTCTTAGAATTAAACCATTTAAAGTAAGCGCGTAGCATTGGCTACTCGACAAAGTGTTTGATTGACATTTGACATCCTTTTTAAACACTTTCTGATGGGTTCCGTACTTTTTGACTAATCGGAATCCAATAGGTATGCATGGGGGCAGAGTCGGCGCGATAAGATGTTGCACGCAGGAAATCCACGTCAACCTCACTGGCACACTTGGAAAATTTTTTAATTGGACAAATCCAACGGAACTCTTCAATCGGATGTCAAGAGGACATCAGATATTATTAAAAAAATACTTTGTCGAGTGGCGCGCATCGCTGTAAGCACTCCCCGTGGCAGAGCATTAGGAAGTGAGCGAAAGGTTGTCAAAAATCAGATAAGAGCAAATACAGTTTCCAAAAAACAGACGCTTGTGTGGGATTATGACGTTGACTTATTATCAAAATCTTAAAATTTCACAACTTTTCATCGAGATACGACGTTGAATCTTTCAAGCGACGGGCCAAAAGTTAACAGATGGCCGATTTTTATCAAATTTTGATTCGTTTCTTGGCGCGAGTTTCGTTTCTTTAGTCGCGCATGCGTAGCCTATGACATTTCCCCTTTAAACTCAAGCGTGTCTTGGCAACACAATGTTCCTACACCTTTAGTACCATCCTATATGCTGACATGGTACTAGCTTGCTCCAGAGGTCAGCATTTCAAAGCAGACATCACAGACTCGGACAGGTTTGGTTAATTCGTACTTTATGATGGGGATCTGTTTCGATGAACACTTGGCACACAGCAGCCGACCACAATGGCGACTGAAAAAAACAGCATAAAGAAAAGAACGTAAGAAAAAAAACGTAACAAACAAAAGAGAGAAGACAGCTGACTGCAATATCCTAACGGAACCCGAATCTAAAAGAGTTAGAGAAGCTATGCACCGGCACAGAATGCATCTTGTAAAACAAATATCTTAATTTTTGCTTCTCGATCATAATCTACGTCAATTTTTACCACACTCAATCATCCTTGTTCCCTTTTAAGTTACTACTTTCTTGCTAATTCTCTGTCTCAGTCCTAGGCATCGGAGCGCTCAGCCAGTGAACTCTGGAATCTGGGGCTAGGAGTATTGCTACTCTCCATAGATGGGATAATTCTCTATAGCAGCAGGTAACTACAATCACTCCACCCTCCCCAACCCCTCCCCCCTCCCTTCCTGTCCCCAAAGTATTTTGTCGGGTGTCCTAATGGTCGGGTGGCAGTTCTCGCAAAGTCTCGCATGAATGACTCGCTACCCGTCGAGAAGACATTGTACAAACAACAGGAACAATGTTCCTAGCCCTAAAACATTAGCAACTGCTACACTAGATGACCAGTAGAATTACGAGAGCTGCTCCACTACCACGTTCTCTGCTTTAGCAAAGTATTATTCTAGGGTTGAAGCTGATGTATAAGCGCTAACTTACCAGTGATGTTTTCTAGTTTTCACAGAGAATTTGATAGAACATTCATGGCACACAGGTCCGTCAATCCACTGCGGTTCAGCGTTCAGCATATCTTAAAAACACATCCCAAACACAAATCAGTCGAGGATGGTTTCACAGTCATAGTAGCGATCACTGATCACTATTAAATTTCTCATTAAAATAACAGCACAAAGCCATAAAAAGTCAGTTATGAGAATAAAACAAATGATCATTAAGGGATAACTGTCTTAATTTATAATCAAATTCTCTCAGCTGTGGCTTTCAAGAGCGATCTTTGCAGTGGTCTAAATTGACGGGAAAAGAAATTTATTTCTCAAAGGGAAAATAGTCCGTGTTTTCCTTTATAAGTCTCAAACGAGAAGTGAAACGCGGAAAAAAACTGAAAAAAAAACCTGCCCTGCACTGAAAACACTTTCCCCCTCTCATCTCGCAAACAGATTTTGCGGGGCGATACCTTTTCTTCCGATTTCGCGTCCGTGCTTTCAAAAATCGTCGAACGAGAAGAGTAAAACGTGCGCACGCGAGAGAGAAAAGCTACCTTGCTACCTCCCATTGCGACTCGCAAGCAGATTTCCCACGGGCATAGTTTTTTTTCTCAAGATTTCGCGTTCGACGATATCCATATATCCAGTAAATACTTACCCAGTAGCGTGTAGAGAAGCTTCTTGGTCGGTACTTGCGCGTTAAATATCGATACGCCATGTCTGTTAATAGTGGCCAGGCTCCCACCTGCCTTCAGCAGCTCACGGCATAATCGAGCCGCGCCGTTGGTGTATGCGAGGAATAACGCTGGGAAGAAAACGTATACGGCATTACGATTGCTGCACACTAATGACCACAGCTGGACGTGTTAGCTGTAATAACGCTGCTGATAAGGCAGTCGGCATCACGATAGTGCCAGATAATTACCTTACAATGACAATACTCACCGATATTCTCGTCTGCATCAAGGGCGTTGATGGGATACTCAGGCATTGACTGGCGAAACAACTCAAATATGGCCACAGCGTTATCCTTAGCGTATTGCGCTAGTATGTGAAGTGGATTCTGGCCTCTACAAACACATGAAGAACACAAACGAAATCGTTAAGAACTGCATCAAATAGTGAAAATTAGTTTATATTAAATTGTATGTTCTGTAAACATGTAAATTGTAACTTTTTTGTCCGGAAGTAATTGTATTTCCTATTTTTGTGCTGTACATTTACATTGTATGACGTGTAGTATATGAAATGATTCATATATGAACTGCGGATATATATGAAGGTGATATGTGATCTTCGCAGTGAATTTCCAATATAAGCAATTGGAATGAAGAAGCCTGAAAAAAAAAATCAGGGTTTCAACGGCATTCCGTTGAAGCCCTGATTTTTTTCAGGCTTCTTCATTCCAATTGCTTATATTGGAAATTCACTGCGAAGATCACATATCACCTTCATTTACATTGTATGTTAAGCTTTATAAAACAATAAACAAATAAAATACAAAAAAAAAATCAAATAGTGAATGAAACTCGATACAAAATCCTTAAAATTTTGTGTAATAGGAAAGTACTATTAATTTATCACTGTGTTTATATTTGAATTGATGGCATCAATACGACTTATACCACAGGACACCCACACAAATACGACTCCTCGTTCAAACACTCACCTAGCATTGTAAGCTTCTGCATTTATTGATGACTCCGTCAGAAGCACACGAACAGCCTCCACGTGACCACACTGCACGGCCACGTGCAGAGCTGAAATGGAACAGTAGTACATTGACGTGAGTGACCGAGCAATGTTCAAGATCTATGAATCAGGGCCATGTGATCTCAGAGAAGTGCTTACAAATCGTGTAAAATAATTTTTTTTATCTTAGCCGTCAAGTTTCCATAGTAAACTGAACAATCAGTGTATAGGATAATAGATAACTATGTTTATGAACGTGTTCTAGCGTTCAACCTTTGGGTTAAAACTTTTCAAGGAGGGAGGGGGGGGGGGGGGGCGCCTAATGGTTATCGCGTTGGACTTTGACTCGGGACCGCATCGGGCGTTACTTTCTAGCTTTTTACATTCGTGCGGATTTCCATACCGTTGTTTCCTCTCTCGTCCACTGCATCTGGGTCAATTCCATTTTCCAGCAGGACACTTATGATGGACGCTCGGTTGTTAGCAGCTGCCATGTGAAGTGCCGTTTGACGATGTTTGTCCGCATCGTTCACTCTGCTGCCAGCGAGAAGCTTCAAAGGAAAATGAAAATATATCACACGAGAGCGGAACGTAGACAGAGAAAAATACTCGAAGACATTGTTTGTATAAATCTTTTTCAATAAGATCACTACAAATCAACTTTGGGAAATGATACTGTAGGCTTAACCGAACTAAACAGGTTAATTCAAGTAGCTATGAACCACTTTGCACCGAAAAGTAAATCATCAAACTCTTACCAAGTGTCTGACAATAATTTCTGAGCCTGCGCTAACAGCCAAGTGCAGCGGCGTCCTGTGCGAAGAGTCCTGGATTCTGGAGTTGACATTGGCTGACACGCCGATAAGAAACAATACGGTCTCAACGTCCACGTTTTGGATCGCTAAGTGAAGGAAGTTACGGCCCTTGGAGTCGAACTGGATATAAAAGAAAACGATACTTATTTAATTGGACTGTTCACAACTCGTTCGTAAGCTTGAAATGCAACATCGCAACGACAAAACCTGTTTACACTGAAATTGTACAACATTTCTGTTACTTGGTTAGCCAGTAAATAACAAGCGTCTTTCATCGCTCTGTGGCTCCAATCCCCCCTCCCGTCCACCCCACCACCAAGCCCTACCCTCCCCCCCCCCCTCACCCAGAGAAGTTCGACTTTGTTTCCGTCACCTGCTCAGCGGCGCCTGGTTCACGTGCCAAAATAGCTCCCGCCGCCTCGTGATCACGCGTTCTCAACGCAACAGCGAACGGCGTCTGGCCAGAGCGGTCCGTGACATTCATGTTGAGTTCCGGGTGGCTAAGCAGTAGCCTGGTTACGATAGGATGTTTGCTGGTGATAGCGATGTGGATCGGACTGCGACTCTCAGAGTCCTGTAATAAACCAAGGTTTGTTGTTGAGCTTTATCAAAGTGAAAACAAGCCGGACCAACGCAGATAGAGCGGTTTTGGATCGAGTGTCGTAAAACCAAAACGATTCGAGTCACAATTGGTTTCGGTTTTACTTCTGATTGGTCGAGAAAGTGGCAAGATTTTTTTTAAAACCAATCACTAAGCGTAGTAATGCAACAGGAAAGCAAATGCAGATTACTTAATTTGTCACTCAAGTGAAAACGGCTCTATGTGCGAAACGGGATTGCCACTCAACGCAAATCACTCAAGTCCATGACACACCTTGCTGTTGACGTTCACTTTATGCTCGAGCAAAGTTTGCAACACGTTATCCAAACCGGCATCACAAGCCAAGTGAAGAGGGGTCATTCCATCCCAGGCTTCTACACCACCCTTGCCGTCTGGGCCAGGCCGCCGGGGACTGGTAAAAAATATTTTGACAGCGAGGTAAGCAAAAAATCAATTTTAAATCATTTCGAAAAAAGGAATCGCCTTCAACAAGGCAGAGAATTCACCTGTTAATGTCACAACCACTTCGAATAAGAAAACACGCGGATGGTTCATCTCGTTCATCAATGGCGCGGTGGAGAAGGGATTGGGTACAACCATTAGGACCCAGATTCCACGCGTCCGTGTCGCAGCCGTATAAAACCTGATGGTAAATTGTGACACTCATTATGAACATAAACATGACGATTTCAGTGTTGAAAAAGGACGGCACGTGGGCCTTTTTGTATGCACCAATCATGTGACATGGTCCACTGGCAAATGCTTTCTTGCGTTCACACAAGGAAACAGTCTCGCGTTTACACTGAAAAACAGTTTGAATAAAGTAGAAAAGCAAAGACCACAACCATTTGTTTAACTCACCAAGGTGGAGGCGACATCTTGTTGTCCGCTCTTAAGCGCCACCCATAATGGACAGTTGTTTTTCTCATCACAGCTATTGAGGTCCGCTCCTTTCTTACAAAGCGCGTCTACAACTGGCTGTAGTCGACACTGGATTGCTAACTGGAGAGGCGTCTTATTCTCTTTGGTCCTAAATAAAAACAAACGCAAATGAGCAAGTGAATCTGGCGTATGGGGTGAGCCTTATATTTTCAAGGGGGGAGGAAGGTTGGGCATTTACCAAAAAAATCTTGAACAGCTAAAACAGAAAAAGAAAAAAAACGTAAAATCTTGCACGGATTGAATGTGGAAAAACGTCCTATCTCAGAAAACTGTCTGACAACCCCACTCCCACCATCCCCCTAAAATAAAAAAGAATGGTCCATCCCTTGGTCCTCACCTCCCTGTCACGCTACGTCACGATTTCTATGTAACGCACCATAGCGTGACAAACGGAAAAATGTTGTCAAAGATTCATATAATAAGACTGAGACAATGGCGTGGCATACTTGTTGTTGATATCTGCTCCGTGCTCCAGTAAAAACAGTGCACTGGCGTTATCCCCTCGCTTCACGGCTTTGTGCAGCAGTGTCAGACCCTTGGTCGTCTGTACCTCAATACTTGCTCCTGCGTCTATGAGTCTGCTGGCTACAGACATCTGTCCGGTACACAGGGCTAGCTCCAAGGGGGTCTGATCCTCGCTGTCTGACAAGTTAAAGTCTGGTACGATGGGAAGGCGGCCGCCCCTGCCTAGACTGCCTGAAACGTGCACAATATGTAACTTATTTAACGATCAGTCCAACGCGATATTTTGGGTGTATTCGTCACAAACAAACTGCTCTTTTCCCCACTCTGATTCTCAGAGCATCCAATTCAAAATTGAAAATAAACAAAGCACTGGAATTCCTTTAATTTGATCACCCAAATCAGCTAGTTCCTTATGGGGTTGCTGTATCTATGGAGCTTATTTTAACAACTGATTGCGCTTTGTTCAGGCCAAATGAAAGTGGCTGTATTAACGAGTTCGTCGTACTAGCGAGGTAGCTGTATTCAAGAGTTCCTCCAATAAGAAAAAAAAGAGAGTTTTTATTTGAGAAGGAGACAGTGGGAATTACGAGAGGATGGTAAAATGGCAGTTCCATTGCAGATCATTAAGACTTGGCACATAATGCTCAAACGTTTTACTATCATGCGTTCACAGGTGAATTCGGTGTCTATTTCACATTATGCTCCAAATTTTACTTGCTCACAGGTGAATTCAGTGTCTAAAAGCATCACCCCTTCTCTAGAGAAACTTGCTGGGCGAAGAATAAAGGGGTAACCGACCTTGAAAGTCAATAAAACAATTGACCACATCTTCGTGCTTGCCGGCTACAGCAACGTGTAACGGTGTTCGTCCATGGCACTCTGTGATCACAGCTTTAAGGTACGGATCCTGGTAGAGTTGGTAGTCTTCAATCAACTTGTGGATCATGTCTTCTGTTGGAGTCTGAGCCGCATCCGAGTCAGCGGTCGCTCCAGCTGAAGTAGGTTCACTGGGAGTGGGGTCTGGTTCTGAGCTGGTCTCTAACATAAGACAGAAGGCAAAAAGGGTTATTCAAATAGTTTTTGAGCTCTAGCAAAAAAGTGGGTCGTACACTCTGGATTTATCTGACATACGAGGTGTACATAAAATGTGACTCATCGTCTTGTGGATCATGAACAACTTTGTATTCTAAGAAAATCTTCATTTGCTGAAATAATTAAACTACTATCATTCCTTCTTTCATTACAGTAAGTTAATATTACGGTGAGAAGTGCAAAATAATCTTTATAACCAATTGATATACCTTATAAGAAATTCGACTGATTGATTGACCGACCGACCGACCGACACTACACAATAAAATGTCTAGTAGAGATTTCAAATGCTCCTGTTAAGGACTACGGTAACCTAACTACATTACAACAAGTATCAAGGAATTTTATGAATCACAATCACGTTGTTTCAAAAAGAACTGTCAGTGCATTGGGCTATGTTCTCATAGGCCGGTGAACAAGGGGATAACCATTGTATTCTCTTTGTCTGAGATTCATTAGTCAGCTGTAGTGTACTGTTTGGTGTAGTTTCTATCAGATCTTCTGTACAGTTGTAACACGAAGACAGCCCACCTATACTGGGAGTCTCCTCAAAGGGATTTCCACCATATGATAAGGCGGATGCGGCAGCTGAAGCAGCTCTTATGTCGTCCAAGAAAGGATTAGTTCCGTCTTCAGACGAAAACGAGAAATCCCTTTCATCAAAAGGATTCGTGCTGTGTCCTAAGTCCGCTTCGAAAGAGTTCATTTTGTTTGACGTAATGGCCGACACAGGCGGTGCGACGGCTTTCGCTTGAGCAGATGGTAACTTCTGAGCCTTCTTCTGACGTTCAGCTTCTTTAGCTTTCTCTGCAGCCTTGGCTGTTTGGATTTCCCCGAATTTCTCGATGGCCTTTTGTCTGGCTTCCTTCTTGGCGGCTTCCCTGGCTTGCATTCTTTCCGTGGCTTTTACTTTCATCTCTTCAGTCTCTGTGGTTTGGGCGTTTGGATTCGCACCGCTACGTTAAAAAAAAGAAAGGACATGATTAGTATTTAGCATTATACTTCTTCTACCTAATTGTACCTTTGATACGGTTCGACGGCATTTCAGTCGATCCAAAATACCATGCAAGACCAGAAAGGTACGATGAGGTATTTACCGCAAATAAGGCGATATCAGGTCGGTGGCAAGGCTACTGATTGGCTAATTGTGAATTTGGACAAGACTGTCGATTATCGGTCAGTGACAAACGGCTTAAGCGTGATTCTGAAAAAATCGGAGGCTATCCAATAATATTTCTTGACAAGCATAGTTATTGCTAATTAAGAAGTGGGATATTTACGAAGACGCGCACGTCTTTTATAACATAACTTTTTTTCTGTTAACTTTATTTGTAATATTTTGTAAGCACTTACTTGTTAAGAAGTTCAGACACGAGTTTAGCGAGGCCCTTTCTAGCGGCAACGTGCAGTGGCATTTCGCCATGTTTGTTGGTGTGGTTAGGTTGGGCTCCGTGTGACGCTAAAAACAGGCCTGCCTCCTCTCGACCACAAGCGGCCGCCATATGGAGCAAGGAATCACCTTTTGTTACAAAAATAAAACAAAAACTTATGACTAAAAAAATAGAGGTAAAGTAAGGACGAGTTGTTTAAGAGAACAATACACTCTTTTTATATAAGAATACAATTTATAAAAATATCGAGGCTGAGATTTGCGAAATTTTAAGAATATTTCACGAATAATCCCGAGGCTGAGATTTTGATTAGAATATAATTTTGTTTGTTGAAAATTTGAAAATACAATACAATTATACGTTTTTAACTAAACCGTATAAAATTCTTCCTTACTCTAAACGGCAAAACAAACTAATAAAACGATAAAAACCTTCACTAGCCACATCTGTATGGTTTTCAGATGGTATACAGATCTAGACACCAAAAACTCGTAATTCATGATTGATACCCCAATACATTCTAAAACAGAGATGCCATAAGCTATAATCTAAGAATATTCACAAGAATATTTTCAGCCTAAAATCGATAGAAAAATAAGAATATTCAGCCTGGAACGAAAAACAATATTCTTGTAAAAAAAAGTTTTATTTTAATAAGTCATTCCCATTTCTTGTTTTAAACTCCTGCCATCGTAAAGCAAATAGAAAGAAAGCGAAAGGAAAAAGCAAAATAGTCGATTAAAAGACTGAAACCATTAGTACACCATTGTATCGTTAGCTAGTGGACTTCTTTCGCTTATATTATATGCATTAGCTCAGAGTAAGATCTCTTCCGTTTTCTTTGTTAACCATTGAGTTTGTTCCTTTTAGAGGGGCATTCCAGTTCCCATATCAGTCTTTTTCAACCAAGTTTAAATAAAAGTGACTGTCGCTGCATGTACTTCTCTCCACAGTTTCAAACGCACGGTTCTGTATGGTTCTAACAGAAACGCATTAGTGACAAATTTCCGCCTGCAAATGTCGCACATCCAATTTTCGTATTCTCCGTTTCCGAGAGCCGTCTGCTGTCTGCAGCTTTATACAATGCGCTAACCAAGTGTTGATGGGTTGTCTTCAATACCAACAACAACAAACAAACAACAACAACAATTACAATGAGAGAGACCAATCACCTGTTATGTTGTTAATAGCATCCGGACTCGCCCCATGCTTCACCAGCTTGGCCGCCAGGCTGTCTTCGTCCATTGGATCAACTCTTGTGTCACGCGACAATGCTAGCCACAAAGGAACCCGCCCTTCATTGTCACGCAGCTCAAGATTAAGTCTGAAATGAACACAATCAATAATCAAAATCTAACATCACCGCGGCTGACTGCCATCTTGCAAACACCTTCATATTACAAAAGCAAAAGCCTTTTTAACACGGAAATCAGCGGTAATCATAACCCATGGCTAATTATTGGCAAATTCACAATCTGATTCGCTAAACAAGCACCTACTATTGATCAATCAAAGCTACTTAAAGTTTGCTTATGTTTCTTGTGCATTATGGCTGAAAAGGATTGAACAAAAACATCTCCATAGATCACTTTGAATTTTATCGATATTCTACATTTAATAGAATGCTCACTGGCTTCATTTTGCTAAACAATTTGGCTGAAGTTCTTTTTGCCCTCAGTCAACAGAAACCTTAAGCTCACTTCGCTGAAGTGTTAGTGTAATTTTCTAAAGATTTACTAAAAACCATGACAGGCAAAACCAGTTTTCACTTTTACAATGTATGGGTATCAAATTGTAGCCCCAATCCCGAGGGCATGGTGATGGATGTAACTAACAGGAGAGAGGTGAATCATCACTTTGATCTTGATGTACCATTTAATTCTCAAAACTAACATAAAAAGAAACGTATGAGAATAAGTAAGGAGAATTAGTACTTCAAATCTTCTTACTTGGCTTTCTGTAGAAGAACAGTGAGAACAGCATCATTCTGAGCTTCTATGGCTCTGTGTAAAGTAGTCCTGGAATATGAATAAACACACAGTCACGTAAGACAAACACGGTCAGGTGAACAAGAGCCAAGAAGTTTTGTTGAAGAACTCAAGAGGGGGAGGGGAAAGTGCAGTCTGAGCCCCCTACTTCCAGTCTCTTTTACTCCTGCAGCTTCCCATCCCTTTCCCTAGCACTTGGTTGCCTCCTCTTTGTCCCAATTCTATTGCGAAATATAACAAAATGTTGTGAAATTTTTCTCAAATACTTCCGGATCCTACAACCTTAGGACTCCCGCTCTCCCCCCCCCCCCCCACCACCCCTTCTCTTCTCCCACTTCCCACTCCTTTACTCCCAGGCTCCAAGGCTCCCACCCTCCCAAGCTCCCAGGCTCCCACCCTACTGTCCCACCCATCATGGCAAGATTAGCAACTTTTAGAAATGAGGGCTCAGTCCAGTCTAGGAGAAAGTAAAAGTAAGTAAAAGTTGACGCCAACTGGTAATGTTTAAATTAAACATCAGTTACTCAAAAAAAGTTAACAGAGCTCTCTGAAATGTGGCGAACTTTTCTTCTTCTTCTTCTTCTATTGGGCTAAAATTACATTATTAACGGAGAGTTGACTTGTTTAAAGTTGAAGCTAAATTGGCCTCTGAGCTTGTGTTATTTGTTATGGATGAAAATTTATTTACTCCACTGTGTTTCTATCTACATGTACATTGGTAGATTAATGAGTTACAGCAAAATTATTGGAAAACTTGATAAAGATGCTGACGGGGAGAGGTAATTAACTTGCTAAGGACTAGCATCCACCAGGTTTAAAAAATAACATAGTTTTCACCTAAAAACAGTTGCAAACTTGTTTCACTACAGAAAAAAAACAGTGCTTCAGCACACACCTCCCTGCACTGTCCTGTGCATCAACATTGGCTCCGTTTTCGAGGAGCAGAACAGCAATCCTCACCATGCCCTCTGATGATGTCATTGCCGATGAACCTCTTCCTCCAACGGAGGCAGAAGAAGCTGACCATGGCCTGCAGTATAAACAGTGCAACTATTATCAAAGCAGGTTCCAGAAATAACAATCACTCAACTGAAAGCTATTGAGCAGTACTTTCATGTGCACTGTAGAAGGTGCCCGGGGGGAAGGGGATACTCGGGATTTCAAGTGACAGGGATGATCGAATGGGGGCAAAAAATCAAGACCCCAAAAAATCACAAGGGCTTCCAACAAAACCCCCAAAAAATCTCTGGACCAAAAATTCACCCCCAAAAGATCGCATGCTGAATTTCTGACCCTTTAATTTCGAGACAGGGGAGAATAAAAAAGCCAAATTTTCCTACTCAAAAAATCCCATAATCGAAAATTTCAACCCCAAAAAGTCCTTTGAACATCCTTCTTGCCCTACTCTTTACGATTAGTGTGTGGGTTCTTTAACTTCCCCTGCTGGCCATAACAGTGAAGATGCAGGAGATGGGGCCTACGGTTTATCATCCTCATCCGAGAAGACGAATATCTAACCATTTGCAGATGCCATTGCAAAGGCAGCATGTTCTCCTCAGTTATTTTAAGACCCTGAGTGTTGGTCCGGTCTGGGGCTAGAACCCGAGACCTCCCGCACGGTAGTCTGACGCTCTACCAACTGAGCTAACCAGTCGGCAGTTTCATGTGATACTGTTTATTATGCTGCACAAAGTGGTTCTTACTTTTAAGCCTGTGAATGAGACCCTAGAGTGTGACTGTCCATTCAAATGAAAGCTATTGAGCAGTACTTTCATGTGGTACTGTTTATTATGCTCAGCTGTACAACGTGGTTCTAACTTTTAAGTCTGTGCATGAAACCCCAGTGTGTGACCATTCAAATGAAAGCTATGTAGGACTTTCATGTGCTGTTGCTTGTCTATCAAAGTTTTGACACTTAACTCACTTGTAAGAAGCAGCCAGATGTAGCGGTGTCACATGTTCACTGTGTGTTGCAGCACTGCCTCTTGCTCCATTCTTGATTAAAAATGTTGCAGAAAATTCATCTCCCTGCACAATGGCTTTATGCAACAAACACTTGCCATCAAAATCAGCCATGTTGACATCACAGCCATGACCAACAAGGGTCCTAGCAATACTTTCTTGTTTTTCTGTGAGTGCGATGTGAAGAGGGACCTGGCCACTGGAAGGTTCCAACTCATTCAGTTTACCAGGTAGCTACAAAAGAAAAATGTATATAAATTAACGATAAAATTAAAGTGGAAGCTCTCGTAAGCAAACACCTTTTATCAGTTGTGGTATAACTAGAGCAGGTTGTTAATGAGAATGTGCTTTAACTTACAATATGTAACAATCTTGAAATTTATTAAATTAATTATTATTAACATTTTAAAATCACCAGAATTGTTTTACAAGCATTAAAGGGGGCAGTATCACAGAAGGTCGTCTATATTTTTGCGTAAACTATGCTAGAATTATAAAGGTTCACTCACAGACCAACAAGATAATCTTAAATGCCAAAAAGGCTTAAATGGACTCTATACTGATGCATATAAACCATAATCAATGTTTTTTTTAGCGATTTTCCTCCAAGTAACACTGTCAAACTTGAAAACGTCGATCGGCCCGACGTTTTTAAATTTTAGACCGCTTTTTTTCTACCCGTCCGCAGCCACATCAGCTTTCATGACCAGTACAGTGCATTTTAGTAAGGTTAGACAACTATTAGTGGATTTCCAACTAATACCAGCATGTTCATTGGATTTTCAAGTAGGCCGTATCGTGGTGAGACTGCCCCTTTAACTAAGGTAGTAGTCCCCCCTCCCCCAGAGAATGAGCTCAAACATACATGGTTTTGTTTTTACCTGTGAATTAAATTCTATCAGGAACAGAAAAACTACATCTTCTCTGTGGTGCCTGACTGCAAGGTGAAGTGGGAAGCCAGACTTTGATTTGAACATTTCATACAATAACGGTGCACTCATACTGCTAAAATCCTCTGTCTTCAGGTCATGCTGAAATTAAAACATCATGAAGGCTGTACTTAGTTTTGAACTGTGTGTTACAAGGAACAAATCTACTGAAACTTGTTAACCACAGAACCTTTGTTAGCTAGAAAAACAAAGTTAAAACTTTAACAGTAAAGAGCCAATATGGCTACATGTAAAATGCTCTAAAGTAGGAGTTTATTATAAGTCTTAAAATGCTTCTGCGTGGGTCACCAAAGCATTTTCTAAGAGAACGCACAGTTTTGTATGGTCAATGGAAGGTCAACAACGCCAGGGGATGCAATATACAGCAAGCAAAAGACTTCCTGCATAGTGATGGAACCTTTTGGCCCATGTACACTGTAGGGTGGAGTCATCTGAGATGAGTACCAGATCACTGTTTACACTGGAGCCCCAATAATGATCAACATCAAATTTCTCTTCTCAGGTGATGAGAAACTTGTGTACACTGTGCACTTGCCAAATGGAGATGATCTTTAATTATTATAAACTAACCCAATGATTAGAGATAATTTCTGCACAATACTTCTGCAAGTCCTTGGCACCAATATCTTCTGCTGTCTGGTAAAACTTGATACAGTTTGATACTGACACCGAAGACATCAGCATCTTCTCACACCTAACAAATGAAAACGTGTGGTGTACTTATCAAACAATCTCACTGTAAACTCAGTGAGTCCCATAGTGCTTGTCCCTTAAGGAGACCAATCTGGTCAGGACCTAAGCTTTTATAGGCCCCAAATAGATGCCAGTTTTTCAGGTCTGCTTGGTCCAGACTGTCGATAAGGCACGACATGACAGAATTTTTTTGATTTCTTGACATGCAACCCTTAACAAGACCTTGTCAGCTTAAAATAATGGCATTCTGCCCTGAACTCCTAATGCAAGACCAGCATCTATGATTTACACCAAGCAAGGTGACAAGCATTCCCTTACCTTTCATATGGTCCCTAAATCCCCCAACCCCATAGGATGTCAGCTTACATTTTGTCTTGCGTTTTTGGACTTGACTGTAGTGGTACAGTAAGATGGCACACTGAATAATGTTCCTTTGTTCTTACCTCTCCTTCAGCTCTTTGAGTCTGTACTTTTTTGCAGCTTTAACCAGCTCTATAAGAAAAGCTTCATCATGAGGTATTTCTGCCTGGTCGGTGTAAACCCACTTCATTAGAGTCAAACCAACTGATGAACTTACATCTAAAAGAAAAACAATTTGAGATTAAAGTGATGATTATTACCGGTACATGTTAAGTGATATACGGCTACTTAGATTGGATTTCTGAGCATACATGTATGCATTTTATTACATTCCCCTATGTCATATCATTTACATGATAGCAAACCGCGAGTGTCAGGGGTAAAGTCATTGCAGAGTTTGACTGAGGAAGCAAATCTGTAAAAAAGGTTTTCAGTTTGAGTTAAACAGGAAAGTTCTTAGAAATCAACATTGCGATGTCAGCCGATTTCCACTTTACAAAAAGAAAAGGTGACAATAGAAGTGTGTGTTTGAATAAGACTCCGTTAAGTATCATTTTGTGAAAAAACATTATTTTTATAATGGTTACCTGTTAATTCAAGTTCACTGATCTCATTCAGGTCTCTGTTACTCCAATGGTCTCCACGTGCTGCCAAAACAAACTTGTGGGCCTTTATTTTTTGGTCCGCAAAACATACTGTGATATCACTACACATAAATAAACAAAATTGATTTTAAATTCACGGCATATTAAGTAGCAAGTCACTTTATGCTAACGTACAGAACTTTGAGTTAAATGTTGGCATACACCACCTCCTATTATTTATCTTGAAGTCGAACAGAAGGACCATCAGTGTAATCAAGCTCTTAACACTACAGTGTAGCTCTGAACCCTACAAGTACACTGACAGTTAGCTTCCATCCATCCAAGGCTGGATCTAACTGCCAACTGTCTTAAATTCCCTTTAGGACCTGAGCCAAAAGATTTCTCGACAATTTAATCCACTTCTTTTCCACTGCAGTAGGACTTAACTAGCAAAACTGATGGTTTAATAAATAATCCAAGAGACTTGAAAAATGCAAAAGGGCAAGTTAGCATGCATGACTGAAGCAGTCTTCGCAATTCCGCACCTGTATAAATCCTTATCAAACAGTTCAGCAACAGTTTTCAGTAATCTGCTCACAAAGGTGTTGTCGTGCTCTCCAGTCTTTCCAGATGCCGCTACAGCTATGCTATACTTCTGCTCCAGATCCACGTGTTTGTTTTGTAGTTTGACATACTCCTGACGTAACAGGCTCAGGTGCCGTTCCAACTTGGCCACCTGACCTATGTCCATTAAAATATAACAGATAATTATCAACCCAGATTATTTTCTGATTTACCAAGTTCAAGCCATACAGGTGGAGTATAAAAGTACTATCTCTCTCTTTCAGGTTTTTCCAGTTTTTCCAAACTGTAACTTTTGGCTGAATGGACTGTGTCCTCTGACTGTTTAGAAACAATTTTATTTGTACAAGTTTACCTTCATGTACACAAAAGAAGGTGAAGGAATACAGCTATTTTGAGAAACGTAGTCGGAAAAAAAGCACAAAACTGCACAAGCCAATCCCGAAAGATAGTATGGGTAGACGCATTGAGCTACTGCACGTGTTGAATACTAATGAGATATAACAACAAAATAAGTGCGAATTTCCGGTTTTCTTTCTTTTCAGACATGTAGAAATAAGGTACGTTTAGCCCCTCTGAACTTAAGAATAATTTTCCTCACTCAAAGACATGCAACAGTAAAATTAAAGCTACAGATGTAGGCCCCTGAGAAGAAAAACAAATTTTCCACGTGCAAAAAAACAAACTTGTAAATTTCCTTTAGACTAATATGCAAAATTCCAGTGAATACCCAGACCACCTTTCGGTCTTGTCGCATACACTTTGATATTTTTTTTTCCCGACAACCTTTCTCAAAATAGCTGTATACAACTTTCACAAATATGTGATAATCAGTGCATAAGCCATGACCACAACAGTTCATCATCCCCCTAGCACATTTTTCAAAAAAAAATGTGTGCAAGTTCATAACATGTTGTACCAGTATTGATGTAATGTATATGAAATGATTCATATATGTTGTACTAGTACTAGTATCGTACTGGTGCCTTCTTGTGAATGTAGGTTGTGTCGCCCCATCGGCTTGTCGCCCCAAGTTGTGTCGCCCCATCGAAGTTATGTCGCCTCAACATCGAAGTTATGTCGCCCCAACATCGAAGTTGTGTCGCCCCAGGGAAGTGTACGTAACTTAGAATGAATCGCTTACCGATTTTATATTTTATCGATCGTCCAAACACGCAAAATTTGGCTTACTTTAGAATTTTTTTGCAATCGTTTGAAGTAAAGTATCCTAAAATAGAAACTGTATTGCATTGAACTAACTTTTCTCTCATGTTTTACATTAAAAGGAACTTTTGTACAGGAAAGGAAAATCAAAGAACTTTACAATACGGTTTGCCATCTTGGAGAACTTGGTAACCAAAATATGAATCGTGTTTGGTAGGTTACTAAGTTACCGCACTGTGTTGTATGCAAATTTATTTGATGCAAAAAACAATGACAATAGACTTCAATTAATTGCACTTTTTTATTATAAAATGACTAAATCCCTATTTACATGTTCTTATGACTACTAATCTTAACCTAACCTTTATATGCTTGGAGCAAACGCGATTTATTGTAACACTCTATGTGGAATATAACTTGAAATCTTTGTACACGTAACAAACACTTAGTGAAAAACTAATTCTAATTCGTAAGTTGACTATAAATCGAAAACTTTTTACACGTAACAAACACTTAGTGAAAAACTAATTCTAATTCGTAAGTTGACTATAAATCGAAATCTTTCTACACGTAACAAACACTTAGCTTGTTTTACAAACAGTTCCGGGCGAACGGGTCTTAGAGCGAAACGAATTTATTTACACTCCTCTCGGTCCAACAGACGGGTTAGTCTAATAAAACAAAAAAAAATAGGAAAAGAATCGAATTAGATGGGCATTCAACATAGAAGCGTAAATTGTTTTTTGTTCGTTTTCTGGATAAGCAATATATACCTTTGGCCGCACTGTGCACTGCCAATGCGTAGCATTGACGCTGGCGGAGGCGATGATGGAGGTGAAGGTGCTGTAGGTGGCAACAGTGGAGCTGGGACCATTAGGTCGTCCTCTTGCTCAGATGACTCAAACTCGGTGCATGCAGCACAATGCCAGTCGATTTCAATGTCGTCTCTGACTGCCGCACGGTAAGTTTCTTGCGAAATACCTGTGGAATAAAAGCACAATTGTTAAATTTGGTTTCTTACACGTGCCATAAACTAAGAAACAGAGAAAATGGAGGATAACTTACCAGTGTTACAAACACGGTGATTCCAGCGAAAACAGCCATCGCATTGAACTCCCTGTTGTCTAGGCCGAACAGGTTCATTGCAAACGATGCAGTTGATTAGTTGCGCAGTCGCCATGGTATAAACTAAATAAACTCGTATCAAAACTCGTAGAACAATTTGTAAACGTGATAGTCGCAACGTAGTGGTCATATGATCAATTGAGTCCATCTTTCTTTTTTTTTTCCTTTTATGCAGGGCAGTAGGATCCAAATACCATTTCTGTTAGTTTTAAGTGCTTTGATTGGTTTGTTTATTTTTACTTAAACAATAGAGATAAATCAATAAACAATCAGATTTCGCATGTATTGATATGTAAATTTAACTAGCCCGCCCACCCACGCACCAGAAAATTGTATTGTTTCCTCATAGGTCCGTTAAATTGAAAGACCCCATTAGCAGGGTTTAGTTCGTGTTTCTTTGTCAAGTCCTGTTAAATAAACGTAGACTCGTTTGCGTGCTCCAACTGCCGAGTTGGCCTGGGTAGTGTTTGATTGTGCTCGCGCTGGCTTTCAAGCCAACTGATATTGTTTTTTTTTAAAGCGTGTTTTTTTTTAGCGTGTTTGTACTTCGTAAAGGACAAAGTTACATATAAGTCGTTTCGAAAGTCATTGGACTTAACCTTATCCTCATACACAAAGTTAATGCAGGTAACTAAGTCGAGTCGATCGAGTTAATCGATCGATGAATACTTTATAAGCAAAGTTACATGGTTTAAGTCGTTCGAGTTAATCAATCGATCAATGACTCTTTCAAACCTTATCCTCATAAGTTACATGCATGTTCTAAGTCATTGTTAATCGATCGATGACCCTTACTAACGTTTACTTCATATACAAAGTTTAAAACTTGTTGTGAGTTAAGTCGGGGCGACATAACTTCGATGTTGGGGCGACATAATTTCGATGGGGCGACACAACTTGGGGCGACAAGCCGATGGGGCGACACAACCTGACACCCTTCTTGTAGCCAACAAAGGGCTTGCTTGACACAACATAACTTACAGCAAACAAACCAATTGCAATTCTCGTACAGAATTAGCAAGACAGCTAAATTGCTAGACCTCATAAAAAAATGAGATGAGAGATGATACGATGGTCGTCACTTCACTCAATATCCTCAACCAGGCCGAATATATTGATTTCCATCGAGATCGCGTGTATATCTCAATTAATCACCACATTAACTTAACAAAACGCGACGAGCAGCGTGTTTTGATTTCCTAAAACGGCTTCTCTTCACAAGGGGAACATATACTGAAAAGAAACGAATGAAATGTAAAACGGTGTACGGGCAGGAAATCGAGTAGCATGGAGCAAAGGAAAGGACCAGAATGACCGGGCAGATTTGCCAGCTTTAAGCTTATCATGGTTGAACCGGCGTGATTTTTGCAATTTCCAAGCTTTCGATTACGCTTCAAAAAACGAATACTTGTAAGAAATCGATAACTCACCAAATGATTAAAAATGTTTGCATGCATTTACAGTAGAAGAGAGCACCGTTTAAAGTGCAACTCGAACAACAATTTACACTCACCTTCGTCCGCCATGTTTGATCTTGATTCTGCGCTCGTCCCATACCCACTGGGTTTGTCGTGGAGGGGTAGTGGAGTGGGGAGTTCACCCTCCTCACAGCTGGGTACAGGGGGTTTGTCCAGAGATATACAGGAGCGAGAGGAACCAGTTGAAGGAGTTCTAGCACGCGCAGTGCGTATGCTCCATTGTTTGAAAAAGTATTTTACCCTTTTTTATAGTCTACCTCTAATATCAAGTTAGGTTTAAATGAGAATTGCTTGAATTTCTTTGTTACTGAAAGTTAATTTTCACAATTATGTGCTACAGCCATGCTACAGCCATGATTGTGGAGATTTATTGGTAAAAGATGACAGCTTTGAATGAAAGGGGCCGAAGCCGGATGTGGGGGAGGGAGCAAGAAAATGGGTTCTTTGTCACAAACCATTCTCTTCCCCAGGGGCTGCAATCCTTCTGATCTGTGCCTGGGATCGAGACCTCTGATCTGCCTCCAACACTGAAAGTCCGCGATTGAGGTTCATTGTCAAATCTGAGAAATCTGATTGGCTGAAAAATACAGAGCCAGTAATCTGTGCATGCTCAGTAATTGGGATCGGCCAGAGGTCTCGATCCCTGGTGCAGACCAGAAGGATCGCAGCCTCTGGGGACGCGAATGGTCACAAACAATACAGTAAAACATACTGACAGAAAATTCATTTTATTCTTGTTGTTGTTACAAATTCTGATTACCAATTTAAGCTCTAACTTGACAAAATATTTAGTATTAATATTTAATGATAATCCCTGATCATGAGCAATTTAGTAAAATTCAATTCAATTTGTCGCATGAATTTGTAGGGAAATGTGATTTCTAATAAATTTATTTCAGTCAGTGAAGCTAGACATTGGCAAAAATATACAATAAAATTTTAAGCTTTTTTCAAGCAATGTTGCATGGTCATTTAATTGTTCTTGATCTAGCTCTTTCTATCTTGGTGAGGAAGAGTCAGAAGTGGGCTGCAGCATTCAATTCAAAGTAATGACGAAGGTCCTCACGCAAATTGCCTACTTCTAAGAAAAATTAAAAACTTCTCATATATTGTTTACTATAACACCAAAGTTGTAAAATATTGACTCAATTGCGCTGTCTGCCACGATTTGAAATATACCAGAAATCATTGAATAACAGGGTCATAATCTGAGCAAATCAGAAAACTAATTTTCCTGGTAACGACAAGAGACTGGTGCCTCTAGGACTTGAGATTATCTTGCCTCCAAAATTCTCTACATTTCACCCAGATTGAAGCACTGTAAAGTTCATGAAGATATCTGAAGACACTAGTATGCTCGGAAAGATAACCACCCTCATCTGTTAGAGTCAAAGATCTTGGCAGGCTGTGAGGTTTCCCTTGTCTCAGGCTCGGCTGAGTTTCAACATTCTCATACATTGTGTGTGCATTGATTCTCCTTCTTCGTTCAGATTTCGGTCTCTGGCTTCGTGACACTGCTTCACGCTTTACTCTTGTAATCATGTCAAAGTCATCCTTACTTCTCGATGGCATGCCGGTATTTCCACTCAATCTGCTGAATAAGTCTTCATTATGCATGACTTCTAACCGTTCCAGGTCAGAATAGCTCAGCGGCATTAGTTCCGAGGAGTGTTTAGGGAATGAATAAAAACCTTCATCAAATGAGAATTCATTTTGAATCGGAATCTGATCATCATCATCATCATCATCATCGAGGTTGATCAGATTACCAACTGGTGTTTCTGTTCTGTCTAAAGTGAGGTCATTAATATCGACATCACCAGAGTAGGCCGATGCACCTTGCCTCGTTGGAAGTTCTAGATTATCCAGCCTGTCAGTGTTCCCAGAGCCAAAATCGTCTGTAACACTCGCAACAGGAATCTGGAAAAAAGATTCAGAATTCGATCTGTCTTCTTCAGTATCAACAGTATTGAAGTTTGAGGCACCGGAAACGCTCGATGTCGCATTTGTATTATCACTCGAGCCTGCAGTAACGAGATCATTTTCTTCCGACGTCAGTTTTTCTAACGTACTTTCAAAAGATTCCACCATCATTTTTAAGTATTCATAACTGGAATGAGTGATCGCCCTCATCCACGATTCCATTTCCTTCGGCGTATCAGCGCCAAGGATGTACGTCCTGGAGCCATCCCCACCAAAAGTGATTTGGAAGGCATAAGGTTCCCCGCTTTCCGCCAACTCAACATGGCAATTGTCCAACACAACCACTCCGATGGGTTCCTTGTCAGATCGTTTCTCGAAGTAAAACAAAAGATTACCCTTCAAAATAAACCAACGCCGCTGATAGCCTCTGTTCAGCTCACCCTTCTTATTCAAGAAGCCCTCTTTGTCGGTCGGGGCGGAGGAAGTAGAAAATTCAGCTACACATCGTTCGTTCAATCTCATAGTAATGCACTTGAGTTTTACTCAGTTTGCAAGAATATCGTATCATAAACGTTATTCCAAAAATGAACAAGGCCAGTTTTCGATATGCAAATAAAACTCCTCCAAAGTTGATATTCGTTTCTGGAAATCAATCAAGTCCAGTCGCCATCTTGTTTTTGCTGTCGGTCACGTGATCTGATAAAGACAAGAAAAGAGTAAAGCTGGGTTCTAATCTCGTGACGATCACTGCGGAGTCTAATGCGGAAGGAGGAAATGTCCGCTGCAGCAATGAAGTTTATTCGGCTTCTTCTCCTTTTGGTACCAGTTTGTGCCTGTATTATTGAAGCAAATGCAAAAGAAAGCCGTGCTTCAGTGGTGTTAGATTCCGATGGCAAAACCTTGATTATAAAAGCTGGATATGATTCCTTACAGTCGATGGTGGCTTGGGGCATATTCCGTGACGATATTAATTCGTCAGGGTGAGCAAGTGACAAATATTCAGTTGTAAATCTCAGTTTACTAAATTTACATATATCAATGGCGCTTAAGTCGTCAAAACAACTATTAGCTGCCCTTGTTAGCTGGTGGGGGGGGGGGGGGGGTACTAGAAAGGGGGGATATATAAAAGAAATAATAAAGTTTATTGTAACACATTTTCACACAAAAGTAATGTGGTGGATGTGTAAGTATAAAATCCTAAAATTAGCTTGTTTTATTATCCAAGTGATTGTATGGCATCTGGGAAAGGGAGAGAGGGGTCTTATTAAAAAAAAAATTCAGAGGAGAGCTTAAAAGAGAAGAGGCTGGTGGCAAGGGGTGGGGGGGGGGGGGGGGGTAGATTGTACGGTGGCCCACAAGTGCACACCAAATTTAAATCACTCACACTATATTCAAATCACTCGCGCCGAATTCAAATCGCCCACACCAAAAATCAAATCTTCACACCGAATTCAAAAACACTCGCACCAAATTTAAATCGCTCACACCGAAAATCAAATCTTCACACCGAATTCAAATCGCTCACACCGAATTCAAGAACACTCGCACCAAATTTAAATCGCACACACCGAAAATCAAATCTTCACACCGAATTCAAATCACTCACACCGAATTCAAAAACACCCGCACCAAATTTAAATCGCTCACACCGAATTCAAATCTTCACACCGAATTCAAATCATTCACACCGAACTAACACTTCCGGTCAGCGGTCTCGCCTACCTGCTTCGTTGGTACCTCATATATAGTATTTATAATGTACCCTAATATTGTAATCCTAGTATGCTTCACGTGCTTTGTTACTTTGCTTACTTCCGTTACTTTATTCACTTGAGATACTTTGCAGATACTTTGCTTACTTGAGATACTCTGCTTATTTTACTTGAGATACTTCGCTTACTTGAGATTCTTTGCTTCCTTCAGTTACTTTGCTTACTTCAGTTACTTTGCTTCAAACTTCAGTTACTTTGCTTACTTCAGTTACTTTGCTTCAAACTTCAGTTACTTTGCTTACTTCAGTTACTTTGCTTACTTCAGATACTTTGCTTACTTCAGTTACTTTACTTACTTCAGATACTTTGCTTACTTCAGTAAGCAAACTTACTTCTATCTCAAGTAAACAATGAGTCTCAAGTAAGCAAAGTAAATCAAGTAAGCAAAGAGTCTCAAGTAAGCCAAGCATCTCAAGTAAGCAAAGCATCTCAATTAAGCAAAGTATCTCAAGTAAGCAGAGTATCTCAAGTAAGCAAAGTATCTGCAAAGAATCTCAAGTGAATAAAGTAACGGAAGTAACGGAAGTAAGCAAAGTAACAAAGCAGGTGAAGAATATTAGGATTACAATATTAGGGTACATTATAAATACCATATATGAGGTACCTACGGAGCAGGTAGGCGAGACCGCTGACCGGAAGTGTTAATTCGGTGTGAGTGATTTGAATTCGGTGTGAGCGATTTAAATTTGGTGCGAGTGTTTTTGAATTCGGTGTGAGTGATTTGAATTCGGTGTGAAGATTTGGTTTTCGGTGTGAGCGATTTAAATTTGGTACGAGTGTTTTTGAATTCGGTGTGAAGATTTGATTTTCGGTGTGAGCGATTTAAATTTGGTGCGAGTGTTTTTGAATTCGGTGTGAAGATTTGATTTTTGGTGTGGGCGATTTGAATTCGGCGCGAGTGATTTGAATATAGTGTGAGTGATTTAAATTTGGTGTGCACTTGTGGGCCACCGTAAGATTGAATATACATTGGCACAAATCTGGGCACTAAAACAAATTTTTCTTTCACTAATGGCAAAGGCATGTTAGCCAAAGGAAGGTGAGCCTATAGCCAATGTGCAAGGTTATTTTTGGGGTTGGTGCTTCCTGTCTTTTTAAGCTCATCGATCTCCTGCATATTCAACACCACTTTACAAAGATAATTAATAAATAAAAGCCCTTAATCACTTCTTTGTTCTTAGATGGTCATTTTTGGAGGTTCATTCGAATGCTTCATTACCAGACAAGACTCAAGCAATGGCTGTGGGAATGATAGAGGGCTTACTCACTGCAGAACTGATGTACAAAAGCTATCAAAATACACTGGCAGGTTACTGCAATGGTGACCCTGATTTCTGTGAAAAGTTGGGGAGGTTTCTTGGAGACAATCTCAAATGGATGATGGAGCAAATTACAAGCAACCCCAATGACCAATATTGGTACCAGGTAAGTTGTAGGTTACAATACGATCACTCCCCCAGGGGAGGATTTCCATATAAAGCAGGCAGGCAGTGCTTGTCAGGAATTTTGAATAAACTGAACTCCAACAGGAGTTTCAGTTTTCAGACATGATCAGGGTGTGACTTAAGCTTGTTTTGACCCCTAAAAGAAACCATTTTACCAAAACATTTTTATACATGTATATGTTTCTATATTCCTTTGTATGCAACCCTAAAATAGACCTTGATGGCTTCGTCGTCATTTCTCGTCATGCCAGTAGGTACATAAAGCTGTCACGCCCTCTGACCAACAGACTCTGTTCCATGCCGCCGCCTTGGCCATGTCCCAACTTTTCCGTCCTGCTTTCCCACTTTCTTTTTTTTCTTTCTTTTTTTACGACTGTTTTTGCGTATGCAAAACGGGAGTTATGGAAGGGGTGGCGATTTCATAGTTAATTATTATTTGAAGCCATCCTTCCTTCACTCCTTCAGTCGATCATCTGTAAACAAAAGGCCGTTGACAGATGGTTGGCAGACCTACATGTAACGCCACTCTCAGTTTGACGTTGCGGTTTATTAAGACCGATGACAGACCACTGTACTTTACGCCCTAATGGTTTTGTTTTGATGGGTATGTGATGATAATTTGAAAATCGATTGTGAACATATTTTATTTTTATTTTACCTTAAATCAGGTGTATGTTGTTTCTGCCCTATTGAAAAATCAACATAATTTTCTTAAGTTTGCATGTGACGGTGAAAGCGAAATTGAAAGCGAAGTTTGTGTAATCGCTAGCTGACAGAAGATTATCAGTGTCACGCGACAAAGGTCAACCTAGCCGATTTCAAAATAAATTTTGTGCGACGCTTAATCTTCGCAGCAATCAAAGAATGCAAGATAAAACCTATCGATATCATGCTCATGGCACTATCAAAACACATTCCGGAAATTGAACGTTAATCATAAACGCTGTACAGAGAAAAGAGTGAACACACGCTAGCACGAAAACACGCAAACTTGAATTTGTCTGCTTGGAGCTTGCTTCTTTTACTCCCAATGCAAATCACAATGAAAAACAGTGTAAATCCGTATAGATCTTTACAAGTGATCCACGTTCGACTTCGACGATTTAATTCGTCACTTGTTAAATAGAAGCTGCAAGAAGGAACAATTGCATCGTGTGCTTCACAGCGACAACCTAAATCAACGCATTTCAAACAACTTTTATAGGCCTCGGAGTTAAAGAAGTACCCTTGCTGAGTTTTATAACCCACAACAGATAAATGTTCATCGCATGCAAGCAAAATCATCAGCACAGGTCGCAGCGGAGAACACTCGAGTTTCAACGACAAGATAAAATCTGGAGCGAGATTTATTCCTAGCAGAAGACTACCTATCCCAAAAGCCAGAGGACCCTACGGCAAGAGGGGTACCTTTCACAGTACAAGCAACCAAAATAATGCACGAAAACACGCAAACTTGAATTTGTCTGCTTGGAGCTTGCTTCTTTTACAACCAATGCAAAACAAAATGAAAAACAACGTAAATCGGTATAGATCTTTACAAGTGATGCACGTTCGACTTTGACGATTTAATTCGTCACTTGTTAAATAAAAGCGACAAGAACTCACACGAACACATTAAATGATGAAGTCATCGCTTAAAAAAACAGTCGTGGCCCAATAGGGCCTTTTGATCTTTGCTTGTTTGTTTTTTTGTTTTTTCCTTTGTTTGTTTGTTTGTTTGTTTCCTTCCTTCCTTCGTTCTTTCTTTCTTTCTTCCCCCCCCCCCCCTTCCCTGGATCATAGGAGTATAACCCAGGGGGGTCTTCCTTTCTTCCTTATAAACTGGAAAATTTAAATTAACCCCTAATGGCGACTAAGCTGGGCGTGGCTCAAGCTTTTTTGACCCCTAAAAGCCCCTATATTCTAGTGAAGACTGACAATTACAGTTTTTTATTCAATAAAAAACAATCAACAATATCTCAACAGCTAATTAAAAGATATTGCCAGTTTTCTGCCCTTTCTGTCCTGAACACTATTGCTTTTTGTGTATTTTTTATTTACTATACATGTATTATGTCTTAATAATAACTCTTGAAGAATAAATATTTTGTTACATTACAACAGATAAGCCTGATACTTGAGCAGTTTGCAGGAATTAAACAAGGTTATCTCTACAATAAAACCATTCCTCCTATTGATGATTTTGGATTCCTGTAAGTTATGAAAATCATGCCCTAAGTAATTATAAATAAACGGCACGCAATGCATGCAGAAGCGATGACGTTTCACAAGGGGTCTTTAAGAATTTTCAGGAAATTTGACAGAAAATTTCAAGAAAGTTAATAAAAATAGCTGACAACTTCTGTGTTGAATGATTGTTCGACAAAAGTTGCGTTATGTTGCAGGGGGATATCTGATACTGACGACATATGATACAAGGTCAAACGCTGTCTTGAAATTGTTGAGCCCTTTTGTTTTAAAAAAAAATTAAAGATTTCTGTTTACTAAATCTTATAAAACACATCAAATATAATTAGTCTCTTTCAGTTAAACATGATTTCTTTTCTACTGACGTTTATTCCCGAACAACTTCTGTGTTGAATGACTGTTTGACAAAAGCTGTGTTATCTTGTAGCGCGACATCCGATACTGACGACATACAATACAAGGTCAAACGCTGTCTTGAAAATGTTTAGCCCTTTTCTTTTAAAAAATGTAAAGATTTCCGTTTACTAAACCTAATAAAACACATCAAATATAATTTATGTCTTTCGTTTATACATAGAATCAGTCCTTTCTAACTGCCCGGGAGTATTTTGCTTTGAGTTCTACGCCGTGATTTCTTGTTGAGTTTTACTTGAATTCTTTTCTTCTGACGTTTATCCCTGAAGTTAGTTCCAAATTTTATTCGGTTCTAGAAAGATCGGTCGATTGCAACAGGCAACAGATCCCGTCCGTCCACTCGCACGACGACAAGAACAAGAACACAAACCATGCACCTAGTTCCCAATGCTCTTCGGTTCAATTCAGGGAGTAATCACGCTCACACCGTAACACCAAAAATTCCATAAATTCCATCGCTTTTTCGCTTTACAGCATTAACTGATGACGTCATTATATGACGTCATCGCTTAAAAAGACACGTCAAAAATTCACAATAAGTAACCTAATGATAAAGGAGCCACTCTTGTATATTACCAGTAATTAGTATATTTTTAGTTCTGCAATCTAGACTGCAAAACTTTTACTGTGCCTTTCAATATAAATACCCAGACTGTAAAGTTCAAAGCTAGCGATTGAGTTTTTCGCTGGTACACAGGGGGTGCGGGTGGGGGGTACTCCAATTTGGGATGGGGTGTGCTGGAAAGGTTCTTTTAAAAGCCCTGACCCTTTAAGGATACAAACCTATTTAAGGACACTAATGGAAATTGTTACCCTTTTTTAGGCCCAAACCCAAAAAAATGACACCCTACTCAAATTCTTTATAAAATCGTAATTAAATTGCTTTACTAATACTTGAACAGATAATTCAGTTTAACAGACCAATTTTTCCCATTTAACTGGGTATTGATGCACTGCAGTTTTAGCTGATAGAATTTAAACTAGCACCCTATCTAAGGATCACACCAAAAGGAGCAAAAATGATACCCTATTAAGGACTAAGAACCTCAAAAACGATACCCTATCCCGTGGCACATACCTAAGGCTATATAGTCAATATATGTGAGAACCCAGGCACTGGTATTTCTGGCCTATGGGCAGAACTGACATCGCTGCACTGAATTTGGCATCACACATATGCATGAGCACATCAAGATTAGGTTTGGCCATGCAATTTAGAGTTAGCATTAAAGAGAATTACGAAGAGTTAAAGAAATCATCCAGAATTCCTTAGAAACTTACAATCATTATGTGACAAATGCAGTCTATGTTATGTACATGTAGTGAAAATCACTTCTCTGTAGAATATGAAACCCTGACCATCTGTTTATTAGTAATTTATTTTCCTTTGGTTGATCCCTATGTTCGAAGTCTTATGCAAGCTGACGGTGACTTGGAAGACTTGGAGCAAGCTTTAGGAAAGAAGGAAGTCCGCCATGTGTTTGGCTCAGGGTCCTGTTCAGCGCTGATTAAAGTGTTGCCAGGCAACAAAGACTTGTACATTTCTCAGGTCACTTGGACTTCTTATGCACAATTGCTGCGAGTCTTTAAGCTTTATGATGTTCCATTCACTGTGAGTGGAAGTAAAGGTGCGTGCGAAAATGATTCTTAAAATCTCCTGATCTCCAAAAGGTCGCGATAACAAGGATCTCATTGCTACAGTGTGAAACAAATGAATAGCACAATAAAATGCTATCGACCACTAGCCCAGGAAAATGTAGAGAAAGATTGTAAGGTAGATCAAAATTAATGTTTTAAAAATTACTATTACTATCACGTAACAATCCATGGTCAACAGAAACAGTTTTAACTTAAAAGGTCATTTTGAAATGAATTGTAAGGAAACACAAAATATATAAACATCACTTAAATGACATTTTTTGCTAAATTTTAAAGGAGAAATTATTCCTGGAAGGAAGCAGAGTTTCTCTTCTTACCCTGGGCTGATGACAAGTGGAGATGACTTCTATATATTAAGCAGCGGAATGGTCAGTAAATGAAACATTCTCACGCAATATACATGTACAAAAGCTTAATTTTATGCTGCATCGTCTTGCAAAGATCCAGCACTATATGACACCTAAATAGCTCAGGTTACTTAAACTGTTATTCAACTGTACTTGTCAACAGACAAAATCTGCTCAAAACGAGTACAAATATTCCATGGTACATGTATTTAAACTCTAGGAAACGAGCTAGTTGTTGTCTTATTAGGTCTTCTGCACACGTGTTACACATAGCCGTGGGGGATGGGGGGGGGGGGGGGGTACTCGAGATTCCAAGTGATGGGGGTGATCGAAGAATTTTTTTGGGTTTGAAGTTTTCAATTCCATTTTTTTTTCGGGGGGGGGGGGTAGGGAAATTTGGCAAGTATTGTTTTGTGTGGCTTGATTTAAGGTGTCTCTCTACAGTTTTTTCTGGACCATACCAAACATTTTCATTTGGCCGTTTAGCAAACTTCCCGGACTTGAATCGATGTGAAATTTACACCAGATAATGGAATTGGATTGAAGTTTGATATAATTATTTTTTAGGAAAATCGATATTTCCATGGTAACAATAAACAGAAAAACTAGATATCAGTTAAATTTGAATTCTACGCGAATACGATTTGACGTAGAAAACCTAACACCAGTATCTGAAACTTTGGTGTACTGCATATCAAATACACAAGAATAAAAAAAATCTGTATGTTTGATTTCGAATAAATCGAAATTATATTTCAAACCATGCTTGTTGCATTATAATGATAAACGGACCGATTTGAAGACACTGCTTTGGTTAAATTATTTCGAAATGACACCAAAATGTGTATTTAACTTATCTTTCGTCGCCGTGAAAGTTTAGTTGATGTTCATCATCGCAATCCCGAGAATTGGATTTTTTCATACGGTCACTACCAATGTAATTTTTGGTAAATTTTCTACTTTTCGCGCTTTTTCGAAAATCTCCAAAACGGCTCCAACGATTTTTTTAAAACTTTCACAACACATACCTGATAATGCAAAGAATTTAATTCCAAAGTTTTATTAACGTTGATTTACTGGAACATGTCCAAACTTATCCTTAAAGAAGGCGTTCGAACCGATGAAAAAGTTGCGTTACAAATTCAGCTTTCGCAATTTATGCTAAAATATTCAAATCAATGTTTTCTACATTCCATCTTGATAAATACAGTTCGTTGCTATTGTTTTCAATATTGTGTTTTCCCCTCACTCTTTTGCTCACTCGATGGAATGTAAAAAAACATTGATTTGAATATTTTAGCATAAATTGCGAAAGCTGAATTTGTAACGCAACTTTTTCGTCGGTTCAAACGCCTTCTTTAAGGATAAATTTGGACATGTTCCAGTAAATCAATGTTAATAAAACTTTGGAATTAAATTCTTTGCATTATCAAGCATGTGTTGCAAAAGTTTTAAAAAAATCGTTGGAGCCGTTTTGGAGATTTTGGAAAAAGCGCAAAAAGTGGAAAATTTACCAAAAATTACACTGGTAGTGACCGTATGAAAAAATCCAATTCTCGGGATCGCGATAACGAAAATCAACTAAACTTTCACGGCGATGAAAGATAAGTTAAATACACATTTTGGTGTTATTTCAAAGTAATTTCATCAAAGCAGTGTCTGCGTCTCGGTCCATTTATCGTTATAATGCAAAAAGCATGGTTTGAAATATATTTTTGATTTATTCGAAATCAAACATACAGATTTTTTTTATTCTTGTATATTTGATGTGCAGTACACCATAGTTTCAGATTCTGGTGTTAGTTTTTTTACATCAAATCTTATTCGCGTAGAATTCTAGTTTAACTGATATCTTGTTTTTCTGTTTGTCGTTGCCATGGAAATATCGATTTTCCTAAAAAATATATCATATCAAACTTCAATCCAATTCCAATATCTGGTGTAAATTTCACATCGATCCGAGTCCGGGAAGTTTGCTAAACGGCCAAATGAAAATGTTTGGTATGGTCCAGAAAAAACTGTAGAGAGACACCTTAAGTTGGGGTTTTTTGTTTGGTATTATAAACATATTTCTTAAAATTTGTGTTGGTGCCCTAGCTGCGGAGTTCTGTGAAGCACAAGCAAAGGAAGTGTTCTTGGGTGTCTCCAGTGTTAATAAAAAACCAGATGAGGGAAAGATAATTTCTGATGGTATGATAAAATAAACAAAAACAAACATTCAATTTCTAATGCATGGGATTTTTGGGGGTTTTGTTGGTAGCTCTAGGGATTTTTTTTACGTCTTGATTTTTGCCCCCATTCAATCATCCCCATTACTTGAAATTCAGAGTACCCCACACATAACATGGTTTAAGGGGGGTCCTTCTTAACTACCAATTTGTTGCTATGGAAGGTATCTAACCATCGTATTTTGGAAACCAGACTTCCTATGGATATGGTTTTTGCACCACAACTTTGTTCAATTGAAGAGTCCTTCAAGAGTTTCAAAACACGTCCATATTTGACAAGCCACGTGACCAGAATAGAAAAAACCCTAAAACTGAAAGGGCATATAGATCTGAAAATTAAAATCAGTGCCAATAAATAAAGAACGTCCACATGCTCAATGCTTCGTATGGGTTTTATGAAATTCGCATTATTATAAAAGTTATGACGTAAAAGACACCCGTATTTCCAGACTTTCTTCAGTAGCGTTACTTTTTTAAGTGTAAATGGTAAATCCTTACGTAGGATAGTAAAGAAGGCTCAGTTATTTCTGATTCTTAAAAAAGTATGGAACTCTACCTTCTTTCCTCCAAGTTTTAGGAATTTTAAATTCTAACGCGCGGTTTGGGACTGGCACTAGGTACGCGCGAGCAGTGTCAATTTTTTCAAAGCAGGTGTTCCCCTCTAAAAGATTCGCCATTTAGCAATACGAAACGCTGCAAAATGGCTTGCCACCAAAATTCGTCTTCAGCAATCCCTTAGCAACTGCTATGGATCTGTAGTTAAGAAGGACCCCCCTTAAATCTGGTTTTGAGCAAAGAAAATTGCGGCATAACAACTTTTTACTCATCATTTGAAAATACTGCAAGACTCATAAAAATACAGGGACACTATACAGTGTTCTTCTTGTAGCTGTGTTCTTGGGCAAGATACTTTACTCTCATAGTGCCTCTCTCCACCCAGGTGTATAAATGGGTACCGGCGAATTTACTGCTGGGGGTAACCCTGTGATGGACTAGCTTCCCATCCAGGGGGGAGTAGAAATACTCCTAGTCGCTTCATGCTACGGAAACCGGGATAAGCTCCGGCCTGATGGGCCCATTGGCTCGTAAGCAGACTTTATACAGTGTATAATTTGTCTTTAAAGTATATAATTTTGAATTATCCAATTTTTTGTATATTATAATAACTGTCAGTTATATTTTTGAGTTAGTTTTTTAGTTGCACAAGAACTGAAAGCAGACATCTACTCAGGTCTAGAATCAGCTCCAGCAGTAGTTAATATTTTCTACCTCAAAAATCTTTCCTTTTTTAAGGTCACTCAAGAAACCACAATCGGAAACAGTAATCCCGACCTGTGGAAATATGTAGCAGCGAATGGTATCGTTCTGGAATGGATGCGCACTATTGTAGCCAATCGTTTGGCACGCACCACAGAAGAATGGGCTGCTTTCTTTTCAAAACACAACAGTGGAACGTAAGTCGCTCAAGTAAAAAATCAAACGCGAGAGAGAGTGTGTTGCAACAAATTCGGAACTTCCAAATCCTTCGAAGGGTCAGTTGAAGATATCACGTAACAGGTCAGAGTGTTTTGGACGCACTTTTGGAGGCGTTTGAAAATTTGATGAAATTTCGTCCAAATCTTCTCGATCGAAACTAAAACTAAGGAATCAATAGAGTTACACTGGACATTATACCCATCCGTAACCTGAAGCTTAGCTGATTATGAACTGAAAGTTAATAAAGGGAATTGAACCACTCTAGCGAATTTGGAAAAGCTGACATTTTGAGCGTTAGCCAATCGTCGGAACACATTAGTAACATGGGTGACTATTTGCTGTGGTGAGGGGCCAACGCTCGGGGCATTTGCCCTGTTCCCTCATCCCCACCCCGGGGAATTTGCCAATTTTTTTTTAAAGAAATGCTAATGCCCGGGGGTTAGCCTGGGGGGGGGGGGGGGGGATGGGCACTGCTGGAATTGACTGATGCATAACCTGATATGTGTTTGTGACAACAGATTTAATAGCGGTTTTTTTACTGCATTCAACTTGAAACACTTTCTAGTGAGTATATTTTTAACTAACACAGGCGTTCATGATACTACTATTTATTAAATCTATTTCCAGATCGGTTGGCACAATGCTATTTGTTCATAAAAATACTAATTTACTTCTTTTTATTTCTCCATTGCTTTGAATGAAATCTCTGATGTGTGGAACAGTTACAATAACGAGGTTGGTAAGATGGTATTGTAATCTTATGATTTCCATGTTTTGATATCTCTGTAATGCAACATGTTTATGCCCAGATACTTTCCAGCTTGCATTAAAAAAATATCTCTTTATTCTGACGCATTTTTCTTCTCCAATTTGATTGCATTTCACTTGAGCGTCGAAATTTGATTACTGCCTTTTTCTGCTTTTGATTGCTGATTTTTTCTTAAAAAAAAAAAACAATGGCAACTTTAGACAAAAGTTTCCAAAAACTGGTCTGGTTAGACTTTTCGTTCACATGGGACCTGCTATCCGTAACGCCTATCCAGTCCCGATACGGTCCAATTTTTGAACTTAAAAACTCAGGGCCAAGGTTCGGAATCTTTCCGTTCACAAACTGGATCGGTCCCGTGTCAACGCCTAGATCAGTCGGCTACACAATTCTAGCTGTTTTCATACGGAACATAGTCGTGTATTTTCGTTTAAGTAACTGGTAGCAGACTGGGCCCATGTGATCAAGCGCTTATAAAAGAAACGCGGCCCCGAGTAATTTGGGACCGGTCCCATTTGAATTACCATGGATGTGCTCTTTACTAGCGTTTTATTTTTTTAGTGGATGGTTCTAGATTACAAGCAGTTCACTCCTGGTGAGGCCATTATGCCAGGGACACTTTTGATACTTGAACAGTTGCCCGGCATAATAGAAGTAGCGGACATGTCTGTTTTCCTGGAAGAGAACACTTACTGGCCAAGTTACAATATACCGTGAGTAAAAACTAAATTAGTTCAATAAGATGCCCCCCCCTCCCCCCCCCCCAACAATCGCCTCAATCATCGAAGAGGCCAACGATGCCAACATGATTGGTTTCCCACGTTCCCTTCCGAACGTTCCGAACGGAAAAAGAGGAGTACCCTTGGAGGAAGTCCACAATCTCCGAACGATTTTCTGGAAAATTTCCAGATTTTTTGGCTTAATGGTAAGCACCCCCGGTCTGCTCGATCCTGTGGCCAGCGCGCTAGCGATCAAGCTACTACGACTTTCGCGGTTCGGCTACGTTCCCCCCTCCCCCCTCCTCCCCGGCCGCCCGCCACCCCCACCCATTGATAAAACAATGAAAGTGACCTTTAGTAATCGCACATTCTTTTCTCCAGGTTTTTTCCATACATTTTCAACATGAGCGGCGCCATGGCAAGCTACAAGAAATTTGGGTCGTGGTTCAGTTACGATGGTTCGCCTCGAGCACAGATTTTCAAACGAGACCATAACAAAGTCGTTGACATGGACAGCATGATGAAACTTATGAGGTACGAGTCTGTTATTATCACAAATAATATCTGATTTTGTCATTTACCCTCTTTGAATTAGATACCTAGTTGCAGCCCGAGTCTTTCCGCGTTTATCTCCATTCCACCTCCGGAGACGCGTCTGAGATTGGACACGAAATTCCAAACTGATGGCATAACTCCTATTTTTTTTTTTTTTTTTTCACGCGAGATTAACAACGTAGAAGAAACAGATCTCTGTGGTAGTATGCCGGCAGTATGGAGTTTTAGTTTCCACTCGAATGTCGGCGTTGCTTATATGAGGGATAGAAATGAGCAAACATTATAATTCGAGTGCGAATTGGAGGAGCATGCGCGGGGTTAGCTTGCAGAAGCACATTTTGTGAGAGAGCAGTTCCTTCCCCCAAAACCTAATTTTTGAGCAACCTTGATCACCTTTATTTAAAATAACTACATGTCCGGTAAAGAAAAGCTCACTGGGAAACATAAAAGAGGCGAACGCGGGTCGGTGGAGGAAGAGCAACAAACCAACAAACGTGCAAACATGGCGGACGTCGAAGTTCAATCGAGTGGCAAGGAAAACGAAGCACTGCCCGGCGCCAGCAGCGAAGAGGCTCGGTCAGGAACAAGCCCCGAGGAAACTAGTCTTTTAGAACTGAAAGAAATGTTAGTTGATATTCAGATAACCGTGTCGGATATTCTTCGCGAAAACTCTAAACTTACAAACGAGATGGCTGAGGTACGAAATGCAATCCATCAGCAGAAGTCTGAACTCGCAGACGTCAAAACAGCACTTGCCATTACGAAGAAACAACATGAGGAAATGGAAACCGAGCTGACCGCCGCGAGAAAAAAAATCAACAATCAAGAAGAAGAAATTGCTGAGCTTTATGATCTTCAAGACGAACTTGAGCAGTATACCAGAAAGAGCTCCTTAGAAATCCACGGGGTGTCCGAATCAGCCTACACGTCAACGGAGGAGGTGGTGCTAAAGCTTGCAGAAGCTTTAAATGTGGACGTTAAATCAGAGGATGTTGAAATTTCTCACAAACTTAACAGAAAAGGAGTAAAACCTATCATCGTTAAATTTCAAAGTCACAAAGTGAAATCAAGCTTGTACAAAGAGAGAGCAAAGCTGAAGCATGTCCGCGTGTCAGACCTTTTTCCGTATTCATCTGCAGCAACTCGGGTGGAATCAGAACGTATCTATCTGAACGAAAATTTAACATCTTACAGACGTGGGATTTTGAAAGAAGCAAACCAAAAGCGTAAAGATGGCTTGGTACTAAGTGCGTGGTCGATGGACGGGAAAATATTTGTGAAAACATCCCCTGATGGTCGACCGATTAGAATTTATGACAAATCTGACCTGGAAAATCTTTAAGGTAATCATTTACTACGACAAACTTTTAATTTGTAGCTGGGGGTAGGAACTAGGTGTCTGAAACTAGAGGAAGGGAATCTCATAAATTAGTTGTTTGTTTGCTTGTTTGTTTGTTTTTGTGTGTGTGTGCTCGTTTTATTTAATTATTGAATATAACCTTGAGTTTTCTGCATGCCAAAAAAATCAACCTATGATGTAACATCGCTAAACGTAAGAGGAATTAGAGAACAGAGCAAACGGAGGAGCATTTTTTCGTATCTCAAAGACAAGAAATCCAAATTTTACTTCTTACAAGAAACGTACTCTGAACTGAATGATGAAATTATTTGGAGAAATGAATGGGGAGGCGAAATATTTTTTTCACATGGTACTAAACACAGCAAAGGTGTTTGCATTCTAATTCATCTATCGGTGCAAGATAAGGTCGACTATTCTTTCAGTGACAAGTATGGAAGAATTGTGTTAATTACTATTGTTATCAATTCTATACATTTATCGCTCTGTAACATTTACGCCCCGAACAATCAAAATGAACAGCTGGAATTCTTGCAAGAACTGAATTATTGTCTTATAGACAAATCAGAACTGACAACATTGATCGTAGGCGGCGACTGGAATTGCACTCTATCAAAGAACGATAAAATTGGCGGCAAACCATGGAAGCAACAAATTATAGAAACCTTCTTCTGACTACTATGAATATTCTTGATCTCGTGGACATTCAAAGGGTTAGACATCCAAAGCAGCGCAAGTACTCTTAGGCAGGAATCAAAGGCACTAAAAGTGAAATCAAGAATTGACTTTTTCTTGGTAGCCAAAAATTTGACACAATTTATAAAGAAAAGTGAAATTTATCCTTCTATAGCACCCGACCACAAAGCAATTTTCATCTCATTGTCTTGGCATAATTTGACACCTAGAGGACCCGGACTCTGGAAGTTTAACAATTCTCTGTTAAACGATGAACACTACGTCAACAAAATACGTGAAACGTACGACCAAGCATGTCTCTATTATTCTGATTTAGTGGACAAGCGGCTTTTTTGGGAGATGCTAAAAATGGAAATTAGAACAGCTACCATCTCTTTTGGCAGAAAACTCGCCAAGACGACAAATAGTCGGGCGATGGAAATACAACGCCAAATTGACGTGTTAGATGATGTAATCTGCAACAACTTTCATTCCCCTGATATTGATCAGGTGTTAAAAGAATTTGATGATCTCAAAACAGAACTTCAAACAATATATTCCAAGAAGGGAGAAGCAGCAATGTTTAGGTCAAAATGTAGATGGGTAGAAAAAGGCGAGCGTCCAACAAAATATTTCTTCAACCTAGAGAAAAGGAATTACAATAAAAAGACTATATCTGAACTCCGAGGGGAGGACGAAACAATCATTAAAAATGAGAGCCAGATCTTAGACGCTATCGGAAATTATTATAACAACTTATACACATCAGCCGGTAGCGCAACACAAGATGAATTTGAGGAATATATTCAGGAATTACACCTTCCTAAGCTTTCTGACGAAGAGCGAGATAAAATCGAAGGTCTCCTTACGCTCGAAGAATGCCAAAAGGTTTTAGAAACTTTTCAGAACGATAAGTCCCCGGGCGAGGACGGCTTTACAGTGGAATTCTATAAATTTTTTTTTCGAACTGCTAGGACACAACCTTGTCGAAAGCTATAATGAGGCCTATGTAAAAAATGAGCTTTCCATATCTCAAAGACGAGATATCATTACTCTAATACCAAAGGAGGATGGCTCCTTGTTGGATTTATCGAATTGGCGACCAATAACCTTGCTCAATGTTGACAGCAAGATAGCAACTAAAGCCATAGCAAAACGACTAGAGGCATCGCTACCAAAGTTAGTCAACCCTGACCAAACGGGTTTTATAAAAGGGAGATATATTGGTGAAAATATCCGACTTATAATTGACACTATGGAATTTACTAAGACGCACAACATCCCAGGTATCCTGGTATCCCTTGACTTTAGGAAAGCTTTCGACTCCCTGGAATGGCCTTTTATAATGAGAACACTGGACGCCTTCAATTTCGGAACGAGCATTAAAAAATGGGTTTCTACCTTTTACACGAATGTCGAGAGCGCTGTACTAAACAATGGTTTCTTGACAAACTGGTTTAGACCGTCTAGAGGAGTGCGTCAGGGATGTCCTCTGTCGCCGTACCTTTTCATTCTTTCAGCAGAGATAATGTCAAACAAAATCCAACATGACCCAAATATTAAAGGCATTAAAATATTAGGAAACGAACTGAAATTTAGCCAATACGCAGATGACACGAACCTGTTTTGCTCTGACTTGGCTTCTGTCGAAACTGCCTTAGAAACAGTGGACAATTTCGGCATGCTAGCTGGCTTAAGACTGAACCGGAAGAAAACAAAAGCGATCTGGTTGGGTAAGTGGGAAAAAAATAAAAGCAATCCTTTACATCTGAAATGGTTACATAGCCCAGTAAAAATCTTAGGAATCCATGTCTCATACGACGAAAAGGGAAATAACCAAATGAATTTCAACCACAAACTCCAAAAATTACAAACCAATCTAGACATGTGGAGGGCTCGGGACCTTACACTATTTGGGAGAGTCCTAATAATAAAATCTCTAGGCCTGCCACAACTCATCTATTCTGTCTCAAATCTCGATGTTCCTCGAGAAATAATATCGACAATTAAGACAAAGCTGTTTAACTTTCTATGGAAAAATAAAAGAGACAAAATCAAAAGAACCGGACTTTATCAAGACCGAGACAAAGGGGGTATACGTATGACAGACATTGAAACTATGACTAAAGCGCTGCGGTTAGCTTGGATTCCACGACTTTTGACTCCGGGAAGGAAAAACTGGAAAACGGTTCCAGACTATTACCTAGGAAAATATGGCGGTTTGAGATTTCTCCTAAGGTGTAACTATGACATAAAATATATAGAAGGTTTGCCAATGTTTTACAAGGACATTCTGAAATACTTTAACGATCTGAAAACTCTCTATTGCTATGAAAAGGGACAGGATATGGTAATATTCAATAACAAAGAGATTCTTGTTGGAGGAAAACCCGTTTTCATCAGTGAATGGTTTAACAGTAATATTTTGTTAATCCAGGATTTACTGAACAACAACGGTCAGTTTCTGACTTACCAAGAATTTAGAAGTAAATATCCCTGCAAAACGAACTTTCTACAATTTTATCAGGTTATCACTGCAATACCGAAGCATCTAGTAACAAAAGCGAAAAACACAGAGACACCGGAAGGCGAACTATACACTGGAGATAACCTCCTTTTCGAACTAGACGACTCGACACAAATACATCTAGAAAAGACCAAAACCAGTGACTTCTATCGTCTATTTAACAATAAAATTCACACGGAGAACCAAACTGGCCCAACGAGATGGAACAACACAATGAAGCTGGATGGGGACGCTTGGAAAAAATATTTGCCTCTTTGAAAAACATCTGCAAGGAAACAAAATTGAAGGAATTCCAGTTTAAATTTATCCACAGAATTATAGTTACCAAAAAGGAGCTTTGTAAATATGGTATTAAAACGGATGACGAATGTCTTTATTGCGGTGAGCACGATTCGATTGATCATACATTTTATGAATGCCAATTTGTAAGGACGTTTGTAAAAAACGTCATCCACTGGTTCAATGTTACTAATAATTCGCAATTTAGTCCAACAATTGAAGAAAAACTATTTGGTATCTTATCTGGCCCATATGAAAAAGAAACATTAAGAAAATTTAACTATACCACCCTTTTTATGAGATATTACATCTACACTAGCAAAATGCATAATAAAGCTATTCGCCTTTCTAATTTCGTTGATAAAGCACTATTTAAATACAGAATAGAAAGTTTTTGTCATTAATTAGTGCAAAAAATGCTCTTCCTAAAAGCATTATAAGAGATAGACAATATACAAGTAAGTGAAATGTTAAATGGAACAAATGTAAATAGATTTATTATAAGAGACAATTTTCAAGTAAGTGAAATGTAAATGTGCCAAGCTAGATAGTTGCAATACAAAGGAACAAATGTAAATAGATTTATGTAATGTATAATGTAATGTTCATTTGAAAAGAGTATTGCAATTTGTTAACGACATGCAGGAAACAAATAAAGATATTATGAAAAAAAAAATCTTGGTCGCATATTTTTAGGCCGTCAAGTAGTATCAGTTGGTGTTTAAACCTCTCTACGCTTATCAGTTGAGTGGGAGTTTCATGCCCAAGTTTTACCGTTAAAACTCTGCTGTTGTCCGGGGTGACACTTAGTTTCCTTTAGAAACATCTCGTGTAGCCTGCGTGCAGACAAACTGATTCAGATAATACAATTGTTAAAGCCTGGCAAAACGAGGAAACATGTTTCCAGAAACACCCATAGCGCGCGCATGTTTCCCAAATGTTTCCCAGTTTTGCCACACGGGAAACATTGTTTCCAGCGTCAATTTTGTTTCCAAGAAGCAAAATTTGCTTCTGCTTCATGGCAGAAACATTTCGTGTTTCCGCGCGGCATGGAAACGTGGCAAAACGAGGAAACAATCACGGAAACATGTTTCCTCGTTTTGCCAGGCCTTTAATTGTAGCCAAACCAAACCACTATGTATCTTAAGTAAACTTCACGTGGCATAAGTTGCAGGATGAAAACATATATGGGTTAGCCGTTAAACTGGTTAAAAAGAGCTCTAAAGTTTTGCTCTATAGGTCTTGTACTAGTTCCACCGTCTAGTAGAATATATTGGTCATTAGGAAATGGAGACGTCTGCACGCAGGCTACATCTCGTGCTATTGACGTCATCAGTCCCGTGCGCGCAAAAGGAGAATCAGAAGTACGGAGATTTCGCGCGCACAACAGACTGATGGCGTCAATAGCACGAGATGTTTCCAATGGAAACTAGCTCTGTCGCCCCTGCCAACAGCAGAGTTTTAACAGTAAAACTTGGGCGCAAAACTTCCCTCGTTGCCGTACTCACCTGATAAGCGTAATTACAGTCTCCTTCCAAAAATCTGCAACGTTGTTACCAGAAACAAGTTTATGCCAAGAAACATTGGGCGTGGAAGAAAGGTTCTAAGTGCGATATAGTGCTTAAAGTCCTTCCATGGAATTTAGCTTTGGCTATAGCAATACCTTGTCTAGTAACATTTTAGTCTTAAAAACGTTACATATAACGTCGTTGCATGCCTTTAGTTCTTCCAGGCTGTGTTAACGCTGAAAGTTTTAATTTTTTTAGATACAATGACTTTCAACATGACCCGCTGTCGCGCTGCAACTGCACCCCTCCCTACAGTGCAGAAAATGCTATATCCGCTCGGTCGGACTTGAACCCAGCCGATGGAAAATATCCGTTTGGAGCCCTGGGACACAGACAACACGGAGGGATCGACGCGAAGGTGAGGCCAGAATAGTGACGTCACAAGTTTGTGCCAAAGCAACAAAATGGTGTAAGACTGGAGAAAGTGGGTCGGTCGGTTGGTTGAAAAATAAAATCCAAGAAAGAGAAATATTGACAAATTAATAAAGAAATGATTGCGAGCGTTCTTGATTATACCTTCCACGTGACTGCCGTTTTGCCACTAGCTTATTAAGGTGTTCTAGTCGTTATCAGGGCTGATTTAGATGCCTGAGTTACTATATACAAAGTACATTAAACTTAAAAAAAAAAAAACAGAGTAGAGAGCGGGAAATGAAACACGGACTGCATTTTTTTTTTCTTATAGGGGGGTCGATAACACTAAATGTCTGTTATTTTGCCTTCTTCGAGGGGATTTTCATTGCCAAGTTAGCTGTAAACGGGTGTCGGTCTTTACCTTTTTTCGTTTTTCTTTGCTTATAGGTAACAAATTCAGAGTTGGTCAAGACATTACAGTGTATTGCGGTCAGCGGTCCAACGCATGACCAGCAGCCGGTGTTCAAATGGAGCACGTCAGGTTGGAAAAAGCCCATGGGACATCCTGACGCCTGGGACTTTGAACCAGTCACAGTCACGTGGGAGTGAGGCCACGTCACTCGTTCTTTAAAAGGAAACTATATCGTTTTTTGTGTTGTTGTTTTTTTAATTTGTAGTACATTATAATATATCGATACGAAACGTGAGAAAGAAACATTGAAATGGTTTTTAAGAACGTTTTGCCAAACAATTTTTGTAGTTAAGAAAAAAAAAAGAGAATTAAAAATAAAATACTTTTTTGCACTTACTCTGAGAATCTGTCTTTATAAAACATATTATTACAGGGAAAAATTCTAGCAACGCCCCAAAGGTGAGCCTGCTCCCGTCCAAATATTGTCAGAGATGCTCCGTGTAACGTCTTCACAATTGACGTTTAGCACAACATTGTTCCAAGCCCTCAGAATGTAATTTAGTATTTTAATTGAAAAGACTTCTATAATCATTTTCTTCTAATTATACCGTGTGCCTTCCATTACAAATATTTTTTTTTTTGGCATCTAACATCGCTGCAGGGTTCACTGTGGGAAACAACCTCAATCCGAGTCTCTCTTTGACAAGGTAGAAAGGGAGAGAGTCTGGGATCGATGTTGTGAAAGTTCGACCTTTTTTACCAACATTCGGTCCCGCTGACCTAATCCTACAGAAAACGGCGGTGGGGTCGAATGGGTTGACGTATAAGCTGGCCCGGGAAAGCCGTCCGATTCCAGGACAACGAGCAGCCCTTATTTTTTCGCAGTTCGTCGAGCGTGAGGAGCTTCACGCTCGACGGATGGCGAAAGTGATTTGGAAGGCATAAGGTTCCCCACTTTCCGCCAACTCAGCACATGGCATTGTCCAATACAACCACTCCGATGGGTTCCTTGTCAGATCGTTTCTCGAAGTAAAACAAAAGATTATCCTTCAAAATAAACCAACGCCGCTGATAGCCTCTGTTCAGCTCACCCTTCTTATTCAAGAAGCCAATATGTCGGTCGGGGCGGAGGAAGTAGAAAATTCAGCTACACATCGTTCGTTCAATCTCATTGTTATGCACTTAAGTTTAACTCAGTTTGCAAGAATATCATATAATAAACGTTATTGTCAAATAAGAACAAGGCCAGTTTACGATATGCAAATAAAACTCCTCCAAAGTTGATATTCGTTTCTGGAAATCAATCAAGTCCAGTCGCCATCTTGTTTTTGCTGTCGGTCACGTGATCTGACAAAACGGAAGCCGGTCGTTTCGCCTACAGGATGATTCGCCTACAAGTCGATTCGCCTGCACTTGAGTCGATTCGCCTACACGATCTGAGACGTTTCAAAATGTTTTTAAAATAGAACAGAGGAATAAAGTTTACTTTAACTCAATGGTATGTGTGTGTTATCGGATTAATTTTCTCCGAAGCGGACAAGAAAACAGCGCGCAGACTAAGTTCTAGTTCTAGTGCGCTTAGTTAAAATAGTTTCATTTTCTCAACAATACCACTTTAACAGTGACCCGCGTATTAAAGGTACGCGTAATTTTTTTTTGCTTTGTTACTAGCTTTTGTATTGTTTATACTTCTAACCTTCTTGTCAAGTGCCTCTCGACGACTGTCACACGTTCGCGGCAAGCCGATTTTCTTAACAATAAGTGTAATTTTTTCTGACGCGCTCGTGATTAGGACAAGCCGATCGATCTACAAATTGTAAAAGACGGTTTATAATTTAGATAGTTTGTTAGCGGCTCGGGTAAGGTATTAAAGTGTGACTTTTTTCCGTATTGTTATTAATGAGAGCTAATTAGTGCTCTGCGCAAGGTAGGTGTGATTTTTTTCTCTTTGTTTTTTTTAACAGAATAAATCAGTTTATTTTAACAAAAGACGTAAACAACATTAGCATTAACCAATTAGAAGACCAGGAATTAGATCCTTCTCGAGTAAGGGTCCACCTCAGGCGGTGCCTGGCTGTACCTATAAAAAGCCACCGAAAGATTCGCAGTTATCGCTCTTGTATTAAAACCTCCAACAAACGCTATCAGAAATTATTTCATAAAAAGGAAAATGTCACATCTGTGTATTGCTTGCAAAAAATCAAGGAGTCAAGAAGCCCTTCTGTGCGACTGACAGAATTGCGGATCCGTTTAGTTTCAGAAAAGAAGCTGAAAAGGATCCAACGAGCCAAGTACAGGTCGCTCCAAGCTAAAATCTTTGAGCTCTGGGATGATTTCTCTAATCAGAGAAAAAATGCAGACCAACTACTAAAGCAATGCGCTCATCTCTATGGACCATGCAAAGCATTCGCTCAGCGCAGGGAGTAGGGATTCGCAACATGCAAGTTTAGAATTGTAACGGAATTAATAGTTGTATTTTCTTAAGTGCAAAGAGTCGGGATTCGCAACATGCAAGTTTAGAATTGTAACGGAATTACTCTATGAGGTGAGTGAAACTGTACGAAAGCCGAGGAGGGACTTCAGACTTCGGACTTCAGACTTCAGACTTGAAAACGTCATAGACATGCCTACACAGACTTCCCTATGTGGTTTACGGCGCAGCGACGCGTGAGCCTTTAAAGTTTTACTCTGACGAGTATGTCTTTGAGCGATTTACCTCTTTTGTATGATATGATCGGAGGCGGTTTGGAAATTGTTTTCAGCAGTGGCTGATTTTGGATGAGACTCCATTGTTGCATCAGTATTTGTTTTAAATTTTTAAGTGAAAATATAAAATGTGACAGGCCAAACACGGCTCCCGCTGGGGGTGTTACGAAAACTAAGACCCTCGAAAACTAAGACCTAAGACCTAAGACCCATCTTAGTTTTCGTAATTACGAAAACTAAGACCCCCCAAATATTATAAAAATAAAAAATAGAAGGAAAGAAATGCTCATTTATCAATATTAAAAAGAAACAACATAAAAAAGAAACAACGACAGCAAAAAACACGAATAGATCGACTCCGGTCGACTCACTGTGCGCCGATCATGGGCGATCATTTTAACGTTACTTTGGGCTACTTTTATGCACTTCGAAGGCCTAAGGAAATAACGAACATAGACCCATTGCAGGCAAGACTGATATGATTGTTTTTAGGCAGATTTAGAACCCGAGGGTTGCGTGACATACAGTTCAACTCTCATTCTTTTATAAACGAATGTCTTTTCGCTTATAAATCACATATATTTTGTAGTTTGCTTTTGGAAATTGGTAGTATCCAGTATTAAAATAGCAAAGTAAATCAATTTTTTCGCTGTGCTTAAAACGTTTGTTTATGCTCGCCCTCAGATCTTAGTTTTCGTGATTAGGGGTGGACCATTAGATTTTTGATGGGGGGGTTGTGCAAATCCCAAAAAAAATATCGAGCATGTGCTTCTGGTTTAAAAAAAATATCATGCAGAATTGTTAAGAAGGAAAAAAATATCGAGCAGCCGTAATCAGAGCGTGGCAAATGGTTTTTGTGTGAATGGAACTGTCCTGGTACTGGCCTTTAGAAAGGACCATTGACAACTACGTCCACTCAAAATTCGTCTTAACCCTATTCAGACCGGGCTTTTTTGGATCTTTTCAGACCGGGGGGGCCGGATTCCGCCCCCCCTCCGTAACTTCCAGAATATTTAAGCAATCGCAATAAAACTTACAGGATATATAGTATGTCCAAAAATCTATCTTTTTATATACGTCACGTGCGGTGATGACGTCACATCACGTGACAATTACATCATGATGTCAAAACAGCCGCCATATCGGATTTCAAAATTTTTCCAAAACATCAGAAAACCGCCCAAAATAACTGAAAAATACTCAAAATCTATAAAACAGTGCAAAAAACCTAAAAGAGGAGAAAATAGCTGAATTAAAGTTAATTTTTACGACTGTTTTTGCGTATGCAAAACGGGAGTTACGGATTGAGGGGCGATTTTATTTTACTTTAAATCAGGTGTATGTTGTTTCTGCCCTATAGAAAAATTAACAGAATTTTCTTAAGTTTGCATGTGACGGTGAAAGCGAAATTGAAAGCGAAGTTTGTGTAATCGCTAGCTGACAGAAGATTATCAGTGTCACGCGACAAAGGTCAACCTAGCCGATTACAAAATAAATTTTATTCGACGCTTAATCTTCACAGCAATCAAAGAATGCAAGATTATGCTCATGGCAGTATCAAAACACATTCCGGAAATTGAACGTAATCGTAAACGCTGTACAGAGAAAAGAGTGTACACACGCTAGCACGAAAACACGCAAACTTGAATTTGTCTGCTTGGAGCTTGCTTCTTTTACTCCCAATGCAAATCACAATGAAAAACAACGAAAATCCGTATAGATCTTTACAAGTGATGCACGTTCGACTTCGACGATTTAATTCGTCACTTGTTAAATAGAAGCTACAAGAAGTGTGGGCCGTTGACAGCTGGTTGGCAGACCTACATGTAACGCCACTCTCAGTTTGACGTTGCGGTTTATTAAGACCAATGACAGACCACTGTACTTTACGCGCTAATGGTTTTGTTTTGATGGGTATGTGATGATAATTTGAAAATCGATTGTGAACATATTTTATTTTTATTTTACCTTAAATCAGGTGTATGTTGTTTCTGCCCTACAGAAAAATCAACAGAATTTTCTTAAGTTTGCATGTGACGGTGAAAGCGAAATTGAAAGCGAAGTTTGTGTAATCGCTAGCTGACAGAAGATTATCAGTGTCACGCGACAAAGGTCAACCTAGCCGATTTCAAAATAAATTTTATTCGACGCTTAATCTTCACAGCAATCAAAGAATGCAAGATTATGCTCATGGCAGTATCAAAACACATTCCGGAAATTGAACGTAATCGTAAACGCTGTACAGAGAAAAGAGTGTACACACGCTAGCACGAAAACACGCAAACTTGAATTTGTCTGCTTGGAGCTTGCTTCTTTTACTCCCAATGCAAATCACAATGAAAAACAACGAAAATCCGTATAGATCTTTACAAGTGATGCACGTTCGACTTCGACGATTTAATTCGTCACTTGTTAAATAGAAGCTACAAGAAGTGTGGGCCGTTGACAGCTGGTTGGCAGACCTACATGTAACGCCACTCTCAGTTTGACGTTGCGGTTTATTAAGACCAATGACAGACCACTGTACTTTACGCGCTAATGGTTTTGTTTTGATGGGTATGTGATGATAATTTGAAAATCGATTGTGAACATATTTTATTTTTATTTTACCTTAAATCAGGTGTATGTTGTTTCTGCCCTACAGAAAAATCAACAGAATTTTCTTAAGTTTGCATGTGACGGTGAAAGCGAAATTGAAAGCGAAGTTTGTGTAATCGCTAGCTGACAGAAGATTATCAGTGTCACGCGACAAAGGTCAACCTAGCCGATTTCAAAATAAATTTTATGCGACGCTTAATCTTCACAGCAATCAAAGAATGCAAGATCATGCTCATGGCACTATCAAAACACATTCCGGAAATTGAACGTTAATCGTAAAAGAGAAAAGAGAAAAGAGTGTACACACGCTAGCACGAAAACACGCAAACTTGAATTTGTCTGCTTGGAGCTTGCTTCTTTTACTCCCAATGCAAATCACAATGAAAAACAATGTAAATCCGTATAGATCTTTACAAGTGATGCACGTTCGACTTCGACGATTTAATTCGTCACTTGTTAAATAGAAGCTACAAGAAGTGTGCTTCACAGCGACAACCTAAATCAACGCATTTCAAACACCTTTTATAGGCCTCGGAGTTAAGAAGTACCCACAACAGATAAATGTTCATCGCATGCAAGCAAAATCATCAGCACAGGTCGCAGCGGAGAACACTCGAGTTTCAACGACGAGATAAAATCTGGAGCAAGATTTATTCCTAGCAGAAGATAGTCTCCTTCGCAGCCGTTTTTAGTGTCGTCACGCAACGCTCCTCCCCACAAACGGCTGCTCACATTCGAACAACATTCCTTTCCCTTTGTTTCTTGTGACCAATCAGAGTGCAAGAGATTGTAATCAACATGGTTTTTCCCGCGTACTCAAGTGTTGCAAAGGATCGAGGTTTCTCCAATGTATGAGACGCCAGAGTAAGCTCTGCAAAGTGATCGTTGCTTTATTTGCTCTACTGTAGTTCAGAAAAAAGAAAAGATTATACATTTCGATTTACCCGGGCGGTTATTTGTTCATGTCCGGATGTGAATGTGAGCAGCTATTCAGCGGCCAGCGAGTTCAGTTTGCAAAGCTTTGCTAAAGACGACTCGTCATGTTCAAAAAGGCATTCATCTTGGAGGGTTTAAACATTAATTCAAGCGACTCTACAAGAATCTTGAACTTACGAGAACAAAACGCTTAGTTAGCATTGAGAACGACCGTGACAATGGAGAAACCGCTGCAGCTGCATGCCGTGAGAAAGCCTTGAAATGTTTTTACAATTCCCGATCGATATCACGTATGCTTCTTCTGATGCTACAGTCCGATATTTTCCGAAACCCGTTGGTAGGAAGACAAAAACATCCTTTCTTTCTTCAACGATTTTCCCAATTCCAGATTTTTTGCTGTGCGTTTATTGCGCCTTTCAATAACATGCGAAATCCAAACCACCGCGTTTTTCGCAGCCGTCATCAGGCATCGAACCGTGTATAACAGAAACAAACAAAATGGATCGAAATCTACCAATCACAGCTGACAGACTGACCTTTTGACCCGGCTGAAGTTTACTTCTGTTTCCTGAGAGGTCCGTTTAGATGGTTGACGGTTGCGAAAACCGTAAACCAATATAAAACCGTTGGTTGAGGTTGAATTTCAGACTTCGTATGTTATTGAAAACAACAATAAGCTAGAAATTTGAATTGTCTGTCTGACAACATCAAACACTTCTTCAGCGATCGCTATTTTGAAAGCTGTAAACTCCAAGATGAAACAATCAAAATGATTGGTTAGATTTCTTTGGCGCGCACAGTTCTCGAAATATGTAACCCAAATGATGATTGGTTGAAACGGAGGAAAGGAATGTTGTTCGAATGTGAGCAGCCGTTTGTGGGGAGGAGCGTTGCGTGACGACACTAAAAACGGCTGCGAGGGAGACTAAGCAGAAGACTACCTATCCCAAAAGCCAGAGGACCCGACCGCAAGTAAAGAAGGAACAACAAAATTCACAGTACAAGCAACCAAAATAGCGGTCGCAGAAGACAGGCAAAGTCATATTTTAAAAGCATATTAAAATAAAAGACGATGCGCGGATCGTTAAAAGTGATCATATGTTTTCAAACACGAATAGAAAAATACATAGAAGAAAACAACTTGCCCCCAAAGTTACCCAGATATACACGCAATCGAATTCCACCAAAAAGTCGTTCCACGTACCATTGAGTTCACCACAAAATCAGACTTGAAAGCGAAGTTTGTGTAATCGCTAGCTGACAGAGAGATTATCAGTGTCACGCGACAAAGGTTTACGCAGCCGATTTCAAAATAAATTTTATGCGACGTTAATCTTCACAGCAATCAAAGAATGCAAGATCATGCTCATGGCACTATCAAAACACATTCCGGAAATTGAACGTCAATCGTACACGTTGTACAGGGAAAAGAGTGTACACACGCTAGCACGAAAACACGCAAACTTGAATTTGTCTGCTTGGAGCTTGCTTCTTTTACAACCAATGCAAAACAAAATGAAAAACAACGTAAATCCGTATAGATCTTTACAAGTGATGCAAGTTCGACTTCGACGATTTAATTCGTCACACGACAAGAACTCGCACGAACACATTAAACGATGACGTCATCGCTTAAAAAACAGTCGTGGCCCTTTAGGGCCTTTTGATTATTAATGGCAACCCAAAAATTACAAATTTGGAAAAACATGTCTGTCAAAATGACGTTGCCATGGTAACGTCAAGTTCCAGACACAACAACCTATCCTACCAATTTATTCCCAGATAAAGTTTAGAAAAACTCGTAAAGTTTGGCAGCGTTTGGTTGAATCGTAAAAAAGTTATAAACGTTCAAAGTCAGCGCGGGCACTTTCCGCCCACCACCCCCCCCCCCCCCCCGGTCTGGATAGGGTTAACTGGTAAAATCTACAGTGAAGTCCCCATTTTTTGAAACTCTAGATAACTCCAAATACTAAATACGTATTTTGAGAAGCAAGATTACTATTCAATTTCTCCTTCTTTGCAGTCCCTCTTTCTTGCTTTGAAAGTAATAAACAGGGTGCAAATAAGATGCAAGGCTGCCGCCTAAGGAAATTTCTAAGGAGCCCTTCGGGCTCCTAACATCAAAAGTTAGGAGCCCAAGCCATTACTTTAGGAGCCCAGCCTAAAAGTTGCCACGGTCGATCCTCGGGGGAGGGGGGTGGGGTAGAAGAAAAAACAAATCTAGGGGAGGGACCTGGGGAGCAGCCCCCCAGCCCCCCTCCCGTCCCTTTCCACATGCACACACATACTGTTTTGTCGAACATGAACAGAAAACTCCTTCGAAAAAGATTTTTCTTTGAGGTTAATCTCCCTCAAATAGTTGTGTCTGAAATTCTAGCTTTCTTAACTTGAAAGTTTATTTAGCCTCTCCTCTCCTTCGATAAATCCCTTTTTACACTGAGTGGGTGACATGAACAGGAGTGTGTATATTAGAAAGTTTCTGTAGGCTTAAAATGAGTTTGAAAATCCAACCAGTATATTGTGCTGTGATGAATGTTGGATAAAGTAAGTTAAACATGTGTAGAACATTGTTTAAAAGGAGTTTTGAACACCCAAAGTTTTGAAGCAAAATCAATGAAGCATGAAGCAGCAAAATTATTATTTCACTTTTGCACAGCAAGCTCACTAAAGGGTCACTAAAGAACTTGAATTATTGTTAGTAATTAAGGTTTAACAGAACCAAGATTACAATTTAGCAGGCCTATTTGAAGGTTAAGACAAAGGTGACAAAAAGTCAGAACACCTGTGTAAACAATTCAATTAAATTATGATCTTATCTACATTTCATAATCAGACCAGAAAAACTAAGTTGTGAAAAAAAAAACCCAGTTTCTAGGCTTATCAAATGAGTTGTTTATACAATAGATTTTAGTAGTTTTAAAAACAATTCATGTTATTCAAACTGTTTTCAGCAAAGTTTTGTAGCACATTATTATTTTCAAGAGTAATGTTCTCCTTGTCACGGTTCAATGACTGAGATAAAATACGAAACAGTTCGAATGAACAAATAAACAAACTTGATCCGCAAAAGCGATAGCTGATAAGAATGTCACAGAAAAGGCCCATATTTTCTGTTGTTGTGAAATTAAGCATTCTCAAAGTGAAAAAATAAAAGTTTGAGTTAAATAATAAGCTTAATTACAGTAATTCGTAAGCTTAAGTGTAACATCAAAACATTCTGCACATTATTTTAGGCTTGTAGAAAAGGTTTTTGTATCAAGCTTTTGCAGATTAAAATTGTCATGATCAGACCTGATGCATTGATAGCCAGGAGGTTGATTTCACTTTTGTATCCGTAAATGTTTACTTCAAATTCACCGTTAAACTCCACCAAAACGTCAACGAAATGTGAAGCAGCCCATAATACCATTCATTCCTCATTCCATATTTGGGAGTCAGTCCCAGTCCTAAACAGTAGAAAATAAATGGTTTTCGAAGTTACCGAAGTTTGCAAAGGCACGTTACGTATTTATATGCTAAAATTATCTCGATTGTGGACAATTCTAGTATTTCCGTGTTTGAAATGAAGCAGTTATTGTTTTGAACGGGATATATCTTACGCCAGTGGAACAAAGTTACAAGGAAATTGAAGTCATTAGATGAGAATGGAAAATAGATGTTTAGGCGTCAATCCGGGCTCCTTGAACAAAAATTTAGTCGCCCGCACTCGTAACTTAGGCGCCCCAGGCTACCGGGCGCCCGTTAGGCAGCAGCCTTGAGATGGATTTTCCAGCTCGCCCTTTGGACAAGTTGGAACCATTACACGCAAGTCTGAAGGCTTTTCTCAGTAGCGTTACGTAATTAGCAGGAAAAAACGTTCACTTACCCGGTGGGCAAGTGATGCATAACATCCACTAGCCTGACAGGGAAATCCACTAGCCCCAGGCTAGTGGAGATGCATTTCTTTGTGCATTGAATAAAGATGAAACTCTTTATTGCTTTGAAAGAAAGATGTATTGCGTGTAAAGGCGGTTTTTGATAGGGTGATTTTTGAGTGGCTGGTGACGGTCAAGTTAACTTCAAAATTTGTGTTTTAAATTTCCATTTAAAAAATATCGTGCAAGGACATGGAGATTAAAAAAAATCCTGCATGGCTGGAAGAATAAAAAAAAATATCTAGCATCCTAAAAATCATGCAACCCCCATCAAAAATCAAATGGTCCACCCCTTACAAAAACTAACACCCCATCTGATCAGTCTCCGATGTGTCTAGAATGTGATACATCTGTCAACACTGTCGCTAAAATCGCTAATGAATTTGCCTTGCTTTTACAAGGAGAGGCGAACAACTTTTAGAAAGTCTAGATCTATCGCCTCAGTGAAAAATAAAATGGAAAAGCGCCAGCAATTTCAAGTGAGCCCCAAAACCTTTACGACGCCTAACTACACCTCGCTACTCAAAATTCGGGGTGATAACCTCTGTTTAGCGATTTGCAAAACTTTGTTAACTGCTGACAGAAAGTCACGCCAAAGTAATAATGAATCGAAGTTGTGCGACATACTTTAACCTTAATGACCATTAATCACTATAAGCAATGTCGTTCTGCTCATAATTCGACCACATTTGGTTTTTTTGGTTTAGAATGCTTAAATCGAATCTTAAGAAGTCAAATACAACAATTTTCGCTGTGACTAGAAAGCTTCCTGTTGCTCTCCCTCGGGGACGAGCATAAACAAACTTTCTAAGCGCAGCGAAAATTGATTTTCTTTGCTCTTTTAAGACTGGATAATACCATTCCAAAAGCAAACTACAAAATGTAGGCGATTTATGAGCGAAAAGATATTCAGTAGCCCAAATTAGCGTTAAAATCATCGCCCACGATCGGCGCACAGTGAGTCGACCGAGTCGATCTAATTCATGTTTTTTGTTGTGGTTGTTTCTTAAAAAGTCTTCTCGCCTTTAAAAACACGTTAATGTTGATAAATGAGCATTTCTCTGCTTATATATTTTTTTATTTTTAAACATTCGGGGGGTCTTAGTTTTCGTAATTACGAAAACTAAGATGGGTCTTAGGTCTTAGGTCTTAGTTTTCGAGGGTCTTAGTTTTCGTAACACCCTCCCGCTGGTCGCTAAAATTAAAATGTAAGCCTTCAGTCTGTTAACGGAGGATTTTACACTCTCTAGAGCTGTTACAGTAATAATCTTTATGCCATTGTGTTTGCTAGCTCTGTGGCATATTTCGTTAGGTTTATCAGCTCATGTTTGTCGAAAGATTCATAATAGCCTTTAAAAGAATGTTGTAGTATTTAACGTGTATCGAATAAGTGGATCCCCAACCGTCATCCTGTTTATCTGAAGTGGCGGTTAGTTTGTTGGATAACGTTTCGTTACCACAGTTCTCTAAGATGATAGATCCGAGTCTTTTGAAGGCTACTGCAGTCTCTAAGCATTGAGAGCGATGGTTTCTTCGAAGTCTGAAGTCCGAAGTCTGAAGTTTGAAGTCTGAAGTCCCTCCTCGGCTTTCGTAGAAACTGTAGTCGCTAAAAGTGATAATTCTCCTCTACTAATTTAATACTTTTCGACGGTATTGAGGCGAATCGACTTCAGTGTAGGCGAAACATCTCAAAACGTGCAGCAGGCGAATCGACTCAAGTGCAGGCGAATCATCCTGTAGGCGAAACGACCGACATTCGACAAAACAAGAAAAGAGTAAAGCTCTAATCTCGTGACTGACGATACCTCAGTGAAGCAGGAAATGTCCGCTGCAGCAATGAAGTTTATTCGGCTTCTTCTCCTTTTGGTACCCGTTTGTGCCTGTATCATTGAAGCAAATGCAAAAGAAAGCCGTGCTTCAGTGGTGTTAGATTCCGATGGCAAAACCTTGATTATAAAAGCTGGATATGATTCCTCACAGTCGATGGTGGCTTGGGGCACATTCCGTGACCGTATTAATTCGTCTGGGTGAGCAAGTGACAAATATTCAGTTGTACATTCCAGTTTACTAAATTTACATATATCAATGGCGCTTAAGTCGTCAAAACAACTATTAGCTTACATTAATTACATTTTAAATCGTTTGTAGATATACCGTTTATTTTCAATTTGTTTAGAGGGCCACGAGTTCATCAGTGTTTACTGTTACTGTTAGTGTTACCCTCGAAAAATAAAGTTCATTATTATTATTATTATTATTATTATTATTATTATTATTATTATTATTATTATTATTATTATTATTATTATTATTAGCTGCCCTTGTTAGCTGGTGGGGGGGGGGGGGAGGGGTTACTAGAAAGGGGGGATATATAAAAGAAATAATGTTTATTGTAACACATTTTCACACAAAAGTAATGTGGTGGATGTGTAAGTATAAAATCCTAAAATTAGCTTGTTTTATTATCCAAGTGATTGTATGGCATCTGGGAAAGGGAGAAAGGGGTCTTATTAAAAAAAAATTCAGAGGAGAGCTTAAGGTGATTCCACTGAATTGCATTGCGCATCCTTGCTGCGCATGAGTTTTCGCGTCATTTAGCGCGTGCACGAGCGCGCGCGCGCACACAACATTACGGCTTTTCTTTAAGGTTAAGCTCAGAAGAGCAATAAATGGTCATTTTCTTCTAAACGAGCACGGTGACCCCCATTTTTTAATGCATACTGTTTAAAAGACATCCGGTTGACTACAATATATTGCAATTTAAAGAAAAGTTAAATACTCTACTCCGAGATATTTTTATTTCAATGCTTTAAAAAGTACGTTTTGAGGTAGTGCTGCTTACGCACGCACGCAGCAAAATCTTTAATTTCTTTCATAATTTTAATTCCAGTTTAATTAAAATGGTTTATTAAGTAAGATTAAAGTCTATTTCGTTGAACTGCTTCGATATTTTAACACAAGAAATGTTTTTTTTTTCTAGAAATGATAGTTCCCTTTTCGGATTATGAGCGTTCCTAGTATGAACCTCGTGGGTCATGTGTTTTTTTTTGTTTTTTTTAAATTAATAATAGTCTTTATTAACATATTCCAGACAAGTTGCCATTTACAAGGTAAAAATTCCAATATTAAAAATATCCAAGGCACAAAAAGTTATTATTATCATCATTATCATCATCGTCATATCATATATGTCATGATATCATGGTTACTACAACTAGTACTAATACTACTATCATCATCATAACATTAATTAACATATTCCATACAAATTGGTATATACAAGGTAAAAGAAAGTAAAAGAAATAAATTATTAAAACCTATTTCAACAGTGTATAAAAACCTATTTCAACAGTGTATAATAGCCATCCTGGTTGCACAATTACGAGCACGGTGACCACTATTTTTTATTGCATTTTTGTAACGCTCATAACATAGTTATGAACTGGACCAAGTCTTAGAAAATTCTAAATACTCCTTCTTTTTCAGTGGAATCACCTTAAGGGCCTGTTTACATGGAGGTGGGGGACCCCGGGTAGGTGAGGTAACCCGCCCAGCCGTGGTCGAAAAATAGCTCGCGTTTACATGCAATCTTATCACCCCGGGGTTAACTTCCTTGAGAAAATAGCGTGGCGTAGATTTCTTTTTTCTTTTTTTTTTCACAGCATGATTTTCGTTGGCAGAGACAACGTTTTTCGTTGCTTTGTGTTATCGACTGATCTCTAAGTAGAGAAGAAGCGCGTGCTTCGATCGGGCCTTCACTTAAAGCATCACTTGAAATTTGAATACCTTCAGATTCTTCCTGATTGCCATCTTGATTGCGGCCTTCGACACTAAGCAGATGAACCCGGCGAAAAAGCTCCCCACGCTGATATCCTCGAGACTGAAACATGTTGTTGCAGTTCCAATATGGCGGGCGTTTGGTTGTTGGTTCGGATTTGGCGCGTTTTGGTAACATCAACCGACCCCGGGTAGGCGGGTTACGCCACCTTGAAACGTTTACATGGCAAAAAGCGACCCCGGCTGGGAGGGTTACCCTACCCAGCAGACCGGGCAACCCGCCTAGGCGGGTTACCCCACCTATCATGTAAACGCGATCGAGAAAAAATGACAGTTTATATGGAGAGGCGGGTTACCCCACCTAGGCGGGTTACCTCACCTGCCCGGGGTCCCCCACCTCCATGTAAACAGGCCCTAAAAGAGAAGAGGTTGGTGGCGAGGGGTGGGGGGCGGGGTAGATTGAATATACATTGACACAAATCTGGGGACTAAAACAAATTTTTTTTTCACTAATGGCAAAGGCATATTAGCCAAAGGAAGGTGAGCCTATAGCCAATGTGTAAGGTTATTTTTGGGGTTGGTGCTTCCTGTCTTTTTAAGCTCATCGATCTCCTGCATATTCAAGACCACTTTACAAAGATAATTAATAAATAAAAGCCCTTAATCACTTCTTTGTTCTTAGATGGTCATTTTTGGAGGTTCATTCGAATGCTTCATTACCAGACAAGATCCAAGCAATGGCTGTGGGAATGATAGAGGGCTCACTCACCGCGGAACTGATGTACAAAAGCTATCAAAATTTACTGGCAGGTTACTGCAATGGTGACCCTGATTTCTGTGAAAAGTTGGAGGGGTTCCTTGCAGACAATCTCAGCTGGATGATAGAGCAAATTACAAGCAACCCCAATGACCAATATTGGTACCAGGTAAGTTGTAGGTTACAATAAGATCACTCCCCCAGGGGAGGACTTCCATATATTAAGCAGGCAGGCAGTGCTTGTCAGAAATTTTGAATAAACTGAAACTCCAACAGGAGACTGATTAGGGCGTGGCTTAAGCTTTTTTGACCCCTAAAAGAAACCATTTTACCAAAACATTTTTATATATGTATATATTTCTATATTCCTTTGTATGCAACCCTAAAATAGACCTTGATGGCTTCGTCGTCACTTCTCGTCATGCCAGTAGGTACATAAAGCTGTCACGCCCTCTGACCAACAGACTCTGTTCCATGCTGCCGCTTTGGCCTTGTCCCAAATTTTCTGCCCTGCTTTCCCACTTTCTTTTTTTCTTTCTTTTTTCTTTGCTTGTTTGTTTCTTTCTTTCTTTCTTTCCTTCCTTCCTTTGTTCTTTCTTTCTTTCTTTCTTTCCCCCCCCCCTTCCCTGGATCATAGGAGTATATTCCAGGGGGGTCTTCCTTATAAACTGGAAAATTTAAATTAACCCCTAATGGCGACTAAGCCTGGCGTGGCTCAAGCTTTTTTGACCCCTGAAAGCCCCTAATTGGAACCCTTATTGGTCAAGACTGACAATTACAGTTTTTATTCAATAAAAAACAATCAACAATATCTCAGCAGCTAATTAAAAGATATTGCCAGTTTTCTGCCCTTATCCAACCTAAACACTATTGCTTTTTGTGTATTTTTTATTTACTATACATGTATTATGTCTTAATAAATAACACTTAAATATTTTGTTACATTACAACAGATAAGCCTGATACTTGAGCAATTTGCAGGAATTAAAATAGGTTATGATCTCCGCAATAAAACCATTCCTCCTATTGATGATCTTGGATTTTTGTAAGTTATGAAAATCATGCCCTAATTAAGTAATTGTAAAAAAGACATGTTAAAAATTCACAATTATGAGTAACCTAATGATAAAGGAGCCACTCTTGTATATTAATTAGTATATTTTTAGTTCAGCTGCAATCTAGACTGCAAAACTTTTATTGTGCCTTTCAATATAAATACCCAGACTGTAAAGTTCAAAGCTAGCAATTGAGTTTTTCGCTGGTACACAGGGTGTGGGGGTACTCCAATTTGGGATGGGGTGTGCTGGAAAGGTTCTTTTAAAAATCCCGACCCTTTAAGGATACAAACCTATTTAAGGACACAAATGGAAATTGGTACCTGTTTTTAGGCCCAAACCCAAAAAAATGACACCCTACTCAAATTCTTTATAAAATCGTAATTAAATTGCTTTACTAATACTTGAACAGATAATTCAGTTTAACAGACCAATTTTTCCCATTTAACTGGGTATTGATGCACTGCAGTTTTAGCTGATAGAATTTAAACTAGCACCCTATCTAAGGATCACACCAAAAGGAGCAAAAATGATACCCTATTTAAGGACCAAGAACCTCAAAAACGATACCCTTAATCCTGTGGCACATAACTATAGAGTCAATATATGTGAGAACCCAGGCACTGGTATTTCTGGCCTATGGGCAGAACTGACATCGCTGCACTGAATTTGGCATCACACATACGCATGAGCACATCAAGATAAGGTTTGGCCATGCAATTTAGAGTTAGCATTAAAGAGAATTAAGAAGAGTTAAAGAAATCATCCAGAATTCCTTAGAAACTTACAATCATTCTGTGACAAATGCAGTCTATGTTATGCACATGTAGTGAAAATCACTTCTCTGTAGAATATGAAACCCTGACCATCTGTTTGTTAGTAATTTATTTTCCTTTGGTTGATCCCTTTGTTCAAAGTCTTATGCAAGCTGTCGATGACTTGAATGCCTTGGAGCAAGCTTTAGGAAAGAAGGAAGTCCGCCATGTGTTTGGCTCGGGGTCCTGTTCAGCACTGATTAAACTTTTGCCAGGCAACAAAGACTTGTACATTTCTCAGGCCACTTGGTATACTTACGCACAAATGCTGCGAGTGTTTAAGCTTTATGATGTTGCATTCACTGTGAGTGGAAGTAAAGGTGCGTGCAAAAATAATTCTTAAAATTGTCTAGGACAGTTGATCTTCAAAAGGTCGCGATAACAAGGATCTCATTGTTACAGTGTGAAACAAATGAATAGCACAATAAAGATGCTATCGACCACTAGCCCAGGAAAATGTAGAGAAAGATTGTAAGGTAGATCAAATGTTTTAAAAATAATCTTACTGTCACATAACAATCCATGGTAAACAGAAACAGTTTAAACTTAAAAGGTAATTTTGAAATGAATCGTAAGGAAACACAAAATATATAAACATCACTTAAATGACATTTTTTGCTAAATTTTAAAGGAGAAATTATTCCTGGAAGGAAGCAGAGTTTCTCTTCTTACCCTGGGCTGATGACAAGTGGAGATGACTTCTATATATTAAGCAGCGGAATGGTCAGTAAATGAAACATTCTCACACAATATTACATGTACAAAAACTTAATTTTACGCTACATCGTCTTGCAAAGATCCAGCACACTACTACCTGGATTGTCTATGAAATAGTTATGAAGACTTCATAGAAAAGTGCACTATTTCATAGCATTTTCATAGCTACTTCATAGCCAGTTCATAACTACTTCATAGTCACTTCATAACAAAGTTGATGCTATGAAGTCAGCTCCCTTTCATAGCTACTTCATAGCTGTTCGAAAATTGGGAAAACCCTATGAAGACTTCATGGCTATGCAAAACCCATGAAGTGGCTATGAAGACTTCATAGAAAAGTGCACTATTTCATAGCATTTTCATAGCTACTTCATAGCCAGTTCATAACTACTTCATAGTCACTTCATAACAAAGTTGATGCCATGAAGTCAGCTCCCTTTCATAGCTACTTCATAGCTCGGAAAATTGGGTACCCTATGAAGACTTCATGGTGTAATGCTTGTTGAAGGACGTTTATTCGACTCACTGTGTGCGAAGACCCACAGCTTGCATAATTAATGAATTACATGCATTCATAACAAAGTTGATGCTATGAAGTCAGCTCCCTTTCATAGCTATTTCATAGCTGTTCGAAAATTGGGAAAACCCTATGAAGATTTCATGGCTATGTAAAACCCATGAAGTGGCTATGAAGACTTCATAAAAAGGTTCACTATTTCATAGCATTTTCATATGCTAGGAACTACAATAACAACGAAGTATCTTATATCAAAATGAACACACAAAATGACGCCACTGCAAGTCTCTGACAGCCTAATTTATTTGCACAATTTCAGGTTTTTAAAGAGACATCACAACTCTGGTCTATAAGTCTAATTACTATATGGTACACGATCGAGAGCATTTGCAGTATTTTGATTAATTCTGATTTGTATGAAAATTAATATAAGCTTATGACGCTTATGGAAAACAAATGATTCTAAATGGAATAAGAAAATATTACACGTAAGAAGAACTAACCTCTATCTTCAACGAACAACCTGATCTAGATCTACCAAACTATCTCTGAGCGCTGATGAATCAAAGAAGCTCTGTCGCTCTCTTCAGATCAGAGTTTGCGTAAAAACACGTTTTAACAGCCGGGCCGATGACAACTCAAAGTCAAATCAAAGTTCAACAAGCGGTATTAAACAGGTACAACTTGAACCTGAATGGCATCCATTAAAGATGTTTATCTTCATGCAGTCCCCTGGGTAGCTTTGCCTTTTTGCCAAAATGTGTTCACCATTCACGAGTCCAACGTGCCTTAGTAGACTTGTAAAACTCGCACAATGGTTTCACTCGTGTTGTCAAACGATTTCTAGAGACCGCACACAACAACTGCAGTCTTAATTTTCAGCAACTCTTAAAGTGCATATGAAGTAAAAAATAATTACTGCTTATTTTTAAGGCTTTTCGAAATAAAGACGAATGGCGTTTTCCTTTTTGAAATATCTTCTTTCGTTATGGAGATATTTAGGTTTTTGTAATATGCAAATGAGAAAAGCGATGACGTCATTAATCGTTCCAGAAAAGGATAAATCACTGAATCAAGCATATCTCTTGTAGTATTAAAGCGGTGTTCTTCAAACTTGGCACCATCAATGTTCATCATAAAAGGCACAAGATGGCACCCGTTGCGCCATTGCCATGGCAACAGTCTTGGATCCAGTCTCCTTCTGTTATAAACAAAATATCTCCATTTGCAGCACTTTAAACATGAACAGTGGGTCTGGCGTGGGACACACGTGGTACCCATCTTAGCTTAACTATCTTCGTTAGCTTGTTGGGAGTGCATCACCTTTGGTTAAGAATAAACTGGGAATGTCAGTGTTAATAGAAATAAGTCTTTGCGGCAAAACTGTTGCCATGGCAACGGCGCAATGGGTGCCATCTTGTGCCTTTTATGATGAACATTGATGGTTCCAAGTTTGAAGAACACCGCTTTAATACTCCAAGAGATATGCTTGATTAAGTGATTTATCTTTTTGTGGAACGATTAATGACGTCATCACTTTCCTCATTTGCATAATACAAAAACCTAAATATCTCTAAAACGAAAAAAGATATTTCAAAAAGGGAAACGCCATTTGTCTTTATTTTGAAAAGCCTTAAAAATAAGCAATAAATATTTTTTACTTCATAGGCACTTTAACAAAAACAGCTTTTACTCCATGATAAGTCCTCGTCTTTTGAACGAAGAAATAAAACATTTTTCCCAGCCATTTTGAAGCACATCCATCCACAGTTAATTTGCAGTTAATAAAACTCACAAACTGCGAACAAACTGCTCAACACCCGGGTCATCAACAGGATGGCGTGTACAATGCCGCACGTGACCTAAATAAACTAATCGGCTTGCTCATTTAACGGCGTTGGCGGGAATTTTCCCGCGGCTGATCTTCGCAATGTATGTTTGTGATCGGCGGGACTAAGACAAGCTTTACTCCCAGGGCTTCACTATATGTCCAACAAAACCTTAACTCTAACAGTTTCGATCGGAAGATTATCAGTGACGGTGCGAAATCAGTCTTTGAAGGTATGGCTTTAATCTGAAATACTCTGATTTAATAAATTCTTTCACAGAAAGAAACGAACATCTTCAACAAAAATCTTGTCTTTCATCTGACAAGGACGCCGCTCTGTCTCCACAAAGTAAACATTGCGTCCGATCAGTAGACTCGCACGCAGGGGTTTTTTTTTATCAAGCTATAAACGATTTTGAAACTCGAAAATGGCTCTAACGCGAAGTAGGTTTTTCAATCAGATTTTAAGTTTTAACTTTGCCATAAAACCATTTACACGATAAATTGATACTAAACAACAATTACTTTGATCTTGCTTTGCTTTTATCACGAGAAATATAAACCAAAACACCTGCAACAAAGCTTCTCCTCACTCACAACACGGCCCAAAACATTCATCTTGAAAATCGCCCTATAATGCATTGCGAACCGTTGTATGAAATGACGTATAGTATATGGAATGATTTATATTAGAACTGCAGATGTATATGAAGGTGATAAGTGATCGTCGCAGTGAATTTCCAATTTAAGCAATTGGAAAGAAGAAGCCTGAAAAAAAAAAAATAAATAAATAGCACTGTTCTTCATACTGAGTATTTCATAGCATGTTCATAGGGCTATGAAGTTTTGAATTTCAAAGCTTCATAGCCTGTTTCATAGCATTGATCAACTTCATGTGATCTTCATAACTATTTCATAGCTCGTGTCACTTAAATTGTTATTCAACTGCACTTGTCAACAGAGAAAATCTGCTCAAAACGAGTAAAAATATTCCATGGTACATGTATTTAAACTCTAGGAAACGAGCTAGTTGTTGTCTTATTAGTTCTTCTGCACACGTGGTACACATAACCGCGGGGGAGGGGGGGGGGGGGGTACTTGAGATTCCAAGTGATGGGGATGATCGAAGAATTTTTTGGGGGTTTGAAGTTTTCAATTCCGTTTTTTTTTTTTGGGGGGGGGGGGTAGGGAAATTTGGCAAGTAATGTTTTGTGTGGCTTGATTTAAGTAGGGATTTTTGGGGGGGTATTATAAACATCTTTCTAAAAATTTGTGTTGGTGCCTTAGCTGCGTAGTTCTGTGAAGCACAAGCAAAGGAAGTGTTCTTGGGTGTCTCCAGTGTTAATAAAAAACCAGATGAGGGAAAGATAATTTCTGATGGTATGATAAAATAAACAAAAACAAACATTCAATTTCTAATGCATGGGATTTTTGGGGGTTTTGTTGGTAGCTCTAGGGTTTTTTTTTTAGGTCTTGATTTTTGCCCCCATTCAATCATCCCCATTACTTGAAATTCCGAGTACCCCACACATAACATGGTTTAAATCTGGTTGAAAATACTGCAAGACTCATAAAAATACAGGGACACTATACAGTGTATAATTTGTCTTTAAAGTAAAGTATATGTAACAATAATATTTGCCGAAGGCGACGTGAATCTCGGTGAATATTCCTAAAACAATTAGACCCTTCGCCCTCAAGGTTCACATCTCAATAGCCCATTCGGCTTCGCCTCATGGGCTATTGACCCGTAGCCCTTGCGGGCTACGGGTCTAATTGTTAATTATCCAATTTTTTGTGTATTATAATAACTGTCAGTTATATTTTTGAGTTAGTTGTTTAGTTGCACAGGAACTGAAAGCAGATATCTACTCAGGTCTAGAATCAGCTCCAGCAGTAGTTAATATTTTCTACCTCAAAAATCTTTCCTTTTTTAAGGTCACTCAAGAAACCACAATCGGAAACAGTAATCCCGAACTGTGGAAATATGTAGCAGCGAATGGTATCGTTCTGGAATGGATGCGCAGTATTGTAGCCAATCGTTTGGCACGCACCACAGAAGAATGGGCTGCTTTCTTCTCAAAACACAACAGTGGAACGTAAGTCGCTCAAGTTAGAAATCAAATGCGAGAGAGAGTGTGCAGTTGCAACAAATTCGGAACTTTCAAATCCTTCGAAGGATCAGTTGAAGATATCACGTAACAGGTCAGAGTGTTTTGGACGCACTTTTAGAGGCGTTTGAAAATTTGAAAATTCCGTCCAAATCTCCTCGATCGAAACTAAAACTAAGGGATGGACCATTATTTTTCTGGTGGGGGGGGGGGGGGGATGAAAAATATTGAAAAAAATTGTTTGCAGGGCCTAAAAAGACAAAGTAAATTGTTTGCAAACATCAAATGTATTAAAAAAAATAGTTTGCATAGAGGTCAGAGAAACTAATTGTAATAATCTATCAATGAAAAATAAAACTTTCAAAAATGAAAGTATGAGACTAAATGTATATAGACTAAAAGTATGAAGACTAAAAGTATGTTGTTTTTTGCAGACAGTATACACGGCTCAAATAAAATCAACATTTTATTTGACCAAATTGGAATTTCAAAGTGGTCATGTAGGCAATAAATTCAACTAATAAATTAGTAAATAGCTGATCCTTTTCTTAAAAACAGTAACTTTATATTGCAGCAATTAAATATGAACAGTATTTTACATTTCATTGAATTAAACTTCATAATCATCTATATACCCGTATTTTCTCAATTAAACACCCGTGGCATTAATTTTGAACTTAATTAGCCTGGTGGACCCGGCATTTATTTGAGCCCGGTGTTATTAAGCAAGGGGTTTAATTAATTATTTTTGACAAACATGTATCCATCAAATATACCAACAGCTTATTATTACTCAAATAAATACCTGAGGGGTCTATTTTCAACTCCACCTTGGAGACCTGGCGTTTATTCGGTACCCAGTGTTTAATTGAGAAAATATGGTTAACATAGTTATTTAAACATTATAAAGAAACTGAATAAAATGGTAAGTGTTTTATAAAGAAACAACAAGCTATAACTAGAAGTTTACATGTCTAACATAAATTGGGTATAGCGTTTCTGAAGTTTTCTTCGAAAAATAGATTAAATTACTGCGCTTTTCAAAAATGCAAGGACTGGACATTTAAAATTAAAGCAACGGTTTCGCTTTTTACTGCCGCCAATCTTCGTAGTGTAAGTCTCAGTAAACGAAAAAGGTGAGTTCAGAGGTGTTTATTGGTCGCCACCATAAAATATTGAATTAAATAATGATTGATGGCAGCAAAAGCGAACCTCCTTTTTGTGTCAGATCGTGGTTAAAAAAGATAAAAAAAAATTGTTTGCAGGAAGGTGTTGTGAGAAAAAATTGTTTGCAGAAGTGCATAGATAAAAAAAAAGTTTGCAGAGAGAGATTTTTCATCCCCCCCCCCCCCCCCTCCAGAAAAATAATGGTCCGTCCCTAAGGAATAAATAGAGTTACACTGGACATTATACCCATCCGTAACCTGAAGCTTAGCTGATTATGAACTGGAAGTTAATAAAGGGAAATGAACCACAGTAGCGAATTTGGAAAAGCTGACATTTTGAGCGTTAGCCAATCGTCGGAACACATTAGTAACAACGTGACTATTTGCTGTGGCGAGGGGCCAACGCTCGAAACGTCCGTGGCTTTTCCAAATTCCCAACGTACGGTGGTTTATTTACGCAGTTTATAATCAACGACACTAACTGTTTACCTGCTCACCGACAGCGCAACAGTTTCTTTACAAACTAATAACTGTCTTCCGTAACCTGATACGTGTTTGTGACAACAGATTTAATAGCGGTTTTTTTTTTTACTGCATTCAACTTGAAACACCTTCTAGTGAGTATATTTTTAACTAACACGTTCATGATACTACTATTTATTAAATCTATTTCCTGTTCGGTTGGCACAATGCTATTTGTTCACAAAAATTTACTAATTTACTTCTTTTTATTTCTCCATTGCTTTGAATGGAATCTCTGATCCGTGGAACAGTTTAAATAACCAGGTTGGTAAGATGGTATTGTAATCTTATGGTTTCCATGTTTTGATATCTCTGTAATGCAATACTACTTATTAACCGAGAGTGAGGTCATTACAGGGAAATCTCAGACCGAGGCCTTGATGTATTGACCGAGCGATAGCGAGGTCAATACATCAAGGCCGAGGTCTGAGACTTCCCTGTAATGACCGAACGGACGAGGTTAATAAGTTATTTATTATATGGCCTTTTTAGCGCTGACAAAAGGGAAACGTTTTTCAATATCCGCTTGCGCGCGCAAGAGGTCATTCAGGGTCATGCGATCCAAACCAGAAGAAACGGTTTCTTTGACAATGAGGCAATTTTTGTCTTCATTACGCCAAGATCTAGGGCAAATTTAACCACTTTAATTTTCACAAAACAAACTGACATGTGTTTACAGGTGTTTGACCCTTAAAAAGTTATAAAAAGCTAAGGCAAGAAAAATTTTCATGATGCCCGGTCATTACAAGAAAATCTTGCCCGCTCATCAGCCAATCAGAGCGCGCGTACTATTGTAGCCATATAATAAACATGTTAATGCCCAGATACTTTCCAGCTTGCATTAAAAAATATATATATATTTTTTTACGTATTTTTCTTCTCCAATTTATGCGTATCACTTGAGCGTCGAAATTTGATTGCTGCCTTTTTCTGCTTTTGATTGCTGATTTTTTTTTTCTTTTTTTGTTAAAAAAAAAAAGATAGCAACTTTAGAGAAAAGTTTCCAAAAACTGGTCTGGTTAGACTTTTCGTTCACGTGGGACCTGCTATCCGTAACGCCTATCCGGTCCCGATACGGTCCAATTTTTGAAGTTAAAAACTCAGGGGCAGGGTTCGGAACCTTTCCGTTCACAAACTGGATCGGTCCCGTGTCAACGCCTAGATCAGTCGGCTACACAATTCTGGCTGTTTTCATACGGAACATAGTCGTGTATTTTCGTTTAAGTAACTGGTAGCAGACTGGGCCCATGTGATCAAACGCTTATAAAGGAAACGCGGTGCCGAGTAATTTGGGACCGGTCTCATGGTGTTTTTATTTTCTTAGTGGATGGTTCTAGATTACAAGCAATTCACTCCTGGTGAGGCCATTATGCCAGGGACACTTTTGATACTTGAACAGTTGCCCGGCATAATAGAAGTAGCGGACATGTCTGTCTTCCTGCAAGAGAACACTTACTGGCCAAGTTACAATATACCGTGAGTAAAAACTAAATTAGTTCAATAAGACGCCCCCCCCCCCCCCCCCCCCAACAATTGCCTCAATCATCGAAGAGGCCAACGATGCCAACATGGTTGGTTTCCCACGTTCCCTTCGGAACGTTCCGAACGGAAAAAGAGGAGTACCCCTGGCGGAAGTCCACAATCTCCGAACGATTTTCTGGAAAATTTCCGGATTATTTGGCTTAATGGTAACCACCCCGGACTGCTCGATCCTGTGGCCAGCGCGCTAGCGATCAAGCTACTACGACTTTCGCGGTTCGGCTACGTCCACCCCCCCCCCCCCACCCCTGCCAACCCCCCCCCCCCCCCACCCCTTCCATAGATAAAACAATGAAAGTGACATTTATTAATCGCACATTCTTTTCTCCAGGTATTTTCCATACATTTTCAACATGAGCGGCGACAGGGCAAAGTACGAGAAATATGGCTCGTGGTTCAGTTACGATGGTTCGCCTCGAGCACAGATTTTCAAACGAGACCATAACAAAGTCGTTGACATGGACAGCATGATGAAACTTATGAGGTACGAGTCTGTTATTATCACAAATAATACCTGATTTTGTCATTTACCCTCGTTGGATTAGATACCCAGTTGCAGCCCGAGTCTTTCCGCGTTTATCTCCATTCCACCTCCGGAGACGCGTCTGAGACTGGACACGAAATTCCAAACTGATGGCGTAACTCCTATTTTTTTTCCCGCGAGATTAACAACTTAGAAGAAACAGATCTCTGTGGTAGTATGCCGATAGTACCATATTCTGTTTGAATCCTTTGTTATTAATAAGGAATGGGCACATCACTCTGGTTGCATCGAGAGAACGACGCGGAGCGACGAAGGATTCAGTTTATTTAACCGCCACCCGAAGATGCGGGGAGGGGTGGGTGGGTCGCAATTTTCGTCCCTCCTGCGGTAACTTGCAAATGATGCTTACTTGATTTCGCAATTACCTTTTAAACTTTTACTAACCAATAGGATGGTGCGAGAAATCCGAATATCTCACGGGGGCTTACAAAGTGTTAATTATCGCATAATCATCGGATTCCAACAGAATATGAATATTCAAATAACTTTGAATAGTATGGAGTTTTAATTTCCTCTCGAACCTCGGCGTCGTTTATATGGGGGATAGAAATGAGCAAACATTTTAAAACCTTTGTCGCGTATTTTTAGGCCGTCAAGTAATTTCAGTTGGTGGTTCAACCTCTCTTTAATACTACGCTTATCAGTTGAGTGTGCAACGAGGGGAGTTTCACGCCCAAGTTTTACTGTTAAAACTCTGCTGTTGTCAGGGGTGACAGAGCTAGTTTCCTTTAGAACATCTCGTGCTATTGACGTCATCAGTCCCGTGCGCGCAAAAGGAGAATCAGAAGTATGGAGATTTGCCGCGCACAACAGACTGATGACGTCAGTAGCACGAGATGTTTCCAATGGAAACTAGCTCTGTAGCCGCTGCCAACAGAAGCTCCCCTCGTTGCCGTACTCACCTGATAAGCGTAATTACAGTCTCCTTCCAAAAATCTGCAACGTTGTTACCAGAAACAAGTTTATGCCAAGAAACATTGGGCGTGGAAGAAAGGTTCTAAGTGCGATATAGTGCTTAAGAGTCATACTCAGTAAGATTCGGACAATATTAAAAAGTCGCGGCCACGGTACCTCACCGATTTGGCTGAAATTTTGCATGCAATCATGATTTGGGGTCCTTACTACTAATATGATGTTTTAAAGCTCTATAAATTTTTACTTTGGAAGTTATGGAGACGGCCGATTTTGACCGGCTTCCAAGGCTAGCCAATATGGCGGATCAAAGGACTTCTTGTTACTCTATCTCCGAGCCTAACATGACCTTTTAGCAAAAACCATTAACACCACCTTAAAGAACTGTCTTTTATCTTTCGTTCTGCATCGAACATTTTGCTAAAATAAAAAGTTTTGATTTTGAACGAGCACAATGTTGTACGGTACTGCCTAGATGATTTTTCGACTCATAAATTTACACTATGTTGAAAGACCTATATCTCCCATGTTATGTCGATTGAGGACTTACCATTTAACAGAAATGTAGGGTATTTATAGATGAATTGATATCAGAAATAAAAAAATGGGCAACTTTATTTGCACGAGAGAAAAAAAATTTATAAGTTACTGTAGTTTGCCGTATGATGCAGCAATCAACAAAACGTCCTGGGACAATGTGGGGACAAAGCGTTAACATTTTCTTCTTGATCGAAGAAAATGTCAGCAAATTTTGTTTTTAAACGACGATTTAGTACCCTAAATAAGACGGGAAAATAGTCTGAACAATTTTGTAGACGGCTCTCGGATCACTAATTTGATTTCAGTGATAAAAATAACGAACCGCCTCGAAACAACTCCGTGTCAAATATGCACAAAGGAAGCCGACTTCGCAAAAATATCATAAAATATTATTCTGCACCTCAAGACGATCAAAATATGGAATGAAGCGACAAAACAGCAACATATTCTTAGAAGACAAGTGTAGTTAAGTATAGATCTAATAATAACATAAAAGATTATAGTCCGCTCAAAAGTAAACAACATCAAGTTACAGTACTCTTTGTCACGTATTGCATTTGAACGCTGTTCCTTTGCTTTAGAAATTTCAAAGGTGGACTTACCTTAGGCATTCCAATATTTAACAGTACTCATTACAGTTAAGTTAAGTTAAATTCAAGCTTGGCATCATGGCTCTGTGTTTCTGGACGGAATAACGCATGCGACCATGCGACACTGCTAAATAAATAAACTGCACTTGAAATGAACAAGTTTAGCAATCGCTAAGGGTGGGGAGGTGGGGATCAATTATGCCTCGAAAAACGGGCTGCTGTCGAAGAGCAGGGAAGGTATTCGCGCACTACGAACTCAACGAACAAAAAGAAAAACCTATTCTGTTATCTTTGTTATTTCTGAATTGGATGAAATGAAATATTTTTGTTTAACCTCATCTTTTTAAAAGTAGTGTCATTATTGGAATAAGGGCGTTTACCGATGGAATAGTAGTGCTTACTGGTAAAGTTACATGAGCGGGGCTAGTTTACTAGACCAAGGCTGTGTATAGAATGTATCAGTGGTATGGAAAATAATCTTAGCTTAAAAGTAAACAAAGAGAATTATAGCTACGTCGATATTCCTGTTTCGCATTGTACGCTGTTCGTTTGCCATCAGTTTCTATGTATTAGTTGACGAATTTCAAGGCTTGACTCACCTTGCGTTTCAAAGATGCTTTTTCACATCATTCAACAATTAATTACTCTTAAGCTAATTTAAGCACAAAGAAAAATTTGAGTGTTTGTTTCCGTGTTTTGTAACGCCATATTCCACGAGTTACTACTGATACCTGAATCAGCACTTGAAATGAACAACCACGGGTCGGAAAATTTTATTATTGAGGGGGGGAGGGGGGGGGGGGGGGCGGGGGACGAGATGGGGAATTCCCTTTGACACGAATCAAAGGGAAAACAAAACACAAAACAATCCGTAAGTGGCTACTTTTGGAATCTTAAAATAAACAAAAATATATTTTTAAACTTTCAAATGGAAAATATTCTTGCTAGACAGGTGGAAAAAATATAATTAGGAAAATTAGCTAACATATAATTTAAATGAAGTGGTCTGTTCCCTTAAACACTATAAAGCGGTTTTATGTATAGCACCAAAAAAAAAAATGTATTAAATAAAAGAAACACGGCTTCCGTAAAAACTAATGCAATTCCTACGACGATGCCATGGTGACTTCCTAAAAACTCTGATGCGCCCCTCCCAGGGGCATGGGCATAAAATAAATGAGAACAAGTAAACAAAAGGAAAATAAACCTGGAAACAAAACCTGTACTTCTGATATTTTAGGGGACAGAGTTCACAAAAATCGACAAAATACTCCTAGGGAACAAGGGAACACAAGGGAAATTTTTGGGGAACAAGGGAACATGGACTCCTTCCTACACCCCCACCCCCCGCCCCTGCTGGGAGGGGCTCTCTCTGATGATCTGTTGTTACAAAACATTTAACCTGATCATGTAATCTTCTCAAAAGTAACATTACTGCCTGAATAGACCAAGCGTTTTTAGACTCATCTGTCAACAGCTTGAAGGCCTTGACACTATTAATGAAGTTCATTTATGTGGCGTTCTAACTTAATATACATGTACTTCTAATATACATGTATTAAGTTCTAAGTTAACAGTTTTAATACTGCTATCACCCGATATAGGAAGAGGAAGCAGTTGGTAGTAGGAAAAGGAGTGATCCCAGCAAGCTGCACCTCTAGATAGCAAAGCAACTCTACACAATCTATTTAGAACCGTATGCGGACACAATCAAAATGCTGTGCTCAGTTTGCAGGTAGCTTGTCAAAGCAAGAACAACTTCGCACATGTTTCTCCAATATTTCAATGTATGGTGCTTTCCGGCGTGGTACTTTTTGCCCCTTCGAACTGACATCCAGCTCAAACTTGCAACAAATGTCTTGAAGTACGGGTACTGTTAACTTACTCAGCTTTTTCCTAGCAACGAGATCACAAAGGTCATAGCCGTCATAGGTGAGTGGATGATCTGGTTGTGTTTGCTCTATTACTTCATTTCGCACGCTTTCCATGGCATCTTCAACTTGAGCTGCCACGAAGTCTTCCTCAGCTTGTACCGTTGCTTGATTCTTGGATTTTGCTCTACGGGAAAAGTAGCCTCGAATCTGGGTGGCAGACAGTAGTTCTTCAGTTGTGAACTGTCGTTGCCCATCGCTGCTTCTGGCTACTCTCATTTGTCGAGCTACAGTCACGGGATCAAGTTTTCGTCCCGTTGTCTCACCGATTGTGAACTTTTCTTCGAGAAAACCCTTTTGTTTCTCACTGAAAGGCTTCGACTTTTTGGTTAATTTCAACGCCCAACCCGTATCCAATATGCTGTTTGGCGATGATGGTGAGAAAACCGCCGCCGTTTCCGTAGTTGCTATAAGGACGTTGTTATCAGCCAGCAGCTTTTTACTATACAACATTTTCGCTGTGTCTAAAAGCGACTCTCTCTCAGGTTGAATCACGCACTGACCATACAGTGTGTGGTTTATCATCGAGCCATAGCGTTGGTACGTTTTGACACAACCTTCGTTTGGGCAGGCAAACAATTCACATTTATCTACACCTTCAGCTTCAATACCTGATGCGTCATCATCGAGGTCATTGTCGTTATCGCCTCCCTGATCTTCTGCGGGATTATTTTTTTCGCCACCTTTGCAGGCTGTCTGACCTTTCGTGGATTTTCTTGGCTTTACTGGCCGGAATCCCCCATCAGAGAACATCACGTCCGTTATGTTTGTTGAAGAAACATTCACATCTAAGAAGTAAAGTGAACAGGCAAAACCTCGTTGAAAACAAGCTTTTTCAGACTCGCTTGCATTCTCGTCCTCATGGACAATGATGGAGGGCCAACTGTCCCTCTTAGCCGGCGCGGCCTTAGCACAAGAGACAGGTGGCTCTGGGTCACATGATTTGATTGGCTAGATTTTAACAAAGGAAATTCAAGAAAAAAAACTAGCAAATCAAATCAACCGTTTTAAACGGCAAAAAAGGGCAAGCGGGAGGGCAAGGATAAGTGACTATCCAGCGATAAGCAATCTAACATTTTCACTATACTCATCATTTTTTAAAATCTACAACTGCAATAGATCTTTTTCGCTTGTTCGTTTTGTTGCCCCATAACAGACCACGTGATGATACTCTTGAGAATTCTTGCTTTCAAATTTTCAAATAGTCGCGTGTATATGAATGAATAAATTTTATGTGGATAAAAGAAAAATTCTCTAGAGAATATCACGTGGTCTGTAATGGGAAAACAAACCGCCCAAGCGAAAAAGGTCTATTGTTACCACGATTTAAATGAAAATACATTTACTAAAACTCTACGTAAAGTTAGGAAAAATTTAACACAAACTGACATATCATATTGTGTGCGCTTTTACCTTCGAATTTAGACCATGGGAATAAGTTCCCCTCACCAACGTTGTATGCTCGCCAGACTTTAACACCATCACAGGTGAACTCGAAATTATTTACTTTACTGATGCCGGGCCACTTGGTGCTAGATTTGTCACACACTAGATCGGGAAGCAGAGCAATTCTAGCCCCAGGAACCCCACCATGTGAGAGCATTGCCTCCTGAAACTGTTCAGCTGTAATAACATCATGGCCTTCGTTAATGTAAGTGCGTACATGATTCTTCATGGTGGCGGCGAACCGGTCACACGGGCCTTTACCACCTTGTGGATCTGAAAAGTCTAGGCGCCTTATGGAAACCCCAGTCTGCTTGCTGATGTTCTTACATGCCAGGATAGTACTGGCAGAGTGATAACACCCTGCGTTATCAGAACGAAAGAATGCGTTTTCGATCTCTGGGTTCTCTTTCTTTAATGTAGCCAGAACGTGTCCCATGAGCGTCACCACGGATGCGCTTTCTTGGGTACAACTTTCAACTATGTGGATAAATGCTTGCGTCTCGATTTCTTCCTCTCTCTTTCTCAAGGCGACTGTAATGTGCCATGAAAGGCCCCTTTTGCCAAACCATTCGCCTTGGGACTCTCTGTACAGTCGCGGAAGAAATTTCATTGCCCAATCCTGAGTAAGCAATATGTTGGTTTCGCTCAGACAGTCGATTACGTCACTGCGCGCTCCATCCTGATTTACAACGCGCAGCTGATGCGCTTTCCACTTGTTGATAGCTGTCACGGCCTCTTGAAACTCGTAAAGGGCATCCTCTTTTTCGTTTTCTGTTTCAAAAGAACAGTTCAAAATTGCGGCCTGTACATCAGATAACGCAGTTTTCAATTCCTCGCAGCGCTCACAGAGAAGATCATGGTTGTGGTCGCAACTGTTCGCAAAATTCGAATCTTTGGGATCGCTAAGAGCATACTTACTGCAGTGATCTGGAACACGCGAAGTCGTGATGTTGATCTGTGTAAAGAAGAACATCTATCTAAACAAAAAAGTACTAAGAGCGATTTGAGAAGACAATCAACGGTCTTGGGTTCAATTTTTGCTAGGAGAACTGCTAATAATTTATTGGCTAGGTGCGTCACGTACTTTCGTACGTTTGTAACCCTGATTCAGCCCAGACGAATGATATAAAGATTGAGCCCTTCCTCGATATCTTAACTTCTTCCAAATACAACCCCGTTGTACAAATTTTTTATGCATTTTGGGTTGTAAGGGTGTAAGGGTATGCCCCGAGACTTAAGACCGCTGTAGAACTTGCTTTTGTACTTTAAATTCTTATGTCTAGGGTGTTTTACCATGCGCTTTACTTCTATACTGTTTTATTGGGCGCAATATCGATTCCAAAGAAACCGAAATATTTTTGAAACACAAAATTCTTAACAATAATAAGCTCTCCCGAAAATAGACCTGCTGAAAAAGCCTTTTGAACAATTATAAGCTCAGGGCTTAAATTGGAATTAAAATGGCACTGAGGGAGGCAACTATCTTTTTGCGCAAGATACTTGTATTTAACAGTTATCCTGCAAACGCACGGAATGTCGCATGATACTTAGCCGACGAGGTCGTAGACCAAGTTTGGCTGATATCAGACGAAATGCCACCAGACGGAGCAGAGCACTTACTTTAAAATCACTTTTAAGATAGCTCTTTCCTGACTTCAGCGCTTTTTGGAGATCCCGAGCAGTACTTGAGTGGATCCCACAGTCAATCAGCTTGTCAACCAACTTCAGCAAATCGTCGAAGGCCTTGCCACCTTCTGAAATAAAGTAGTCAAGCCCTTGAAGGGATTTTCGTACTGATGCGCTGCAAGCAGACAGGACACGACGAAGCGTACTTCTGCTGAGTGGAGTCATTTCACACTCCTTGCAATACTGCAAATACTGGTAGATAATTCGCTCATTTACAGTCACTCTAATGACGTTTGGGGTGTGAATTACCTCTCCAGAAGATAGCGTTAAGAACCGCTCGCCAAATGGTAAGTCCTGTACTATGTACGGACTGGTTATAAAGTTGAGAAAATGATCCAACTGATTGATGTCAACTCTAGCACGGACTCCGGCCTTTTTTACCAAGGGAGCCGCACGTCAGTCAGTGCTTTCTTGCTTCACAAAACTGATATTTCGTTAAACCTGGCAAATATTTGCGAATTTCTTCGAGGGTAGTCAGGTCTGCTATGATAGAAAGAACCTGCCTCTTAACATTTTTACTGGGCGCATTCTCATAAGTTTCAACAAGAGCTCCGATATACTTATCACTACTTTCATTGGAACGTTTCTTCTCATCATATTCGAGTTTGGGAAGATCAAAGGCTTCTCGCATCTTGTTTGAGGTTGTCAGTGCCTCCCACAAGTCCGCAGCATGACTCGGCGATAATGTTCTAAGAACAACCTCTACAACTTCACGAGTTTCGGCAATGTATCTTCTTCTGGAACGCTCTGAAGCAGAGGATAAATCCATATCTGCCTCACTTATTGGCGACAACCCACAGCTCTCAACAAAATCGTTCAGTTTCGATTTTCTGTAGCTTTTGATGTGTGACCTTAAAGCATCAGCCATCAAGCTTTCTCTATTCAGTGCACCGCCGCTTTGTGGGGTTAAACTGATGTCTTGTTCCTCAAGAGAAGTAACCTTTAAACAAACAGTAACTGAAGTTATAGTATCTTAGATTATGCTGACTTAGTGCGCGCAAACGCCTAAACCAGGCTAGTTTTCTATGACTGGTCCATTCTACAGCTTGTATTGTACGGTACGCCTAGACTGTTCACAGAGTCGCGAGACCCTTGAACGCGATTGTTAAAGCTAGAAGAGAAGGGGGGCGGGGTGGGGGATGGAAGGTTCTCCCATCCCATCCCTCGCGCCCGCGCTTGCTTCGCTGGCGGTTTCTCTCGTGTTTTTTTTTAATTTGTTTTCGTTGAACCAATAGAGGCTGAATGGTAAAGTCTGCATACGAGTCTAGTGGCTTACCAGACTTGAGCTTATCCCGGTCGTTGGGAGGCGCGGTGGCCTAATGGTTTGTGCGCTGGACTATGGATCGAACGATCCGGGCTCGAGCCCTGGCCGGGGCACTGCGTTGTGTTCTTAGGCAAGACACTTTACTCTCATAGTGCCTCTCTCCACCCAGGTGTATAAATGGGTACCGGCGAATTTACTGCTGGGGGTAACCATGCGATGGACTAGCATCCCATCCAGGGTGGAGTAGAAATACTCCTAGTCTCTTCATGCTACGGAAACCGGGATAGATGCTGAATCGTTTACGGTAAGTCCCGCTCGCTAACCCTGACTTCAATTTTTTTCTCCAGAGGAAAAGACAAATAACTGGTTCATTCGATTTCGTACAGTAAGATACAAACTGAGAGTTTGTGTTTAATTAGTGGCTAAGAGCGGGACTTCGTACTTGACTTATTAAAGAAATGTAATGTTTGGTTTTGTCCATCACAGGAAAGGCGAAGAAGTAAAAATTGTTCAAATGAGACATGACTTACCGTGCTTTCTTGGTCTTCAGTTATCGATTCTTCTAACCGGAAACTTGCTTCGACAACATCTTCTGGCAAAGCCACTTTATTTACTTCATGTACAAGACAATAACTTTCTTCCGCAAAAACACAAGTGTTCTTCTGGTCATTCTCTGCATTTTCCAGTCCTCTCTCTTCACTGTCTTCCTCTTTTGTTTCATTTCCTTTTGTTCCATGTTCTTCCTCATCACAATCATACGCTTCTTGGTTGACCTTTTCTTCAATAGCAGTTCCTGCTAAATGACTTATTTTTTGCCTGCACTGTGGGCATATTGCTAGAAAATTAAGGTAAGAATAATAAGTTATTTGAACTTCCATTCTAATAAGCGCTCTTGTTCCAATAAGCCCTCCATTCTATAAGAGCCTTATTTCAATAAGCGCCCGCCCTCTTCCAACAGGCGCCTGCATTCTAACAATTGCCCCTATTCTAAGAAGCTAGCCTATTTCGTTTTTCGCCCATACTCTCGGTGGCCCTAATCCAACAAGCACCCCTAACAACAACAACAATATTGACGATGGTGATGATGGATGATGATGATGATGATGATGATGATGATGATGATGATGATGATGATGATGATGATGATGATGATGATGATGATGATGATGATGATGATGATGATGATGATGATGATGATGATGATGATGATGATGATGATGATGATGATGATGATGATGATGATGATGATGATGATGATGATGATGATGATGATGATGATGATGATGATGATGATGATGATGATGATGATGATGATGATGATGATGATGATGATGATGATGATGATGATGATGATGATGATGATGATGATGATGATGATGATGATGATGATGATGATGATGATGATGATGATGATGATGATGATGATGATGATGATGATGATGATGATGATGATGATGATGATGATGATGATGATGATGATGATGATGATGATGATGATGATGATGATGATGATGATGATGATGATGATGATGATGATGATGATGATGATGATGATGATGATGATGATGATGATGATGATGATGATGATGATGATGATGATGATGATGATGATGATGATGATGATGATGATGATGATGATGATGATGATGATGATGATGATGATGATGATGATGATGATGATGATGATGATGATGATGATGATGATGATGATGATGATGATGGCAATCCTAATGACAATAATATTTTCAATTGATAATAGGCATCTCCATATTGGATGGTCATAGATAAAGCGTTTCCCTTCTTTGAAGGTCAGCCAGCTTTAAATTATATCGAAGGAACTTACGCGAGCCAACATGAATAACTTTTCCGGTTTCAGCAACCAAGACTTTAGCCTGAAACAAGTTGACACCACGATTTCCTTTTGGTGGTTGTGACGAGTGACCACTAAACTCCCTTTGAATGCAACAACGCGACTTTCCACAGGTCCAACGTATTCCGTAAATGTCACGATGACGAGGACAGATTGTTATGCACTCATGTTCAGCAGTCAATTCAAATTGACCTGCATTGAAAAATATGTAAACGCCGTCATAATTTAAAACTGCAGATATGCTTGGCCAAGCCCAGATTTTTGTTCATTCTGACAGCAAGAAATAAAAAAAAACTCTGGGAAAGATTAAGATCGAAACCAAAACTCTGGGAAAGATTAAGATCGAAACCTGAACAATCGTGATACGAAACATAAGGAACACCAAGAAAGACCAAACAGGGTCTCTTAGGGGTTTACTGCTCCAAAAGAGCGGGGCTCCAGCAGATCCCCGACCCCACCCCTCCCGACCCCTCCACCCCCTGGAACCTGATCAAATCAGTCGATATGTTGGATGATATCGGAACTACATGATGTGACAACTTTGACAGTAATATTATAACAGGGACCGTTGGAGAGCTACAATGAGCAGCCGAAGGGGAAAAAACGATTTGACTTGTATAATTGTTTTGCTTACAAGAATTTAAACTATACGAATGTATTTGCTGAATAGATTTAGATATTTTACCTGCTCTAGCGAAGATCAACTGCATCTCGCTCGTGAGAGAGGAATCGATCACATTGAAGCCCTTGAGATGTGGTTTTATGTCTTTTGTACACTCTGCTAACATTATACACTCAGTATTATTGGCTGATGACGTACCATGGCCACAAGAATCGCCAACAAACTTTGAAAAACCACACTTTGCCATGACGAGCACTCTGAAATTTTTTCAATATACCGGATACTTTCAGTCTCCCTGATTTCAATCATGAAGTGAACAACACGCCTAACAAATTCGACATTACTTACTTAGTCTGCGTAAAAGGCCATAAAAGAGGATACAATTGAGCAACTGTAGCGTGTGTGCTCGCTGGAGCACCAGTTTTCTTGTCTTGTACACTGCGTATTCCCTAATAGCTAGGTAAAATACCTTCATGAGTACGTAATCAACAGTGACTGCCTCGACAGAAAGAAAAGGACAGGGTTGTTCGTTTCAGTCGTGAGAAACCGCGGAATAAATTTAGACCGCTAATTAAATTATTACTTATTATTATTTTCAAAAGGAGTAAAGGGATGTCCACAACACCGTAGCTAAAATGAAACAATCATGCAACAAGAGAAGAGATACTATTTTCAAAAGTACATGATTGAAATGCTACGTTTCGTTTTTTTTTTCGCCAAAACACTTTTCGGAGGAACAAAGGTATTTTAAACCCTGCATATGGCTCCAGTCAATTCTTTTGCTTATTTACTTTGAAATCCACGGCTTTGCCAATATTCACTTAAAGTGCGTTTTCATGAATTGTATAGATTTTAATTCACCAGTATTTAAAAAACAAACAAAGTGAAGTGGAATTTGCAAACTCTGCAAATGTGATAGTAATTAACTGATACATTCAAACATAGCCATAAGTTATTGCGCTTTTCGGAATGAAAGTTTCACAACTGTAAGGTAAATATCTTTACCAGCTTCTTTCTTCATTGGCTGAGCGAAGTCGGTAACGGAAAATGAACGCAATTCAGGTTTAGAAATATACCCGTAGTTTTAAAAATAGCCACGGTTTTTTCGGTAATTTAATTAGCATCGTAGAGTCTGAAGAACGCGACGAGGTTGTTTATTTCACCATTCGGATATTGATTATTCCCTTCAGTGTTGTTTCAAACCAGTCGCTCGTCTCGTCCAAAATGAGGAAATGTGCCCAGGTTTTAAATTTTGTTGCACCGAATTTAACTGATAAAGTGTTGACCCGCTGTTAGAAAGCCTTATGGAGACTGACAAAAAAACAAAGCAGACTGAGCTACGTTTATGCGTGACACTGCTATATGGCATCTTCACGGGTATACTTCGGTATCATCGATAAAACCGGTAAGCAAAAAGTGGTTTAAACCCTATCTGTACATCTTTTGCATGATATTCGTTCGCTTATTCAGTGAATAGGTTGCTTAAATTATGTAAAAGAAAAATACTTTTCTTGTCATTTCTGATATGTATTTATCGGAAGAGCGGCTTTCTTTCAGGGCAGACATTTAAACGAATGGACTAAGCATTAATCGCGAATCCTCTTCAATATATATCATTCGAACGACTTTGTACGAGAGTATGTATTCATGAAAGTAATATATCTCTGCTCAGAAGCAAATGTTCCTTAAATCTTTTCGATTATTGAACAATAATTCAACTCTTTCCCTTTATTATTGTTGATGTTACTGGTCGCGCGATAGAATTTTTTTTTCGCGTGCCTTTGAAGTTGCCCATTTTTTTATTTGCTGAATCAAAACAGCGATAAAAACTGTACATTCAGGTAAAATACGTAGTTCTCAATCGACATAACATGGGAGATATTGGTCTTTTAGTATGCAGTAAATTTAGAAGTCCCAAAAGCAACCTTGAAGTACACTACAACGATTTCCTCGTTCAGTGCCAAAACGTTGCTTGTTTGCAATATATCTGATACTAAACAGGAGTAAAAAAATAGTTCTTTAGAGCAGTGAAAATAGGTTTTGCTAAAAGTTTATGGTATGCTCGGAGGTCGAGTGACAAGAAGGGCTTGGATCCGCCATATTGGATCCCCTTCGGAGACGATCGAAACCGGCCATCAACACAATTCCCAAAGTAAAAACTAAAAGAACTAAAAAACATCCATTTCGTAGTTAGGACCCTAAACCAAGACTACATGCAAAATTTCAGCCAAATCGGTGAGGTACCGTGGCCGGCCCAAGTTCGAATCTTACAGAGTACGACTCTTAAGGTCTTTGCATATAATTTACCTTTGGCTATAGCAATATCTTGTGTAGTAACAGTTTAGTCTTAAAGGAGAACGGAAGACTAGAATTCATATTTTATGTAAACACTGGAAATCATAGAAATAACTTAGATTTGTAGAAAACAACAAGTAAAAGCGAATTTTTCCTACCAAAATTGACGAAAATGGTCAAAACCTGTAGTCTTTTTTCGCAGTTGAACGTCCGCCATTTTGAACGTATTTTCTTCCGGTTACTTCCAAAAAAGGAAGTCAGCTCACGTGTTTTTACGTCACTGCGCACTTTCAAATTTCTTCAGTTCAATGTTTTGTGCACTTCTGTGCATTTCGGGTTGCCTGACCAAATCTTTCGTTTTGATAACTGTAGCAAACTTACATTATGGCTAAGTTTAAGTCTTATTCATTTGAACCGATGGGAAAAAGCTTAGGATTCGAAGAAGACGCTGTGGAACGTGGAGATCAGCGAGACGAGGGGGCGAAGATATGTCGTGGGCGAGTGTGATATTTGTGTTAACTTGGAAGGCGAACAACAAAGACAATGTTTATGCTGCCAGGAGATCAAGGAATCCACGAATTAAATTTCAGGTTAATAGTAATTTTGTATTCAGAAGATGTTATTTGTATTTGAAAGCTAATAAACAGCCATACTTTCGGTGAGAAGAAACTGCTGTTTGATGTGTTTTGTTTCGATGTTTTCTTGTGACGAGTTTTTGCCACAAGCATTTGAGAAAGCGTTCGTGGCTCAATTGGCTGCAAAATAACCTGTTTACCGGTATATTAATTTCGCTAAGATGTACTGGGAGCTCTAAGCACCCTAGCAATCAAATGATCGGCTTAGAAAGGTTTATGACGGGAACTATCTTTAATTTCACGGCTGTCAGACTAATAATTCCTGAACTTGGTAAATCCTCCAACATAATACTTATTCACAAGGGATAGCTGATCGATTTGTACCATGTTCTATTCAAGCTAATTATTTCATGCAAACGTTTCATGCTACAACTGGAAACGGAGCAACTTTAATAAAATATTATACCCACTGGAGACAGTGTCAAACATATATGTACTTGTCGATTTTACCTTTTAATATACCTTCGATTTCGCTTCTCTGACATTCGCTTGCAAGCTAAGCCTTCTCCCTACACTACTTTAACGTGGAAATATGGTCGGAACAGTAACTTTCTTTAACTCTTGTGTATGTTTTTTTCGGATCCAAAGTTCGAAGCAGCGATCACTTTTAAGCAATTCTCTTCAAGGTTATCTGAGAAATCATGACATTGACTTGTTTAGGCGAATTCGCACTTTTAATTCGCGCCAGTAATTCATTGAGCAACGCTCCATTTGCCAGAAATAATCGATGAAAGCTTCTGCTTCTTTTTATGTATCTGGGCGTTTTTTTAGAACATCGTAGAAGTGCACATTGAACTGTAATTTTTGTCGTCCGAACTTGAAAATTCTATTGCGCATTGACGTCATGCTTTGCAGCCAAGCCTTCAATATGGCGGACAAAATGGCGGACGTTTAAATTGCCCTGATGAGCACCTTTTCGCTGTCATAATCAGGTTAAAACGTAAGTACAATTCCAAATACCTTAAAAAATTCGCGTTTTTGTCTTCCGTTCTCCTTTAAAAACGTTACATGTAACGTCGTTGCCTTTACTTCTTCCAGGCTGTGTTAACGCCGAAAGTTTTACATTTTTTAGATACAATGACTATCAACATGACCCGCTGTCGCGCTGCAACTGCACCCCTCCCTACAGTGCAGAAAATGCTATATCCGCTCGGTCAGACTTGAACCCAGCCGATGGAAAATATCCGTTTGGAGGCCTGGGACACAGAAAACACGGAGGGATCGACGCGAAGGTGAGGCCAGGAGAGTGACGTCACGCGGTTGGGCCAGAGCAACAAAATGAATAGTTACGCAGCTCTCGTAAGCTTGTAATTCTACTGGTCCTCTAGTGTAGCAGCTGCTATTGTTTTGGGGGCTAGGGGCATTGTTCTTGTTTTTTGTTCTTTTGTTCTCTCAGCCACTCATGTGAGACCTTACGAGAGCTGCATGGCGACCCAACAAAATGGTGAAAGACCGGGGAAAATCCACATAAAGTGATTCGTTTCCCATTACCCTCTTTCGTGAAAGTGGGTAAAAAAATAAATAAAAAAAAATCCAAGAAAGAGAAATATTGTCAAATTGATAAAGAAATGATTGCGAGCGTTCTTGATTATATTTTCCACATGACTGCCGTTTTGCCACCCACGAGGTTATTACTCAAAGGTATTCTAGTCGTCGTTTTGCAATTGAAGGCTGATTTAGCATGTTTAGATGCCCGAGTTACTTTACATGTAAGATATATACAAGGTATATTAAACTTAGAAAACCTCAGAATAGAGCGCGGGAAATGAAATACGGACTGCTTTTTCTTCCTTATGGGGGTGGCGATAACACTAAATGTCTGCAGGGTATTCAGTTCCTATTTTTTTCCTATTTTTTGAGCATATTCTTATTTTCTCCTATTTTTTAGATGAAAGCTCCTATTTTTTCCTTTTTTGTTAGCTGGTAAAGCCAAAATGTGTTACAGAATTAAAAATGTAATCTTACTTTTATATGCTTTAGAAATAGATTTAATGCAAAGCTGGCAGCAGAAAGACTTGGATATGCTCTAAAGTGGTAAAAATATTTCAGGTCCAACCATTGCTTGTTAGGCTTCTGCATAAAATGGGGTTGACTCCCTAAGCACATGCTTTAGCCTTTTTCATAGTTTGGTTCTTACAAGTAACTCTTTAAACGATCTTCCTCTTTTGTACGAAATGAGGATCATGGTTGGTATTGTGAAAAGGGCAAGTTTTGTTTGTTTTCCTTTTGGTTTGGTTGGGGGCTATCTTCCTGTCTTCAAAATTCACTTCAACGATAGACCATTATCTAGCAAATGTGATTAGAAGTTTTCAATTTTCGCTTTAAATATTTCTTTGCAAGAGTTCATTCTGAGAGCCTCTCCTTTAAAGCAGCCTTTATTAACTACCGGTTGGAGAGACAAACTAAAATTTGTATATGTTGGAACATGTGAGTAGGCTTATAAATTTTGGTATTCAGGAATGTAATCTCTGTGATGGAAGTTTCAGCTGTAAATTTGATCATGGGGTGGTGATTGTTTACTTGTTCAATGAACTGCATTATGTCTTCTCTGATTAAATTATCAAAATGTTAGCAAAAGCGACTGCCATTTTTGTGCCCATTGCTTGTTACATCCAATGAAACAAGTATTGCGGCTGTTGGGACTTTCGTTTTCTCTATGCAATTAATGAAGTCATCGGTATCTGAGATATTACATCTGTTTTTGTGCTTTAGGCTCTCTGTCAGACTATCACATCCTAACTGGAGTCGGTTTGTTTATTGTGGTGAGGCTGTAGAATTCTGGAATGCAAGGCGTGTTTCATGTTTGACAGAGCCATTTATTACTCATTTCATCTATGTGATTCCCCTCGTAGAGATCTTTCATAAGTTGATGAACTCTTTGGTTTGTCTCAACTTTTATAGTTGTGGATTGCAATAGCAGAGGGGGTGTAGGGAGGCTATATTTGTCGATCAAAGTACTATCGATTCTCCTATTTTTTCTTATTTTTTAGACAAAGTTTCCTATTTTTTCCTATCTTTTCAATCCTAAAATTCCTATTTTCCTATATTTTTGAGCAACTATGTCACTGGACACACGTGTCTGTTATTTTGCCTTCTTCGAGGGGATTTTCATTGCCAAGTTAGCTGTAAACGGGTGTCGGTCTTTACCTTTTCTCGTTTTTCTTTGCTTATAGGTAACAAATTCAGAGTTGGTCAAGACATTGCAGTGTATTGCGGTCAGCGGTCCAACACATGACCAGCAGCCGGTATTCAAATGGAGCACCTCAGGTTGGGAAAAGCCCATGGGACATCCTGACGCCTGGGACTTTGAACCAGTCACAGTCACGTGGGAGTGAGGCCACGTCAATCGTTCTTTAAAAGGAAACTATATCGTTTATTGTATTGCATTTGTAGTACTTTATAATATATCGATACGAAACTTGAGAAAGAAACATTGAAATGGTTTTTAAGAACGTTTTGCCAAACAATTTTTGTAGTTAAGAAGAAAAAGAGATTTAAAAATAAAATACATTTTTTGCAACTTCTCCGAGAACCTGTTTTTATAAAGCATATTATTGCAGGGGAAAATTCCAGCAACGCCCCAAAGGTGAGCCTGTTTCCGTCCAAGTATTGTCAGAGATGCTCCGTGTAACGTCTTGACAATTGACGTTTAGCACAACATTGTTCCAAACCCTCAGAATGTAATTTAGTATTTTAATTTACTATTTTTTATCTTTGAAAAGACTTCTATAATTATTAATTTTCTTCTAATTATACCGTGTGCCTTACATAACAAATATTTTTTTGTCAATTAACATCGTTGCAGGGTTTACTGTGGGAAACAACCTCAATCCGAGTCTCTCTTTGACAAGGTAGAAAGGGAGATAGAGTCTGGGATCGATGTTGTGAAAGTACGACCTTTTTTTACCAAGATTCGGTCCCGCTGACCTAATCCTACAGAAACGGCTGTGGGGTCGAATGGGTTGACAAATAAGCTGGCCCGGAAAAGCCGTCCGATCCCTGGACTACAAGCAGCCCCTATTTTTTCGCAGTTCGTTGAGCGTGAGTTTTTTCGCAGTTCGTCGAGCGTGAGGCGCTTCGCGCTCGACGGATGGCGAAAAAATAGGGGCTGCTCGTAGTCTATCCGATTCCGAGCACGTCAACATTCATCAATTTCTAAAGAAATCTGCCTCGGTAAAGGTGGTGTGATAAAATGCCCTTTGAGTGAGTTTCATCGGGTTTGATGGAAATTATTTGGTTCTCTAACAATTCCCGCCCGGTTCACCCACTCGGTCAAAAAGCTGGTTTTATAATTTGTATTATTAGTTTGAGTCAAACGGTCAAATACACCAGTATCATTCTATCTCCCGTGAATCCAAGTCTCCCGTGAAGAACCGCCAGGTTATCCAGAACTAACAAATCACCACGTTGCCACTTAAAGCCAACTGCGCATGCCCACGCCGTTGCCCGCATGTGTTGCAACACTTCCGGTTCAATCTCACTTCCGTCACCATAGCAAGTGTGGCGAGGCAGTTTGTCATCCGGGATACCGGTGCCGATAAACCTTGGCTTGGCCTTTTCGTGCGTGTTATTGTGATTATACGCCTGGTTGAACCACGTTTTTTCTCCTGTCACCGGGTGATGAATAAAGACAGGTTTGATTTGCCACAAGTGCAGATCCCCGCTTTCATCCCACTTCAACTTGTAGCCTTGTTGCTTCGCTCGTATCTCGGCGTCCTAGCAACGAAACAATAAACAGGTCATTGTACTTGGTCGAGGGGAGCAAGTGACGTTTCTTGCAAATCTTCGTGAAAAAACGCGAAGATTTTCCGATTATTTTCATCCAATCGAAACATGGCGCGAGCACTCACGAACACTCCAAAAGCAGCATCACGTAATGACGATATGTCTAGTTGCTAAACAACTTCGGTAATAAAACCACGGGTTTATTCAATCGTGCGGCTTTCGATCGAGAATTGGCTAAGCCGGGGTCTTAAGTTATTGGCCACCAAGGAGTATAGAAATGGGTACTAGCAAGCTACTGAGGACGCCTCATTTAAGTTCTTACGACATACTAAAAATCGAAAACTAGTCGTAGTCGTAAGCGGAGTCATACTCAATGGAATCGGAGTAGGAAGAATCATAGCCTGCAAGCAGGCCTTCGATGGGCGCAACGCGCGAGTGGCAAAGCGGGCTCCCTTTGCTCGCCCACTCAGCGGCTCGCTATTCGCGGCCGCTCGCGCGCTGCCAGCAAACTCGCAGCCCCCAAAGAGAGCCTGTGCGCAGGCTAGAAGACTCAGAAAGTTTCTTTTTTCTTCCGATTTCGCTTGTGACTCCGTCGCTTATGATCTAGTGAAAACTAGATTGATAAGCGACGGAGTCAAGCGGTGATAATTAGCCTTAACATTATGTAATACCTCTCTACTCTCAGTTCGGAACACGTGCTGCCATTTCAGATATTCCCTGTGAGATTTGTCCGGTAAGTAGCGGGTATACCGCACTTGCTTTTCTTCAAACTTTCGTACAACTTCAGGATGTAGTTTGGAGAGAATTTCGCTGTTTTTTGCCAATGGTGTTTCGCCTCCGCAGCCATCATCGGGTTCTTTTAGGCAGAAAAACATAACCTAAGGGGGAATGCCTTATATTAGTAGCTTAGCAAGAACAATAGCCTCCATTTGGTGCGAAAATATCAACGGCCTGTCCAAGAGAAGCGAACTGTGATCTTCGAGGAAAAGATAATTTTCAAGGGCAAATATCAGTGTATATTTCTGTGGCCAGTGGGAGGTGTGGGGCGTAATGGCTAGGGTCACCTGGACTCCGGATCGAACGGTCCGGGTTCGAGCCCTAGCTGGGGTCATTGTTAAAAAACGTTTTGATGCAGAGGACCACGCAACGAAGAATAAAACTACTTGACTTGTCTGTTGCCGGATCTCTTGTAAAAGAAATGCTGGTACCAGACGTCACGTTAAGTGCAGATAAAACCAAATTGATTGCAAGGCTGGTACTACGGCAAAAGTGCAAAATTTATTGGCCAATATTTCAACTAGCAGAGCTAATCTTCTTCAGGGCCAGTACAGTGTGAAACTAACGGCTCTAAAATTTGAATAGGGATATACATACAATGGTAGTTAATGTTCTTGGGTAAGACACTTAACTCAGATAGTTCCCAGCTCTCTCCACCCACGAGTATAAATGGGTACCGGCGAAATAATGCTGGGGGATAGCCCTGCAATGGAATAGCATTCGTATTTCTGAAGCCAAATGGAGGCTTTTATGTTTATTATCCTTCAAATATTTTTTACACAATGTTGCTCGGATGTTTAGGGGGACCTTTCTCTCTAGCAACTCGCCAACGGCTTCGTCGTTACCCGGGCGAAAGCAGTTGGACCTGCGACGATTATTTTGCTCCGAAGCGCTACATTGACAAAAATGATTATCAACCCAATTCCATAGACCCCCTATCCCTCAAGGCAGGGAACAATGATTGTTGTCGAAATAATGATTGATCCCGGTCAGTTGATGATATGTTGTAGTCGAAATAATGCTGGGAGACAGACAAGACATAGGGGCAGCCTTAACATTTTGTCTTGTAGCATCTTTCATTATAGTGGTGTAAAAACATAAAACAACTTAAATGAGGATTTGAAGCACACAACACAATTCAGTTTTTAAGAAACGTTTAAAGTGACACTGTCACGGACATTTTTTGGCTTTTTTAGTAAAACGGCACCAAAATCACGACAAAGTACTTTCAGCCATGCAGGACATGCTCCTAGAACATAAAGGGATATCTAGCAAATTGTTTAAAGAAGAGGGTGACCGTAAATAGTTTTCATCGATATTTCCAAACCACAAGGACAGAACTTGAAAAAGTCAGGCTGACTTTTTCAAGTTGAGATCAAAAGCTCCCGATGGTATCACAGTGATATCACTCTATATTTAGCTTCAGTTCACTGGTATAGTAATTTTAAGAAAACTTGACCACTGTTAATAGGTTTCCAATGACATAAACATGTTTTTGGGCTGTTGAGTTTTTGAAGTTATGCTCGTGACAGTGTCCCTTTAATTAATGAATTAATTTGTGATGTAAACAAGGATGAACAATATTGTACATAGTTTTTCCAGTTAAGCTTCCATCTTATTTATTTATGTTTTGTGTTTTAATATTGATATTGAAGAACCCTTTTCACGCCAGGGATGCTCAATAAACACTGATAAAGTTTACATGTATGAGTAACCCAAAAAGCAGTGTGTTTCATCTTACCTTGGACGGGAAAACATCATTATAAGCCATTTCATTGTGCAATTCTATGGAATAACAGTTTGGCTCGTTGTTGGCGGTGTAGATCCCGGCGCTTTTGTCTACTTGAGAACGAAGCGCCGTACCGCCATCATAATTCAACGACCTCTCTTGTGATGCTTGAGCGATGATTGAAAAGTCCCTGGCTGTTTCAGCTGGGAGGCCACGGAATAATATCGCGGGATTCCGCGATAAGTTGTCTTTTACAAAATACGTGCATTTTGCAGTCAGCTCTGCGAGAGAGGACTGGTTCCTATTATTCACTCGCACGCCAAGTGGAAGTGAATCTCTTGCCTCTGCAAGGAACTCTGGGAAGCCACCACCCGAGGAGCCTGGGAGAAACTGCCTGTCTCTCAGCCTCGACTTGACTTTCGTCACCAGCTCTTCTCTGGGTATTTGCTCGAAAATGCTGTCTGTGGTAGTACCAAGATTTCGGAGTGGTCTTCTGAGCGGGCCAGATGACAGTCTCCAAAATACTTTGACAACACGGCCATTTGTGATCATCTATGGAAGATGTTAATAATACATTTATATATAAAAGAATGAATATATTTCACAAAATGGCGAGTCACATCTCTATAAAAGGGGTGGCCGGGTAAGGTCGTTAACATAACTTGTTTAGTGGGGATTACATTGGGGTTTGCGGTATTGCGCGCGATATTCTCGAAACCGGCTGCGGGATGCATTCTTTTTGCGTTTTGGTCGATGATAGTTGGTAAAAAAACGTATCGTTCACTTTTTCCGACCTTTAGCCGTTTCTGGTCGTTTCGGAAGCAACCTATACAGCCTTATTATGTTAAACATTTTAACTTATAATTTGACTGTTTAAACAATCACTTTAAAGCCGTGTCTCGTTTTTTGCCTCATTTTTTTGCCCTCGTGTCAACGAATCCGGGTTTAATATGAAATTACAGTATTTTCCGAAATTTTTTGCGGTATTGCGATATTTGCCGATTTTTGTTTATTTATTTATTCATTTATTTATTTTTATTTTTTTGCGGTAATGCGATGTTCAGCAACCTAAACTAATAATATAGACAGGATCCGAGCCAGGATTCAAGCCTGGATCCGAGCCAGGATTCAAGCCAGGATCTGAGCCAGGATCCGAACCAGGATCCGAGCCAGGATTCGAGCCAGGGATCCTAGCTCGGATCCTAGCTCGGATCTTGGCTCGAATCCTGGCTCGAAGTTTTGGTATCCTCGGGGTGAGAGCAACCCCCAATGCTCTTTGGTTGGTGGCATGAAAAATCAACGTGAGGTTGACTTTTACGCTTGCGTTCGCGATTGCGTGACCTTGCTGTTATGAAGTGGTCATGTTCGCTTTGAGGCCCGTTCCAAACGCCGCTCCACTCATGTGCTGAACCTAACTGGTGAATAAAGTACGGCAGAAGAGCGGCGTTTGAATCAGTTTGGTCCGGCAGTTTTAATTAGGTTCGGCAAACAACGGTAAAGGGACACTGTCACGGACATTTTATGGCTTTTTTAATAAAACCTCACCAAAATTACGACTAAGTACTTTCAACCATGTAGGAAATGCTCCTAGAACGTAAAGGGAAGGATATCTAACAAATTGTATAAAGAAGAAGGTGACCGTAAATAGTTTTCATCAATTTTTCCAAACCACAAGGACGGAACTTGAAAAAGTCAGGCTGACTTTTTCAAGTGAAGATCAAACGCTCCTGATGGTATCACAGTGATATCACACTATATTTAGCTTCAGTACACTGATATAGTAATTTTAAGAAAACTTGACCACTGTTAATAGGTTTCCAATGGTGTAAACATGTTTTTGGGCTGTTGAATTTTTGAAGTTATGCTCGTGACAGTGCCCCTTTAAGTTCGGCAGGGTCTGCCGCACTATGCGGCATTGGAGCGGCGGCTGATTCATACGGCGTTCCTCTCATGTGCCGAACCTAATGCATCAATTACTGTAATGTATTTTCGATATAACAGCGCTCATGATTGGTCTAAAGTGGAGTGGCGTGACTAGGTCTGACCAGTCATGCATGAAGCACGACGGCATAAAATTCCGGGGAAATTACTTCGCTCACCGGGCTCTCATTTTGTTTATCCTTTAATATGTTTCAACTCAAGAGAAGCGGAACTTCATGGGAAAATTGTTTTGGTGGTAATTCCTTTTTGCTGTTTCCCCAATTTGTGAGATCAGATTTGCAGATCAGCATTTACAAACTAATTCTCGAGAGAAAACCAGTTTAAATAATATAAATCTCGCGGAATGAATTTGCTTTTCCGGAAATATTATTATTATAGCAAAACTTGCGTAATAGTTTGCTGATTTCGACTGCAAAAACCTTTTATTATCCTCAACGCAGACGTTCAGTCAACATTATTATTGTTAACGACTTGTTTCCGCGAATAAAGTTCGACACAAATACGCCGTTTGAATCAGCTGTCGCTCCAAGGTCGAACCTTACTGAATACCTACCATTTCCGTTTAATTTGCATTTTGCATGTTACTAACCCCATGATATTTTAGCTGAGGAAGACAAACTGGCCATGACTTCACGTCCTAAAATTTACATACGGTCTTGCGAACTGCTAGCTAGACGAGATTAGTTCATGTTTTATATTGGCGTCTACGGTTTAATATGTGGCTCAATCGACTTTATAGTTGAAGAAATTATCGAGCCTAAACACTGATAGACCTCCGGTTCCCATTCGTTTTCAGTTTTCATTTTCAGGCATATTTGTACGATTAAAATCGTCGATATGAAAACCCGTTTCATCTGATTGCGTCGTTACCGCTTGGAGATCTCTAGTAATCTACTTTCATGCGTAACCGATTGAAACCCTTTCTTAGCTCACCTTGCTCCCTGCTTGATTTTTCCTCTTCTTACCAGCTTGCCTTCGGAGTTTATTGCATTTTTATACCATTCTGACCATTTAAATCAAATACACCATGTGTTGCGTGACTTAAAAGAGGCCAGCTGGAAGAGAAGGACTGGACTCTGGACTGGACTATGAACTTTTTTTAAGGGACGGACCATTATTTTTCTGGAGGGGAGGGGATGAAAAATCTCTCTCTGCAAACTTTTTTTTTTATCTATGCACCTCTGCAAACAATTTTTTTCTAACAACACCTTCCTGCAAACAATTTTTTTTTCGATCTTTTTTAACCACGATCTGACACAAAAAGGAGGTTCGCTTTTGCTGCCATCAATCATTATTTCATTCAATATTTTATGGTGGCGACCAATAAACACCTCTGAACTCATCTTTTTTGCTTTCTGAGACGTACACTACGAAGATTGGCGGCAGTAATTTTTTTTTTTTAATTTTTTAACGAAGACAAGTGAAAGACTTCTTGTGGGTGTAAGGTTGTCGTTTATTTCCGACGCGTTTCGTCTCTAACTGAGACTTCTTAAGGAAATGAATACAACAAGCAAAGAACAGCATATATAGCACATTCGCGTGCCTAGCTACAACTTCCCATGGAAGTGAATAATAACTAAAATATGCTGTAAACGAACGTTACAAAAAATACCTTGATACATATGTTATTGCGTGTTGTTACATTTTGGGGAGCATACGATTAGCGCTAATTGTATTTATTTCCTGAAGAAGTCTCAGAGACGAAACGCGTCGGAAATAAACGGCAAGCTTACAACCACAAGAAGTCTTTCCTTGTACTGCTCACTAGTCTTCGTTAAAAAATTAAAAAAAAAGTTTCTCTGACCTCTATGCAAACTATTTTTTTTAATACATATGATGTTTTCAAACAATTTATTTTGTCTTTTTAGGCCCTGCAAACAATTTTTTTCAATATTTTCCATCCCCCCCCCCCCCCCCCTCCAGAAAAATAATGGTCCGTCCCTAATAAAGTTAACAAAAAAGTTAATAATTAACTAAAAAATTATAACAAAGGATGGATATCGTGAATTTTGAAATTTCACAAAAATGTCACGAAATCTCTAAATTCTTGCAAAAACCTGAACGATTTTCACCATATTTCGGTAAAACACACTTTGAAACAATACCCGGTAATTTTAGGCAAATCCAGGACGTTTGGCTTCTATTGCGTGAATGCTACGAGGTTTGAAGCGTACACATATCATGTCGTGCTGTGGTCAGTACATGACGTGACACGTTCGTTCAATACCTGCCATTGTTCGATTTTTTAGATACGGAAAGTACATCTGTTATTCTGATACATTCTATAATTGCACCACGTTATACGTTTCAATGTTGAATACGTCGATGAACGCCATTATATTGTTAGAGTGATTTTTCGCCCAAAAAATGTATTTCCCCACGCAGTTTGGGGAAATCCTTTAGTTCGCAATGTGCGGTCAAGAACATTCCACGTCAGCCTTAGTCTCCCCATCGTTTTTTCCTAGCTCGCCTGCTTTTTTCGCTCGCCCCTAGCTACCGAGAGCCTGGAACAGGCTACAAATCTTGGACCTGAACAGACAGCACATTTCTTTTAATCAGTCTTATTATGTGGCGGACAAAATCTCAATGAAGATCATGGCCTTTGTAAACAATCACACAACAATCAACGGACTTATTCTCATATTCGCGTGTCTCGCATACGCAAATGATAAGGTGTTTTCTGTTGTCTCGGATGATGGGGGAAACACTTTGACGGTAGTACGTGGCCAGCGTCATGTCAAGATTTCACCGATTTATGCGTCGGCCCAGCTTACTGGGGATATTCAACAGACCGGGTAAGGGAAATCAAACTACTGCAAGTTTTACTCGCTCACGTTTCGGTCACTGCTATATCAAGCCGGATCAAGGCTGTAGTTCGTTGATCCCGGCCTCTCGCGGCCGTTGAGTCGGCATTGAATAGGCGTACGACCATTCCCTGGTTAAAATACTTTGCGTTTGCTTACACTGATCTAATTGGATCTGCTCAAAGAAGGTAGCCGGCATGAATACTCAAAACAGTACATGTTCTGTTGAACTTCAGTCATTTATTTACAGTCTACTGTAATCTGTGACCGGTTTATAATACGTACGTATACGTCTTGAGGACATTGAGTTTATTATTAACACAAAATGAGTTTCACTTTTAATTTCATTTCAGCTTCCTCTGAAATGATCTCTGAAACAGTTAAAACTTATTCTTATAGGAAACAATGCCACTCAAATGTGCAGGCAGCACTTCAGTTATACTCTTAATGTTTTTGCTCCGCTCAAATGTTCGAAACGTTGCTATCCGATGTGTTATACTATACCGGCTATTCACATTGTAAAGGGTTACTCTGGGTTTCTATAAGGGGTCATGAATGGTCCCTCAAAATTTTGAAGCGGCTCGCAAAATGAGGCTTCTACTTGAAATGCTCGCAAGATTTTAGCGGGCGCTCGTTTGCTCGTGCTCGGATTTTAGTGGAGGTAGATTTTGAAAATGCTCGCTGCTCGCAACGAAAAGCACTGTGCCCGCATGCTCGCAAAGACCATTCGATACCCCTACTAAAAAGTGACGCTACTTAAGCTCTGTTATCAAGGGTGTTTTTAAATTTTTTGCACTAGTCTTTTCGGAACTAAGAGAGAACTGACAGCATAAATGAAATCCCACCATTGCCCTGTCGCCGATAGTAAACAAGTTGATTTTTCAACCCATTTATATGTAATCCATTCCTTTGTTTACATGTAATTATTTTGAGGTTTAAGGCCAGTTCTCAGTGTTACGGCAAAATCGTTGAAAATTATACGATGGCAGGTCGTCGTCGGAGAAAATTACCCAGCCCAGTCTCTCGACGCGTCCCCTCTCCCGGGGCAAGGTACGATACTGAAAGAGTTTTTTCTAAAAGGTCCGTCTTCAAAAAGCGCCAGCAACGGGGTCCATGGTAGAGAAGGTATAGTGGCCCACGAGTGTCACGGAAATAGCATAAATGTCACAGCAAGAGCAAAACTGACCTCACGCAGGGGCCCATTACTAATGGACTCCTACCTCACGGCAAAGCCAAATACTGGGTATGCCAGATGGAACGTAACTCACAACTCTCAAGGAACGGCTAAGAGTTACTGCGCAGCATGTACATTTAGAGGCTGTACTTTCCGTAGTAGCTGAAGTATAGTTATAATAGTTATAGTTGTGATGGAAGAAGTAGCTGTTGTAGCTGCAGACGACAAAGTAAGGACGCTACATGTATGAATAGAAAACAAGTGAAAGTTCTAAATTGCCTAAGCACCTGAAAACTCCGCTCCTTTAGCCTATTGTAGTGTTCCGTTTATATGCCCCAAAAGGTACTTAACAGACCGCCTGAGTATAAACTATCATCGGCGCAGTATTTCCTCTTGCATCATTCTCGGTCAGGAAGTACAAAGAATCGCGACTGACTCGGCCAGAAATAGCAATGTCACTGATGTTGATGCTTGGGCAATTTCGAATTAGCCTCTACTTTTTCTCACTGTAACTTGCTTGTGTTCATATTATTCATATGTCCAGGATCTTGAGCTTTGCTGTGGCCCCCATATAGGGAAAGTCAGTTTGATCAAGATTTTTAAGGGGAACTAAAAAATTGTGTGACTTTTATTTTCAACTTTCAGCTGGGAATTCTTCGAAGTATCAACCAATGAAGAGGTTGAAGACAAGCTCCAAGCAAGAGCCGCTGGTATGCTGGAGGGCTCATTGACAGCTCATTTGATTGACATGCAGTGGCAGAATACGCTAGCAGACTACTGCGTGCAGGAAGCAAACTTCTGCTTCACGCTCGGTCAATTCCTGGGCGAGAATTTATCTTGGATGAAGTATCAGATTCAAAACAATCCAGCGGACGCATATTGGCACCAGGTACCGTAAAATCCCAGACAAAATTCCGAAAATGAGCCCTGGGCTTATATTTCAGTGCTCAACTTCCCTCGTCCCTTTTGGAAGGCTTATTTTGGGGGGAGGGTTTATACAGTCAACTTGCGCCTTGCGGACACCCCGCGCGTACAAAACCCAGATCCCCGCGGCGAAAGTTATAGAGGTTGCCCTGTTAAGGACTCTCGCTATAACGGAATTACGGACACTTCGTGGTACAAAGAAATCATTTTTATTGTTTTGACTCTCGATTAAGTGGGCATCACGAACTTCTCATATAACATTATTTCGAAAATTGCAGTCTGTTGCTCACTATTTGTCGAAACACACTTCACAAGACTTCTGGAAAATTTATTTTGCATTCCTTCAGTAGTTGTACAACAGACTTTGCTTTTCCACTTCAGTTTGCGCCTTTTCCTTCCAGACACTTAAGGAGAGATTAAACCCTCATCCATTGTCATCCTCGATTCCCAAACGACTGCTTAGCCGAGTTTCCCCACTGTTGATAACCATGTCATAGTCTATACTATTTAACGTATGTTAACGGCACTTTTTTTCTCACCTCCCGTTATTGCGGACTCTCCCTGTTACGGACCCTTAAAGACGTCCTGAGCTTGTCTGCTATAACGAGAGATGACTGTTTTTTTGTTTTTGTTTTTGTTTTTTGTTTGGGTGGGGGGAGGGGTGGACGGGAATTGGCGTTTTAAGTCTGTTTCGGATGGGACAGTGTGATGGATTTTTTTGGTGCAGACAAAAATACCACAAAGTAAAACTCCATAACAAACATCACATGCAGGTCTCTCAGCATACACTAACAGCGTAAAATACAAAACTAGCTCTGTAATAAGGTCTTAGGCATCGGGAAAGTGATATCTTTCTTCAAGAGTTATAAAGTTAGATATAAGCTGGACTTATCGTCGATATTTGCGTCTGAGATTTGGAGGGGGGCATATTTGCGGGAGAGGGGAGCTTGTTTTCGGAATTTTACGGTATTCGCTGTAGTCTTCAGCATTAACTATAGAGGATAATGTCTTGACGTGCACCAAATTCACATAACTAAGATTGAAAGATTAATGTAAATTATAGCAGTAGGTAAGGTGATTTGATATATCAATCGTAGGCGTCAAAGTCAGCTTCATTTATTGAAACTACATGAGTCCCGTTCTGTTGATGAGACAGCAAATTTGTCCGGTCACAACTTTAAAAATTACCTATCCCAGGCCCATAGGCGAGGAATGCATTCATTCTCTTATACTGTTATATCTTTTTGTTTTCTTATTTAGGTTGAACTGGTTCTTGAGCAGTTGGAGGGTTTGAAAGAAGGATACAGACATAACAGTTCAAGAGCGGACAAACCTGTAGTTCCTGATTTTGGATTTCTGTAAGTTATTTTCTGTGTTCTGATTGACAACCTCTTGCCATTATTTAAAAAACTTATTTGACCTTATTTGACCTATCGATTGCTATTTAAGCGTAAAATCATAGAAATCCTTCATAGAAAGCCTTCATTACAGCCCTGGATTTAATCTACCAGTAGAACATAGGCTTCCTCATTAATGCTAGTGATTTGCCCTTTTGTCGTAAATCAAATGACTTTTGACACCTACATTTCTGAGGAGGCCGGTAACAAACAAGTCAAGCGGTCTAATGCAGTGTTGAATCGCCCTCTGCATTCAAGCGTTTTCTATACAATGTCACATTTTAACTTTTCCTCCGACTTCTTCCGATAGCTTGATGCAAGTAGCTGGCGACTTGGACGGCTTAGAACAGGCTCTTGGCAGGAAAAACCCATCGGAAATGTTTGGCTCGGGCTCATGCTCCGCTCTTTTAAAGCTGTTGCCCGGCAACAAGGATCTGTTGATTTCACATGACACGTGGGGTTCATACAACAGTATGCTGCGGCTATTCAAGTTTTATAATTTACCGTTTCATCGTCAACAAGGCACAGGTATGAACCGGAGGAATAGTGGGGAGGGGGTTGGACGGGGGATCTGAACTATCCGCTCCCGTACCTACCTTTACCTAGGTTCCAGCCCTCCGTCAGTGGCCCACACCACCAAGTTCCAGCCACTTTGGAAATCTCCCTTTTCGCATTTCTTTCTCCCGACTTTCTGCTCGCTTTGGTGTCGGGCTCCTTCCTACCCCACCCTGTTGCATAACATGAACATTTCCTCCCCGTTCGGATCTGGTTCCATAAACGTGAGGTGGGGGGAGGATAACTATCATAGCATAACCCAGTGACCAACTATTTGAAAACGCGCAATCTGATTGGCTGCAGAGGCACCTCCAATTGATCAATAGTAGGCTATCGGAGTTGCGTGCTTAAGTTTCGCCGGCCAGGTGAGGCCGAAAAGTATTTAACCTCCTTTAAACTACATAACTAGACCCTAACTAAAAACTCTGTGATAGATGATGCCATACAACAGTCGAACATTAGTCTTCGAAAGCAAACTGTTGTATGTTCAGCTGACTCTCTCTGCCTTCAAAATCAAATTGTTCTATGACAGTCGGGGAAAAAAGTACCCGTTGATGACGAAATCCCGCCTCCGAGACGGGACTGAACCCACGGTGTCCGTCCCAGAAGTTGCTAAGCAACATGACGTATTTGTTCGTGCGATTGCTTCCGGAGTAGTCGTGAGCGCAGGCGCAATATAATTTATTATAAAATCATTGAGAAATTGTGCGCGCAGTGATTGGCCTGTTCGAGTTCATTATAGCTCCATAAAGCACGCTGCCTACGTCACGCGCGTGCTTTATGGAGTTATAATGCACGCTGCTTACGTCACAAGTTTTAGCGCGCGCAATTTCTTTAACATTTATAAAAGAAACAAAGAACTTGTCCTCGTACATTGTTGAGTTATATAAGCACTTGGGAATTTTTAAGAACACTTGAGAAGTGCGAGAAGCACTCGGCTACGCCTCGTGCTTCTCTATGCACTTCTCTCGTGTTCTTAAAAATTCCCGCATGCTTATATAACTCAACAATGCACTCAGGCGCGTTTTTTATTTCTTTAGTAGTCTGGGTACGTTTGTTTAAGGTGAATATTATATTCTCGGGTAGAGTAACGTTTTATTTTTTTCTGGACTCTTTCTAGGTTATAAGCTATCTGCCATTGTACCTGGTGCTAAGCAATGCTTTTCATCGTACCCAGGACGCCTCTTGAGCGGAGATGACTTTTATATGATCAGCAGTGGACTGGTAACTAGAAATAATTCCTTGAAGTAGAAATGTTCATTGCCTTGTTTGTTAGTATGTACTTCTATAAACATTTTCTAGTCGCTGTGTAATATTTTATAATTTATTTAGCTTGTTCAAGAAACTACCATAGACAATGATAACCCAGCATTGTGGAAGTTTGTTCAGCCTGTTGGAACTGTGCTGGAATGGCTCAGGAATTTGGTGGCTAATCGGCTGGCGACTACAGCGCGGGAATGGGTCGAGATATTCTCCAAATATAACAGTGGGACGTAAGTTTTGATTTATTCCCATAAGCGATCGATGTCGATATTTCCCGGTATATAAAGTAGGCAGTTTAACAAGAGTAGTGTGAGCTAGTAAATGTTAGCAAAACCAAGGGTTCTCCCTCTTATTCAGGGGAAAATGCCTTCATTGAAAAGCAATATTAGAACACTTACATCAATCAAGGCATTTTCCACTGAAGAAGAGGGAGAAACCTCGAAACGTCTGGTTTTGCTAATATTTGCTAGCGCACATTTTAACACAAACTACTGAATGTATTAAGCTATTGTGCTACACAGTTTTATCTAGATTTCCAGTTTTATAATAGGAGAACTACAACACGAATCACGTTGTGTAAGTCAACCTACCACATCCTCACCGTAGGACTGTCGTAAGTTTGCCGCGTTTGAGGAAATCGTACGTTGTAAATCGTCCTTATTGAAAATGTTTACTGCACATCAGTTCTTGATTGTTTTTTCTCTTTTCTTTTCGTCTCTCTTTTACGATCTGAAATCTATGTCACAGCTACAACAATCAGGTAAAAACATAATTGCTAAAAGATTAGTTAGCTTTTGGTTACATTATCAATACATTCAGAACGTTATGTACGTAATTCAAGGACAAATTATTACCAGAATTCTACGTTAATTTTACTTGTAGCTAGTTTGATCATTGCTTCGTGATTCCTGTGATAAAGCCGTTTTCACGTGAAATTTACTTATTTAATATAACCTAATTTAGTTTAACTTAATTCCTACAAAATCGTTATATTCGGATGTTAAGTTTAATTTGCTATTAGGAAATAAGAAAAATTAAGTAAACTGATCAAACGTTCTTTATATTGACATTCTTTTATTTCCAGTGGATGGTAGTGGATTACAATCTATTTACTCCAAATCAAACCCTCGTACCTGATACATTCTGGGTTCTTGAGCAACTACCAGGAACAGTCAAGATGTCAGACATGTCTGCGTATCTTCAGAATGAGCGGTACTGGGCAAGCTACAATCTGCCGTTAGTTTCATTTTTCATTAATTTACTTTTTTCATTTCAAGCCTTTCAGGGTGGTAAATTGAGGGGGGCGGGGGAGCCCACAGTGCGAGGCAAGTCCTAAATCGAGCCGAGAGAACGCGTTCACCCTGCACTTCATGTTTCGTGTCGTTTGACAATTTTTGGTTTACTGCCATAAATTGATTTATAAGTTCGTAAATTTTATCGTTTTTCTCTAACGTTTCAGCCAGAATCGCGAATCACGAAATCGCAAAAATAAGCAGATCACACGGCAAACTGGACTGGCATGCAATTCACGCAGAACACGGCCAGATTTGAACTGTTTACATGTGTCACGCGTTATATTTGGGTCAAATCGTGGGTCGCACATAACCCCTTAAATACTCTGTTCTTTCCATATCGGCGATGTAAACAATCCATTACTGAGGAGTTCCGCTCTTCCTCGCCGCGCTGCTTCAGTAATTCGTTAACAATTTCCCAAGCTATCCTCGAACTTGGTGATTTCATTATAATGCGAAGTTTGCTCACCCCAATATCGCGCGTATACAGCACCCTACCCCCACCCCCTTAAGCCTGGTTCCCATATGCCGTCGACCTATCTGCGACATAGCGGCCGATAAATGACTGGGATACTGTCCCCATAAAATAACTTTATCGCCGGCGCTCCGGAAAAACCGCCTAAGTGCCTACGAAGTTGAACTCAAGTCATCTTCGCAGGCATGCCGGCGGTAAAGAGCTGCGATGATCTTTGTTGCTGGCGGCGTATGTTCTCACATGTGGCGGGAACAGTATCCCAGGCAGTACAGGCGACTATGTCGCAGATAGGTCGGCGGCATATGAGAACCAGGCTTTACTCTCTAAAAAAAGGACATAGCAAGAATAATCTAAACCAAGAATAAGTCAGAAAATCCCTGTCAGGGCGATACACAGTGCGACTTTCGCGCATGTGACAAGCTTACGCCATGAGTAGAACATGAATCGCGTCGTGTAAATCAACCTACCATATCCTTATGCCGGATCTGGACTCGCGCGCGTGCCGGATCTGGACTCGCGCGCGTGTAAATTGTACCAGTAGAGCTAATCCCACAGGACGGGGAGAGAGAGACCCTGGGAACGAGGCTGGAGCTGATCGTGTCTAGGGAGTGACTATTCAGCACTCAGTTGATGTTGTGAGACTTCTCATTTTTCCATACATGAAGTATAAATCACACTTAACATTTTTTTTTTTCAAGTTAAAAAAAGTGTCAATAGTAGAATTTGAACCCGGGCCGTCGGATTACCGCGCGTGAACGCTATCCACTAGACTACCGACGACCAGCTGCAAGAGTTCGTAAAATTTTGGCTATATATCCTAACCTCAATATAAAGCTAACCGCAAGCAAACTAAGCTAACGTAGGCTAACCGGAGTTCTTTTTAGGCTAAACGGAGTGCTAGTAGGCTAACCGGAGTGCATAGTAGGCTAACCGAAGTGTATAGTAGGCTAACCGCAGTGCTAAATAGGCTAAAAGAAGTGCTGTTTTGTATTCACTACATGAACTGAGTGTTACGTGGTATAAAAATGTCATGAGGTGTCTCCCTATTGTCTCACAACATCAACTGAGTGCAGAATAGTCACTCCCATCGTGTCTAGGCCTGTCGTAAGCTTGTCGCATACGAAAAAGTCGTACCGCGTAAACCGCCCTTTACCTGACGTATTCCGTTACGTTTAACACTTCCGTCTTTTTCGCAGATATTTTCCTGAAATCTACAACTTGAGCGGTCAGCCCGAAAATGTAAAGAAATATGGTCCGTGGTTTGATTATTATCAGAATCCGAGAGCTCAAATCTTCAAACGGGACCAGGGGAATGTAAACGACCTAAAAAGTTTAATTAAGTTAATGAGGTACGTATTCAGCCGATCTGCTTCATTCAGTTCTAACGCTTACCGCAAGCTCCGCCTGTTACTCAAAAAGTAACGCCTTTTTAACACCAGAAAAGTTGCATTACGAGGAGGATTACGTTTGGGATCGCACGCGCGAGAGGCGATGTCGTTAGAACGATTCAGCCCGTGACACCAGCCCCTTCCTGCCTTCAAAGGTACATCAGCATACAAATTCCTCTAACTGGCCTTAATATTATTAGGAAGATTTTACAATATATCATGTGTATCATGTGGCCTAGTGGTTAGGGCGCTGGACTTGTAATCCGGAGGTCCCGGGTTCAAATCCTCCTTCCTTCCACTAGATGGATTTGTGTTCGGTGGTCCCGAATTCAACTCCTCCCTCCACGCTTTGTATATAGCCAGCTGGTCAGCCTCCTGCCACTGACACTCCTGACACTGCCAGTGTCCACAATTAGCACAGCCGTGCTAAATACATTGACACTTAAATAAAGTGATTGATTTATTTTTTTTTATTCTTGTGCAGATATAACGACTACAAGCACGATCCACTGTCCAAGTGCTCATGTACCCCACCCTACAGTGCAGAAAACGCCATATCAGCCCGCTCGGATCTCAATCCTGCAAACGGTTCTTATCCTTTCAGTTTCCTGGGACACAGGAACCATGGAGGAACCGACTGTAAAGTAGGTGTAAAGTTTTGTATAGTGTGTAAAGTTAAGAAAAATCCGGCAAAAGATCGCTAGAAGGCGCTCGCTGTAATCGGTTGAAAGCTGTACATTTGTTTTAAAGAAACAGACAAGTCCTATACGAGTTCTGTTTTTTCCAAAGAAAAGAAAAAAATGTTTTCATGCTTCTATTTCTGCAAGTTCACCGTTTCGATGAGTCGATCGCCCGGTAGTTCAATAAATTTTGTTTTCGGCAATGATGCAAAACAAAAACAAAAAACGAACGCGCGCTTTGTCACGATGAATATGGTAAATCAGTTGGAGAGCCCCCTCTCTTTCTCGCTAAGGATAAAATATATCAAGCTGTTCATTTTGCAAAAGGATGCTAAACAAGTTTGTCTGTAACACGTAGGTAACCAGCTCAGACCTGTTCAAAAGTGCGCTGTCATGTATTGCTGTCAGCGGCCCTACGCATGACCAGCAGCCCGTGTTTCAATGGAGCACATCAGGCTGGAAAAGGCCCATCGGACATCCTGACGCCTGGCACTTTGAGCCCATTACGGTGAAATTTTCTCCAATACTAATATAGAAAGAATTCGTCAAGTTATTGAAAGAGTCAGTTATATTTGACAGTTTATCCGACAAGCACCATTACACAATTGTTCAGTACAATGGCTAAGATATAAGAATTTTTTGTGGTTTGCTTTAGACAAATGTTATTTTTTTCTCCTTTTTTGTTGTGCAGCTTTTTGAGGGGCAACCGTCCAACAGCCGGGTTGATAGTTATAAGAAAACGTCAGAAAAAATTCATGCAAGGAAACACGCAAAGAAAAAGATTTATGCACAAGACACATGCAAGAAGGGCCGCATTTTGATATTAAACCAGAATAATAATTCTTCTCGAAACGTGTTCCAAAATGCACCAAATAGCATTAGAGCGTGTGTAGATTTCATAATTCTCAGACGCGCATTGTTTGTTCTGCCACAACAGGGAGCCCAAGTTTAAGTTGTTATTCAAGTGAAGTTGTAAAACATGAATAAACTGCAATTAAATTGGTACCTTTCTTTGGGTTTGAATCCCACCTGAGTCGCTGAAGTTTTCTCTTCCACTAAGAAGTACAACCCGTTCTCGAAAGCCCTAGATCATTTATTTCTTCAAAGTATTTGGATCCAGAAGATGCCAAAATAGGACGACGATATGTAATCCCCGCTTGAATACAGGCAGTCCTCTGGGGGTTAGAGTCGGTCAGAGTCGGAAGGCGTTCTGAGGGAAGTACCGCAACCTTTCAGAACAAGAACCACCAAATCTGACTCTCATGATCACATGTTATCTGAGTTGACTCGTATGGTACTCATCATACCTACGTGCAGTGTCAAAAAGGATGGGTTTCTGATACGAAACGCTTAGTCCCTAGCCCCAACCGTACTGCAACCGGTCCTCGGGAGCGATGCAAGTAGACAAGCACTAAGTGGAACGCGCGAAACCCTCCACCCAGCTTGGGATTACCTTCATATGGTCTGCCTAGTTTTTGTATTGATCTAGGAGCTTTACGGGAAACGAGTTGTTACCTGAGCAGCAGAAATTATCCACGCAATCGGTTGCTGCAACCAGTTCTGAGTAAAGAAAATAATCGACATTTAATTAGTAAATCGCATTGGAAAACGTGCGATACAAGCATTTAACTTTCATCTTAGGTCTTGCCGTGGTTTGTTACAAGTACCCTGTCATGATAAGTAGAATACTTTTAGGAAAATTACAAGGCAAAGTGCGCGAAGCTGTATCTGCCGGGATCGTAGCCTGCGTAGCTATAGCTGGCGGGATTAGCGGGCACGAGTGAATTTTGTCTCGCGCGGGGCGACTCCTCACTACTCCCCTCGCAGCTTGGCGCCAAGACAAAAGCATACGGGCGCTAAAAAAAAATTCGCTCGCGAAATCCCGCCAGCTACGCAAGCTACCGGGTTCCCTTAGATATAAAAAATTGATCAAATATTAATCTATTTGGTAGCTATATACTGTAACACAAGAGTTCTAAACTCTTAACTTAACATTCACGTACCTCTATAAGGCGAGCATTTTTCATTGCCTTTCCTCATGTTTCCTGTCTTATTCGTGCCCACATAGTTAAACTTGGTGACCGTATCCAAAGATCTGAAAAAAAAACAGAAATGTTTATTGTCCATCAAAAAAAGTCGGCTACCAATTAGGAATGGTTCAGTTCAATAGCTGAAATGCTGACGATTCGGAGAACCACATGTCTAAATCACGCTCTTAACGGGCGGGTTTTGCTGGCGCTTTGACTTACTGTAGAACTCTAGTTAATATTCTTTACCAAGCTATTGTTTAGACACGTAAAAATGTTCCGAAATTGTTCTGTTCTAAAGTCTCAAATAAAATTTAATTTATTTGATGATTATATAAGACAAGACTTCTCGGCTCTTAACTTACTTCCATGAGACGGGAATTCAGTTTTTCATTTGCCTTTCTTATCTTGTCTGCGGCCACATATTTGAACTTGGTGACTGGATCCAAAGTTCTTCTGAAAAAAAGAAAAATATTAATTGTCCACCAAAAACTGCCAGCTATCTGTTACGAATGGTGCAATTCAGTAGCTGAAATGCCGGCTGACGATTCGATCTGAGAAAAACATGAGTAAATAACGCCCTTTAAAAGGGTAGAAGGATCTTTTTTTGCTGGAACTTTGACTACCTGTAGAGTCCTAGTTACTATATATTCTGAGATTAGCTTTACCGGGTATTATTTAGAACTGAACGTAAAATGTTCAGAAATAGTCCTGTTTTTAAGTCTCAAATATTTGGTGATTGTAAGACAAAAGTTCTCAATTCGGCTCTTGACTTACCTATATAAGGCATTGCCTTTCCTGTCTTATCGGTGGCCACATACATTAACTTGATGGTTGTATCCAAAGATGTTCTGACAAAAAATATAAGAGAAATGTTTCTTGACCCAGTTCAGTAGCTGAAATACTGACAATTCTGAGAACCACATGAGTAAATTATACTGTTAAAGGAACGTAACGTTCCTTTACCTGGCAAACAAGGTGCCAGTTTCATGGTAAAGTAAACAACTTTTAAGAACCTGTTCCTGAAAGTGGAGTTCTTGCCCAACTTCCAAGCAAAACTCGCTGTATTCCATGAAAGCAGATTCGTTTACCTGCCTGAAGTTGTTGCGGAAGATCAGTAAACGTCGGTGGAACGCGCGAAACCCTCCACCCATTTTGGGATTACGTAAACCCCGCCAGCTCCGATTTCAAGCTAAAAGTTTGATAAGTTTGTTTTCGTATTGATCTATGATTTTACGGGACACAAGTTGTTTCCTGAGCAGCAGAAATTATCCACGTAGTCGGATTGATGTCTGGATAAATCAGTTTTGCATCAGACGCAAGAAAGACTTGACTCTTTCAGAGTGCCACGCCACTCGAATTCCATTTGAAGCTTTCTGTTCTTAGCTTCATGGCCATGTTTCCTTTTCGTGAATCTTACACGTACCGTGCGATACCACGAAACATGTACAACAACCAATCTTCCTTTAAAGTTCTGATGCAAAGAAAATAATCGGCATTTAAATAAGTAAATCGCAAAGGAAAACGTGTGGTATAAACAAATAGCTTTTGTTCTTGGCGAGTATGGCTCGGCTTGTCGCAATTATTCTTTCATTTCCAGACTAAATAGTGGAATAACATCGGGAAAAATACACGGCAAAGTGTGCAAAACTTATCTACCGGGGAAAAATAATTCTAGTCTTCCATCGAGTTCAAGATTTTTCAAATACGAAATCATTGCCGTTGGTCTCTAACTGAGGAAAGATTGGGTTTTGCTTAAAGTGCCCCTGTGATCAAATTTTCGATTTGTATTTTTTTACATGTTCAGGTACAGCTAGACGTCCTTATTCATCTTGCCAAATTTCAATCCATTACGAACATCAGAAGTCATTTTATTTTAACATTTAATTCCGAAAATTTACGGCCGCCATTACAAAACCCTGTTCCAAGGTTTGGTTGCAAATGAGAGAAAGTGACGTCAAAGGCTCAAACATACCTCGCGGGTTGAAATTTTAATAACAATCAGCATAGAAAATTGCACGAAGAACACGTCCAAAGTTTTTGTTCCTTTTCGCGTGATTTTGAACACTTATTGTTATTCTCATTTCAACCCGTGAGGTATTTTTGAGCCTTTGACGTCACTTTCTCTCATTTGCAACAAGGTTGATTAATGGCGGCCGTAAATTCTCTGAATTAAATGTTAAAACAAAATGACTTCTGATGTTCATAATGGATTGAAATTTGGCAAGGTGAGTAAGAAAGTCTAATAGGACACGAAAACGTAAAAAAATGAAACTCAAAAATTTGATCACAGGGGCACTTTAAGAGACGTCATACTCTCTTGGTTTTGCTATAGCGCTTTGAATTACTGTAGGCCCTGTAGAGCCCTAGTTATTATTCTGAGATTCGCTTTATTGTTTACTGACATTTAAACACGTTCAAAAATAGTCTGGTTTTAAAATCTTAAATAAAGTTAAACCAATTTGATGATTACCTTTTGAACTTCCATTGCATTTTCTTGTACTCTAGGCCCACATATTTCAGCTTGAAGACTGTATCCAAAGATCTCTTGAAAAAATAAGGGAAATGTCAAAAGCTTGTAGCTATTACTTAGAAACGAGAACGCCAAGTGGCTACACCACTTAGCAATGGTGCAGTTCAGTAGTTGGAGTGCTGAAAATTCTGAGAACTACATGTGTATTAAACGTTCCCTTACCTGCCACGCAAAGTTTCAGTTTCATGTTAAAGTGAATAACTTTACGAAGCTTGTTCGAGAAAGTGGAGTTCTTGATCAATGTCCAAGCAAAACTAGCTTGTTAGCTGTATCCTTTTAAAGCGGATTCGTTTACCTGAAGGTGACGGAGGATCGGTAAACGTAACGCGAAGTGGATTTAACTTTGCTCTGAACTTTCAGTTTGGAACAAACTAAAAGACGGTTGCGAAATTTGAAATTGCAAGTGGACTGAGGTGCGCATGAATGAATAAAATCGCGTCATTAATTTTGAATTATAATCAAACGTGTACATTCCCCACGCAAGCATTGATATTACATTGTTGTAAAATGCCCACGGCATTAACACATGTTTTGATTCTACTTATTTACATAACAGATAAAAAATACTTCAGGCGTCGGTTTCTCTAAATACCGGAATGCAAAGGGCCGGACACTATTTTCGTCCCCATAGCCCTTTTCGCTTCTCTTAGCCCCTCGTTTCTCTTGTTAAGGCCCCGCCGGCTAAGAGAAGCGAAAAGAGCTATGGCGACGAGAATGGCCAGGTACAGGAATGAAAAAGTATTATAAATAACTAATACAATTATAAGAAACTAATGGTGAAATTAATTAAAAACAGGTAACGGACCAATTGTATCAAAGTGGAGTAAGAATTATAAAACCAGCAAGTAGTAAGGGACCGACCATTAGAAAAGTATTTACTTTTGAAATATCCCTCAGTAAATTATATTTGTTTAAGTGAACATTATTCAAAAAGTTTTTATGCCATAAAATAACTTTAAAATGGAAAGAGAAGTTAAAGTACAAGGTAGGCCAAGTCTGCATACGAGCCTAGTGGCCCATCAGGCCGGAGCTTATCCCGGCTTCCGTAGCATGAAGTATTTCTACTCCCCCCTGGATGGGATGCTAGTCCATCGCAGGGTTACCCCCCAGCAGTAAATCCGCCGGTACCCATTTATACACCTGGCTGGAGAGAGGCACTATGAGAGTGAAGTGTCTTGCCCAAGAACACAACGCACCCGGACCGCCCGGCTTCCGTAGCATGAAGTATTTCTACTCCCCCCTGGATGGGATGCTAGTCCATCGCAGGTTTACCCCCAGCCGTAAATTTGCCAGTACCCATTTATACACCTGGCTGGAGAGAGGCACTATGAGAGTGAAGTGTCTTGCCCAAGAACACAACGCACCCGCACCGGGTGCGGAGGGGGTGCACATCCAGGACTTTTGTTAGGAGGGGGTGCACATCCAGGATTTTTCTTAGGAGGGGGTGCACATCAAGGATTTTTCTTACTGAATACCAGTTGTATTGGAAAGCTGCCGGGTCATCTCAGGGGGGTGGGGGGCACATCCCCTACACCCTCCCCCTAGATCCACCCCTGTGTACAGTAACAGACTCCAACCACAAACTTTTATACAAAAAGTATGCTTTACTACAAACATCTTCAAGTTTGCATGGAATTGGACTGTTCACAGTCCCCTGTTTCTTTCCGTGAAGTTGTAGAGGTTGATAGTCGAGTTCGAGTGGTTGCCATCTTGGTTTCTTTATGCGAGCGAAAACTGGGGAGAGTTTTGGCTTTCATAAAGAAACCAAGATGGCATCCCTTCAACGATTGACCTCTATGACTGCACAGAAAAATAGGGGACTGTGAACAGTCTAGCATGGAATTATCACCGGTACAATAGAATATAATATATGAAATACATGACAGGTATACTCTGAAGCAGAAATGTTAAAAAGTCAAGTGAAGATATTTGGTATTGGAAATTCCAAGTAATTGGAATTTAATTCATGACCAAGTAATTTCAAGAAAATAAAAGTATTTGGAATTTGATTATCCTAGGTTGAAAAATGTGTTGTAGCAATAACTTTAAATATAATATATTATAATGCTTTTAAGGTGGCTCGACTGGGTTTTTTAGGGGCAACACCGCTCAAGATTGAGAACTAACCAGACTGTCATTAAAAATGCCATCGAAAAACGATCACCACAGCTGAATTAGGTAAAGATGGAAATTTGTTATGACCAGTGTTATTTTGACATCGGAGTTGTCATAGCAACGTAATGACGTCATCACGTTTATCAATTTCGTTCGTATTGCTCGGCACCAGGAGATTTTTTTCGGAAATCGCTCAAGGGAGCATGTACCTCCTATACCTGCCTCAATGTTGGCAAAGTTTGAACAAATTCTGTGAGAGCGTTATCAAAATTTTTGGGCATGAAGTTTCGAGGGTCATAAATACAGCAAAAGACATACTATTGAGATAATAGGGTAATATCTGAAGAACACGGCGCGCTTTGGGAATGCAGTTTCATCTCATAGTAGTTTGATGCCATTTAAAATTGTGTATACAAAATTATGGGGATCGCCACGACCGATTGCGAAAAAAACGGATTTGATGAGCGTGCGTTCAGGTGCTCTTGTTGCCACTTTTGTAAATAATTTGGTCTACACCTACAAATGTGATAATTATTTGGAAACTGCCCGATGAGTTTTTTTAAAAACTTGTCAATCTCGAGGTTTGTCATCAGTTTATATGGCCTGCAAGTTTCAAGGTCATTGAAAACACGCAAGGCAATAACTCGGGGCTCCAATGTACTACTTTTTTCTCCCAGATTTTGTGTTTACAAGTGAGTGTCCTCATTATTCACGTGTATTGTTTTTTACTTTCATGTCCACGTGCACAACTCAGCAAAACATTCATTTGCATTAAACAGAACGCTCAATTGCTTTCTAAAAATGTTCGGGAAACATGCTGATATGACTTGAAAACTGTAATAATATTTGTTACGCCATTAGACTGTAATACAACAATGCTGAGGGTCTCTTTCTCCAGGAAACGAAAAGCTATTTTTGTGTAGAACAACAGATCAGGAAAAAACTCACTGATAAAATGCAAATGAATTTTTTGCTGACTTGTGCACGTGAAAATGAAAGTTGAATACAATGCCCGTGAATAATGGCAACAAGAGCACCTGAATGCACGCTCATCAAATCCGTTTTTTTCGCAATCGGTCGTGGCGATCCCCATAATTTTGTATACACAATTTTAAATGGCATCAAACTACTATGAGATGAAACTGCATTCCCAAAGCGCGTCGTGTTCTTCAGATATTACCCTATTATCTCAATAGTATGTTTTTTGCTGTATTTATGACCCTCGAAACTTCATGCCCAAAAATTTTGATAACGCTCTCACAGAATTTGTTCAAACTTTGCCAACATTGAGGCAGGTATAGGAGGTACATGCTCCCTTGAGTGATTTCCGAAAAAATATCCTGGTGCCGAGCAATACGAACAAAATTGATAAACGAGATGACGTCATTACGTTGCTATGACAACTCCGATGTCAAAATAACACTGGTCATAACAAATTTTCATCTTTACCTAATTCAGCTGTGGTGATCGTTTTTCGATGGCATTGTTAATGACAGTCTGGTTAGTTCTCAAACTTGAGCGGTGTTGCCCCTAAAAGACCCAGTCGAGCCACCTTAAGGTAATTAATAGTATTGATACAGGAGCACTCTTACCGAAATAAACCTCGAATATAATGTTCACATATTTTAGGAGCTATCTGTACAACAATAACTTAATTTATGCCACAGAACAGAACCAAGGTTTGGGAAAAAAATAGTTATTTTCAACAATCCAAACAATTTTGATCAAAAATTACCAGGGATTAAAATATCAATATTCTTAAGTAACTGGAAACACTAAAATTGCTTTTAATATCCCATAAACTAGGGAAATTTAAAATCCTTTTATAAGATGAAATTATTTCTCATTGGCAATAAATAACTGTCGGTTAAAAAATCTGTGTAAAACGTCAGCCATAAAGTTATTTTGTGCATTAAATAAACTCAACAAGGTCCACTTGGCTAGAATGATAAATTATGTCAAGAAGTTCAGTATATAGTTCCATTTAGATGTTTTTCTTTCCCATTCACTGCATTTAGTAGACGTTCAGTTTCATTGCCATTGACACCATTACATAGTTCAGTTTCTTTTGAAATCACTCCATTTTGAGAAGGTTGAAGTTCTTGTAAAAGCTCTTTGAAATCGGTCACAAACCACGGTGCTTGCGATTTCACCTTTTCCCTGACAACATTTCCTCCAAAGCCAATGAAAGTGTCCTGGGAATTAGAAAAGTTGTGCATAAGTTCATTATTGTATGACTTCAGATTTTTACCTTCTGTGTCATTTACATCAATGTGGGGAATAAGGGTTAAGTTCTTTTCCAAGAGAAAACTGAAGAAACCCAGGGGAACATGGAATCAATAGCTGAAGTTCTGAAGGAAAAATTTGAGGTAATAGGGTCCAGTGACTTTTCTGACATAAAAGGACAGTGGATAAGTTTTATTTGTTCTCGTGGTGTATCACCCCAGAACAGGAATTTGTTTTAGATGTAAGTATGGGTGGAGCCAGATGAGAGTAGACACCCTACCCCATCCTGAGATTTAATGACATGTGGCATGCACGTTTTAAAAAAAAATAATTTCATTTGGAGAACTTATGAGGACTTGCAGAGGCTCGGCACTAGCAACACATACTTTCAAGTTATGGATGGTTTATTGCGTTATTCATATTGCTGATTAACTTGTTGCCATTGGCCAGCTGGCTGCATGGTTTTGGTTTAAACTATCATTTGCATCCATCCTTTACGTGTGATGAGTTTATTGCATAGTTTTACTTTTAAAACCTCAACAGTTTTGTCTCGTTACGTGTCACTTTTGACTAACAAGTCAAGCATTTACAGTAAAATTTTGCTCTCAAACGACTCCTAGATGACAACTCTTTCCAAACTTGTTAACTTCTTTCATATCCAAATCTTGAAAATCTTGATAGCTTGTGGACAAAACATGATTGTAGGGCACCAAAACATTGTCAATTTCGTGACCTGACCGCAAGTGTCATTGGTCAAAAGTGACACAAAACCAGACAAAACCGTTGAAGTTTGGAAAGTAAAGCTACCACTAATTTTGCCATGCTTCAAGGGGGGACACAAGTGGTGGTAAAAGTTACTAGGAAGCAACTCTAAGAGATGTGACTATAAGAAAAGGCTTAGAAGTGGATACTCACTGCAGTGGGGTATGTTTCCAAGTCTGTAGCTCCATCACCAATCATGACCAGGCTAGAAAGAGAAAAATAATATAATTCAATGAGGAACAAAAATTCCCAAGGGTTTGTGAGTTTGTAATTAATTTTATGCATTGAAATAAATACATGTTTCCTTATCACCATCATCCTGAGGGTGGGTGCCCCCGCTGCAAAAAAAAAAAAAAACTGAGCAAACCAATGGCTACCATGGCTGTAATGCATGATCTGACTTCTCCAATCTCTGGGGTTAAAATATAATGGACTCAATTGTAGATTGGATTTCCAATTTTTCCACTAGTCTCACCTTTTGTATCCATACTTTGCCTTCAAAAGTTTCACAACTCTTGTCTTTCCTCCAGAATCAGAAGTGGGTTCATTTTCATCAAAACCAGCAAAACGACCTGCAGCATAACATTAACAAGATTAAAATTCCAAGATTTGTTTTTGTTTGAATTAGTGTTTGTAGCATTAAGAAGCCATGTAAATTTTATGTCAATTATTGTTAAAACAATCAGATGCAAAAAATACCGCAAAATCAGTATCAGGGGATAAGTCAATGAAACATGATGTAGGGAGAGTTTGTCCCTCCATAAATCAAGTCGGACTCCATTGTATATGGTGTGAGCAATTTGCTCTCCTTGTGTAAAACAGCATTTCATAACCCTGCACTCTTTTGAATACTGACAGACTTAGAAGATAGCCAGTGCATGGGTAGGAATGAAAAAAGAAGCATCTGAGGAATGTTTTTGAATTTCCACAACTTTGTCACTAATAAAAAATTAACATTACAATATGCATGGTGAGCAAGGATGAGTTAATACCTTCATCATCAAACAGCAGCCTGTTTGCAAAGATGTTTTCATTAGGTATGTTCAGTTGTTCTGCGGCACGTTGAATAATCCTTTTAAATCCTCCAGATACAAGGTAAACAGGAGTGCCCCGTTCCTGAAGCTTTTTAACCAGTTCCCTGCAATCAATCAATCAATCAATCAATCAATCAATCAATCAATCAATCAATCACTTAGACAATCAATTCATCAACTAATCAATAATTAATAGTCAATTCTTGTTCTGAACAGTCAAACCATGAAGAATTCAGTCACTCAGTCACAAGGCTGTGCTCTAAGAAAACTTAAAAGGAGCCCAAAGGGTCCAAACTATGAGATCCAGGGTGCCCAGCATAAAGGTTAAATGTGTGGTTCCAGAAAATATCCATACCCCCACCACGGAGGGAATTGGAAATTCCAGAGGGGTGGGGGGGTCAAAGGCCCAGGAAATTCCGGAGAGGAGGGGGGGTTGTTAGTGAATTTACGTTTCCAGATGATCAAGTTTGATGCCATGCAAATTTGTTTCAAAATCGTTTCTTACCTACTCTGAAAATCTTTTACATAGAGCAAATAGCAGCCTAGGTTTACGATACATGACCATATTACATTTTAAACAGGTTTTCTTCCTCCTGAAAGCACAGTGAAAGCTAACAAGTTCGCAGAAATCCTCCATGTTTTCCACGAATGCGACCGCCATTACTTGTACCAGTCCAAGTAAAATTGTCACATGGCTTGACCGAAATGCACTGGTGACTAGAGTTGTTTGTTTCTCGCATTCGATCGACAGAAAGTCGTCCTTGTTTAAGAACATTTGTCTGTTTATTGATGATGAAAATAGTGTAACAATTTCAGAAACCCGAGAATATCTTGTTCTTGTTATTTCTGGCAATTTGTTTGCAATTTTCCGGGTCAATTTGGCTTTCTCAGCGAGCGTGTTTGTGAGTTTGTGATCATGTTAGAACTCATGTTTACGGTGAATGCTGTCAACAGTATTCAATCCATGTTCTAATACATTTAGCGGTTTTCTTTCGGATTGGAATGAAAGGGGATGGATGGTTATACATCAAGGTAATCTTACAAGTGACTACCAGATATTTTTTCTGCTTACTTTTGAAGAAATTACTGACGTATTTTTTGTCTTCAACAGTATGTATCGTCTTAAGATGGTTCGATCGATCGGTTGAACACTAGTGATGTTTACAATGGAAGGTGGCCTAATGTTTAGACATTTGCACAATTTCTTTTTAAATAGCTTTTTCCAGAGGGGCAGGGGGGTATGAAAGAAACTTTTGGAAATTCCGGAGGGGAGGGGGGGTTTATTTTTCCTCACAAAAGTGGAAATTCCGGAGAGGTGGGGGGTCTTAGCTGGAATTCCCTCCGTGGTGGGGGTATGGATATTTTCTGGAACTACACAATGAAAGAAATAAGATTATCTGGTCGCCCAAGGGCAACAGTTAGTCGCCTGAGGCACCTGGGCGCCCTTAGAGCACAGCCCTGAGTCAACTCTACTCAGTTTTACCCATTGACACCTGGAGGCTTTCCAAAAAAACGTATTTTTTAGAAGGTTTTGACCCATAAGCTAAAATAGCTCCAAATCACTCAAAACGGCCCTTGAAATGCAAAATGCATCCTTGTTTTTCACAAGAATCGTGTTAAGTTTGACAACTTTTTTCGCTCGTGCATGCGCACAAGTCAAAGTTTTTGGATGATAAACCATCCTACCACTTAATGCTTTGGGTTTTTTTTTGCTTTCCCTTTTGCTTTTTCTCTTCTTCCAAACGTTTTGCTGCAGTTTTTGGGCCTTTTACCAGGCTTCTTTCCAGTAGAAGAATTTCCAAGAAAGCATAAACAAGGCAAGACTACTTACCATGGACAAGCCAAGGGTAGAAAGGGGAAATTTTCCTCTGAGTTTTAATTTTCACTAAAATTTTGAAGCGCTTTGGTGCATGTTTCAAGCTCCATCAATCTAATTACGCTGGTTTAGGTGTTGTTGGAAAGGTCTTGTTCTGCTTCACAATTTGTCGCCTTTCTGGGTCAAAGTTGATGACGTCACAAGCGGGACAAATGCCCAGATCCTTTACGGCCGGTTTAGGCCAGTTCAGGTGTCAATGGGTTAAAATGACTCAAGGTATGTAATATGGGGGTACGTGGTGCCAAAGAAAGTCTCACACTCACAAAAAAGATATTAGTCTTGCCACCTCACAAAGTCCTAAATTAATTATTTGATAGACAAGAAGCTAAAAGTCTCATAAACCTACCTTATTCCTGGTGTAAGATGAAGTGGAGTCTTCTCTATAAAACTGTGAAGCTTAAATGAATATTTTAACAATGTTAGAACGAAATAACATTCATGAGCACAATTGTGCCCCCGCTATGGTAGAAAATCAAATCTCAATTTCCTAGCAACAATTTGTCTCCTGGGACATGAAACAACAAAAATCAATCTTTATTCAACACACCTTTCCCTCCGACACATTAATAATGCTCAGTCTCTCTCTGAGTGCTGTTCTGAATGGTATACCTCCTCCCATTGCTCTGGCAGTCCTTCAGGTAAAAAAAATACAAGCTAATAAAAAACATTGTCTCATCATATTGAAGTGTCAGGGTATTTAGCACAACTTCTCTGCTAATTGAGGATACTTAACGTGAACACAAAAATAATAATCCATGCCAACTGGCAGAGGCTGACCAATTGGCTATTTACAAAGCATGGAATTGTTGAAATCTGGGACCACTGAACACAAATCCGTCCAGTGACAGGGAGGAGGATTTGAACCTGGGACCTCCAGATTACAAGTCCAGCACCCTAGCCACTAGGGCAGGCTGCCTCTCTGAATGATATAACTGAAAGAGATTTAATTAATAAACACAATCTGCGTGACTTATCCCACTTCATCATTAATAATTATATTTTCAGCAAAATATAAAATGAGCCATTTTTCAAGCTAATCACAAACACTGATGTAAAGATTTATGAAAGTACAGGCAAAATTTAACCCACAAAAGAACTTGTTTGGGGTTAAAATTTTGCACGTTTAATTCTCACGAATAATTCTTGACAAATTGAAATTAAAATAAAAACCCTTGCTATGGTTACCACAAAGGAAATTACCGGAATAGTAAAAAATAATGACATAGTATAAAATGAAAACAGTATTGCCATACTGCCAATAATCCCAAGACTGTCTAAACTTGTAACATCGTGGCTTTACATGTTTTTTTTTTCTAAATACCTCTCTAACCATTTTTCCTATTGCAAGAATCTCCTTTTAAACATGTTCTTTTTTGATAAATGCATTTTCCCAATAAGCGTCACCTAAAACTGTCAGCGAGGTCAGAGATCTGTTGTTATCAAATTATCTTAGAATGATGTGTAAAATTTGATTAAATGATTATTATTGATGGTCTGCTTTTGAATATTTTTTGACATCTCTCAGAAATGAGTAGCATTCCAATGCCACATACATATGCCCAAATATTATATGATTTTAGTGACATGTACATAAGGCTCTCAAAATTAAATTACTTCCCAAAGAGGCTGTACACGTGATAACACTGTAAGATCAACTTTTTATTTGTTTAAGCCACGTGATCAGTCAGTGAACTTTGGGTTGTTACAAAATATAAATCGGTGAAATTTTTTACTGAATTTCGAAACAAAAAAAAATACAATTTAATAGGTTTTGTCCTGTAGCTTCAAATTTATGATCCGAGTGCTTTCGTCCCAAAGTTTGTCGCGATATAATAAGCTTACAAACACCGAAATTATTATTATAAAAATATATAACTTTAAGAAAACATACTGTAATTTATCTGCTCGTGAAGGAAATTGAAATACAATTTGCTAAACGGAAAAAACCTGATTAACATGACGAAAATCGATTTTGGCGCTAAGATTCGTGCTTTTCGCGCCCGACCAGATCAGAATATTAGGTTGCTCAAACTAGAATAAATTATTTTGCTTGTAAATTTATAAATCCGAGACATTTCCCGAGGCATTTTAACTCAGCAGACTGATAGCTACTCTACTTGAGTTATCGTTCCATCTTTAACATGAACAGGGCCATCAAATGATCCCTTTGAAACAAAACTTTGCGCTTATAACCAGATGAAAATTAAGCTTGTGAACGCCGGTAATTAAGCGAACAGCACAAATGTTACATCATCACATTAAAAATAACCGGACGGCCGTTATAAATGCGCTTATAACTGTAAAACCCAAAGCTAAAACGATCTGCTTTCTAAGAAATTCCATGAAACATTGGAAGAATGATCAAATATAAAACTTACCACTGGGACACTTCTTTCCCTCGTCCACAAAATGCGGCAAGTTCGTCGATTCCTTCATCCATGATGACTGTACTATCTACATCAAAACAGACAGCGTCCGCCTTTTTCCACACTTGCTTCGCTTGTTGGATCGTCATTGTCGTTAAATATCTAGCGTGTTTACCGAAATTCCTCAGCTGTAGCATACAAAATGGTTAGCGAAGTGAAAACTTTTCGACACGACTCGTTCATTTTATCGGGAAAACACACACTAGTACCCAGTCTCCTGGAAAACTACTGAACAAAATTCATTCACTGGAGTAAAAGTACTGAGTCTTTGATAAAGACAACGCAGATTAAAATTTAGTAAAAAATAAAAGTTGTAACTAGAAGACAATGAACCTAAGCTAATTTTATTACTTCTTGTCGTTACTTTTTAATTCAAGATGATGAAAATTCGCCTGATTAGTGATTGCATTACACAGTCCGTAACGCAACACCGCGGGTCGTTCGTTTAGTGGTTTTCCAGGCGTCTGGAAAGAAAAATAAATGGCATGTTAATACATGTTGTATTGTGTAATCTATTCAAAACATTCTTTTATCAATGTTTCATTGTCTATAACAATAAGGAACGGCAGAAAAGAACGAGGCTTTGTTCGGTATTGGATTTAGTTGGTAAAAATAATTAAAACAGTTACATTCTTTCTTTTTTTTGTAAGAATATATTTTACGATATCAGTTGTAAGATTATCAGGCTGAAATTTGCGAAATTTTAAGAATAAATCCGGGGCTGAGATTTAAAAAGGACATAATTTTTTGTGTGAAAATCTGAAAATACAATACAATTATATGTCTAAACGGCAAAACTAAAAACGATAAAACCTGCAGTCGCCAAATGTTTGATACATACTAATGACAGTTCGATGAATGGTACATGTAATACATCTGTATGGTTTTCAGATGGTATACATATCTAGACACCAAACACTTGTAATTGATACCCCAATACATTCTAAATCGGACATGTCATAAGCTATAATCTAAGAATGTTCACAAGAATTAAATCGGCAGAAAATAAGAATACTCAGCCTGGGCTGGAAAAAAACAACATTTTTATGCATCAGTCAATTCCAGCAGTGCCCATCCCCCCCCGGGCAACCCCGGGGCATTTCCTAATGTTGCCCGTCCCGGGGGTGGGGCATTTGCGTACCTCGGGTTGACCCCCGGGCATTTGACACGTGGTTTCGAAACCGTGGAGTGAGTCGCGTATTCGTGATGGAGGCGTTTATAGGCCAAGACGTGGACTACGTTGCAGATTAGCTAGTCCATGAAGGACTAGAGAAGCTCGTGGATGTTCATGGATGTTTTTAAAGGTATATTTTCTGAATTTTAGATATTTCTTCATTGTCAAGAAGCAACAACTTGTATTATATTCTCATATCACCTATCGAGAGATTGAAAACAATCAACCCGGGAGCGGGGCATTTGCTCGGTTCCCTCATCCCCACCCCGGGGAATTTACCAAAGAAATGCTAATGCCCGGGGGCTAGCCCGGGGGGGGATGGGCACTGCTGGAATTGACTGATGCATTATATAACAAAAGAGTGTATAGAAGCCGAGTTTAAATTTTCCTCTGTTCGACCAAAATGATCCAAAATGGATCGAGGCCCATACCAAATAATTCTGCGAAACTTCCTTTATAAAATATGCACAATCACTGAACTAATAAAGATATCTGTTGACAGATTTTACGGGGGATGTAGATTTGGCGATGGCGTATATACAGCTTCATTTTAATCGGAGGGGGGGGGGGGGGAGGGGTGGTGGAAAGGTAAATTTTTTTCCTTATTCAGTTCCGCAAGGCGTTATGAAAGAGTCCTGAAAGGAAATTATTTCCCTGTTCTTCCCTCTGTTCCGTTTCTTTTTCCCAGTAGAGGGCTTGTGCGCAATTCTTCGGGGTTCTGTGGGCATGCCCCCCCCCCCCCCCCCCCCAGAAAATTTTGCAAATCCAGGTTCTCTCAAGTGCCATTTCCTGCATTTTGACATCATTTCCGAGGTGGGATGCATTTTCCTTCAATATTAGCTCTTCGGAAAATAATTTTCATTCCAAAAGAATTCTGAAATGTTCAGAAATCGGTGTGTGCATTTAGACAGTTTTCAAAACACAAATATTAAAATTACATGCAGGGTGGATGAGTGGACAAGAAAATGAAAGAATTATCTGACCTGTTATACAATTATGTATTTTAGAAACAACTACTAAACATGTTCCGTGACTTAGCAAGTACAGAATATCTGTTTGTTCCCAGGGGTAATTCTATAACTTTTAGAAATTTTGATTAGGATAACAAAGCTCTTAGTCTAAGACAGTGTGTAAGCATTGCAAAATAATTTATTTTGCAATGCTTATACACACTGTCTTAGACTAAGAGCTTTGTCCAGAAATCCACAAAACAATGTTCTTTCCTGTCATCGTTTTCAATGTAGAGACGTTTTAAATAAATCTTTCTAAAAATTTTGCAATCACGCAAGTTATGGACTTTATGAATATAACTTTTTCTTCATTATTTTTCATTGTTATCAGTTCCAATGTGCACGTGTGATTTAATCAATGGGTGTCTTCCCCTCAAAATTGATAATGAATTATAACGCAACGAGACTGTCAGTTGCATGATACAGATCTGTAGGCAAAATCTGCGGTGGTCCTCAACTTCTTGTGCCAGGTAGATGAAATAGCCACAGATCCAATGAAGTAAAACTGCTGGACTTGCGTTTCGCCATCTTGAAAATTTGGTTTCTGACAAATGCGCATGCTTGCTTATCCAGCCACCTAACGCTAGTTCTGATTGCCGCGGGCGCCACGACCAAAAAAAGCAAGACGAACTGATCAATAAACCATTCCAAAAGATTAGAACTTCTCAATATAGTGCCAAAATGTTGCGGCTTCCTCCTATAATCCTGGCAAAGAAGGTAGTCGTCCGTGTAATTGACCGGTCACAGTCTTTTGATTGTTTTGTGTAAAAATTTTTTACCTTTTCAACCTCCCAAAAATGCCGACTTCAAAAATTTTAGGGGGTTCGTTCGAACCCCTCGAACCCCCCCACCCTACGGGCCTGTAGTGTCTTACTGTCTATTTGGTCTACTCGAATATAATCCATCTGCATTTCTAGTCCTTCTAGATACGCTTGATTGATGAAACTTTGACTTGTGACAACCATAAACTTTGAACGATATAGATATGAGCCAATGGCATTCTGGGTAGACAGCATTGGTAAGTTTAGTAATACAGTCATCTCTCGTTTATAGCGGACACGCTTGTCATGGGACTTCGTTAAGTGTCCGTATTAGCGAGAGTCCGTAATAGCGGGAGTAATGTCCAGTCAAACCTCTATACCCGGGGATCTGAATTTTGTCCGTAATAGCGGGGTGTCCGCAAGGCGGAGTTGACTGTATTCGTTTTAAAAGAATTGATATCCAATATATTTTTTCTTTGAACGCCTTGAGAGACTCTTGAGCACATAATTTAAGCGATCTGTCTTCTCGTAATGTTTTTTTGCGATTTCCCAATAAACATTTGCGTCGCATCGTTCACGGTTTATGCTTTTTGTGGGTCAAGGATTCTTCAATCAGGGGTATATGTCCTATGTAAACCGTATGATTTTTTTAAAGGCGATGACGAGGCGTTGCAATTGTGTATTTAATAAAATCATAAACACGTTATCCGTTGCTTATCTTTGTTTTGTTTTGGTTTTTTTTTGTTGTTGTTTGTTTGTTTGTTTATTTGTTTGTCTGTTTGCTGTTTGTTGCGAGAGATCGCGAAAGCAGTTTTCCAGGTTCAAAGTACGGGAGTGAAGACCCTTGAGCCCGCCGTCCTTCTGTTCAGCATTCTCAGGACCTCCTCCCCCGGCCTCTTTTACCGGCCATTTTTTTTTTCATGTTTTTTTTGGTCGCCACACCTAATGTATGTACTTATGTAGTTAGTAGTTACGTACTTGCAATTGAGACTAGTTTATTTACTTGCAACTGTCATGGTCATGGGAGAGACGTTTACAACTCAGTTTCTTTTCATAGTTTTATTTGATTTTATATCTAGTTTACTAATACTTGCAAACTTTTCCAACAAAGAGAAATGCTCTGGTTTTAATTTTTCCCACTATTGACTTAAGGATCAACTTGAATCAACAAAAAGGAAACCTATCAAATCCTGCGATCAACAGTGTTTTAAAATACATTATGTCTTAAGACTGACCGTCCATCTATCCGCAGTTTGATTTGTTCTCTAAAATTACTTTATTAATATAAAGCCGCCAACAAATTAGCATTTTGAACCATGCAAATTGGCGTTTCATTCAGTAAACCTGAAGAAGGCTGGTGTTGGCCAGCCGAAATATTGTATTTATGCCTTTTCACGTTGTTTGACCAGTCCTTGCAGTATTTCTATATTAATATTATTTTAACTGGTCGAGTTTGTTCGTACACGGTTTTTGCAGTGGTCTAAACTTATAAAAGTTATAAACTATTTTGCCTGCTTGCTCTTCCCTGCGAACTATTTCAGTTTAACATTGATTCCTGAAATTTTCTTCAGGCTTTTTTATACCGGGTGTATAACTACGATTTACCCGTGGGTTTACTTCAACTGTGGAACAACATCTTACAAATTAGTGCTAAACTGTCAAAACTAAACAAAAGAAAACAATTAAATCCCCTCTCTCCCCCCCCCCCCCCTCCCCCGCAGGGGTGGCCGCAAACGAAAAGTAGTTGGCGTGGCCGTGGGGAGGCGTACCTTGTTTGTGACGGCTTATAAAACAGATTACATGTAACTGACTTGATTATAAGCTAAGAACTAGTGCGCTAAAGTAAATACCCACTCGTGGTACTACATAAACAAATAAAAGCTTCCTATGTGGTGACCTACAAGGAAGAAAGAGCTCAGTAGTAAAACTGGTTGTTTTTAAGGTGGGGGTACACCCGATTTTGAGTGAAATTTTAGGAAGGGATAGAAGAAAGAAACTTATTTCTGAAACACCAACAGACAGTTGACCCCCACGCAAGAGCACCCAGGTTGTCAGGGGACTGTTTGGGTGTCCATATACTAATTTATAACTTCAAAATTCTAATTTTAAAATCACATTAAATCTTTAATATTTCTTATTTCTCCAAATTTTACTAATCCTTTGAGAAACACTATCTCTCCCCAAACATCCCCAAAAATCACCAAAAAATTTACAAAAGACCGCTAAACATAGCTTACTTGAAACGCGGACGAGATATTCGCATTAAATCATGTTTAGCGGTGGTAAAACAGGCTTCAGGTGTACCCCCGCCTTAACAAACACTTGCCTGTAAACGCGGTAAACAGGGTCCTGTAAACACCCGGTTAGTTTACTACAGAACAATGACTTCACCACCTTCAGAATGAAGCAACTTTTTTAATTTCCCTCTTGTCTTCTCAACAGTTCGAAGGATGAAATTCATGCTTTCTCTCAGAGACTTTGCTGACATTTCGAGGGAATCAAGACTGGAACGGCACTTTTTCTCGTGCTCTTTGCTCTCCTTAAAGTCATTGAAGAGTTGCTCAAGTTTTTCAGCTTGGCTTGCTCTCAGCTCGCCGCCATGGCTTGCGTCCGCCAGCTCGTCGGCCATTAACACGCTCCATACGATCAGGTTTTCGTCTTTACCCGCGTTTGGCACATAAATTTGGTATTGATTTTGGTAGAATTTCACTTGAAACTTCCCGTGCCTGTTGACGATACCGCTTTTCATGGAAAACAGGACACCAACTTTGACATCGCCACAGCTAGCGAGGTCGCTTTTGAAGCGATCTATTTCGTTTTGAGGCACGTTGCTACTCTCCCGATTTTTTACTTCAATCATGATCTTGTGTTGTCTAGACGTCTCGATTAGTATATCGCCTTTCCCACCTTGCCTCGACACGTCAACAACGGTGAAGTTAGGGAAACGTTCTTTTAAAATTTTGCTTACCAGTTTTTCACCGACGGATCCTTTCACGGTCGATTTCACTTCCAGCGAGCTAGATATTTTCAGCAGTTGCTGGTGACACGTGCTTATCGTGGGCTGTATTGAGCTAAGCAGTCGTTGTTCGGAGCTATTGATTCGCGCATTCAATTGGTTTAGCACACCTTGGGCACTTTGGGTAATGCGGTCATTTAGGATATCGAGAGGCATTACTTTGATTGCAACATCATCCACTCTTTTGACCAACGCTTGCTGAATATTGTGAATATCATTTCTCAAATCGCCTTTGAGACCATGCATCGTGTTTGTCATTTCTTTCACGTTACCACAAACACTATTGGTAACATTTGTTTGAACTCTTAGGACCTGTTCATTCACTTGGCCTTCAATGGTCCCCATCGTGTCTTGAATTTGCTTCATCTTTGGAGCGAGAGCGCCGTTAATGTCGTTTCTCAAATTGACTTTGAGCTCTTGCACCTCGTCCGACATTTTGTTCATTTGATTCAAAACATCTCGACTGACACTCTCTTGTACCGACTGCACTTGTTGTTTCACCTCCTTTTCGATGTTCGCGACAGTTTCATGGACCGGTTGCATCTGCGAAGAGAGCGTTTTTTCCATGAATGCTTGGTTGACGTCCACAGTGAAGTAAACGGTTTCTTTGACTTTGACTCCGAGATCAAACACGCTAACGAGTTCCTCGTTTGAGAGTTTACGAACCCACTCTCCGTACTTTTTCATGTCGAGCGAGATAGATATGTAACGTTGGTCATCGGTAGGATCTTGATCCGAACGACGCCTTTTGGGACTAGGTTCGTCCTTGTTACAGGCCATTATACAGCTCTTGATCGAATTCCTTGACTGTAAGTTATGGATATAACGTTCTTTCTCATAAGTTCTTGTTCACCTACTCGTTTAGCGGAAGTAGTAGCTGAATAAACATTTCTCGGAAATAGACAATATAGCACTTTTGTCTTCAGTCACAGACGGCCATTGTTTTAAAATGAAGTCGCGGGATTGGCTAATCAGCGTATTCATTTGTTTTGGTTTCCATATTGGGCTAAAGGAGAGGAGAGGAGAGGAGAGGAGAGGAGAGGAGAGGAGAGGAGAGGAGAGGAGAGGAGAGGAGAGGAGAGGAGAGGAGAGGAGAGGAGAGGAGAGGAGAGGAGAGGAATCTTCGGCGGGTTATTCTATTTATTTGGAGGTACCCAAAGAGAATAGCAACTGTCAAAAATTGTGAAATTGATCATTTATTGTTATTGATCAATCTACATTTCTAGGCATACCAACTTATAAGTCAACTCAGCTGCACAAAATATCTGAAGAAGTAAATGAGCAGCTGCTAAATAAATCCAAAACGGAGCTAATTATTTTGAGGCTCATTTGAGTCTCAGTGGACTGCAAAACGCTAATACAGGCGTCCTTAGCGGGAAACATCAAACTCAAACACATTTCTAATGACTCTAACCACAGCAATTCGGATGTCTGCCCGTTCACGTCAAACGATGTAATACCTCAGAAGGAAGTGAATGATTCTAGACTATGATTTCGCTGCATATATTTTAAAAGATGCTAATATATAAAAAAGAGTCTTTATCAACTCAGCAAAGCTGACAGTTTATCCAACTAGTGCAACAGTTTGTAGATATCGTTCTTGGTTTCATCGACGGTTTTAAGAATTGGGGTGATGCTGCTTTTCAGTTTTTCCACTGTGATCTCCAAAGCCTCAAGATTTGATTTGCAATCCTTGCTATGCTTTATGTTCTCTTTAAACTTGTCGTAGATCAGGTCGAGTCCTTGCGTCTTCCTGTCATCCAAATCTCCGCCATCTATGTTGGCTAGCTGTTCGGCCATAACCACACTCCACACTATCATGTGGTCTTCGTTGTTCGCGTATGCGTTTGGCACGTAGATCTGGTACTGCTTCTGCTGATTAAAAGCAATTTCAAATCTACCTTCCCGGGCTCGTCGTGCAATACCACTGTTCATAGAAAGCAAGATGCCCACTTTAAAATGGGGTGACTTCTCCAGATTCTTTTCAAACAACTCAATTGCATCTCTTGACACGGAATCCTTCCTGTCCTTTACCTCGATCATCATCCTGTGGTTGCTGGGTGTTTGGACTTCTATATCTCCTTTTCCCTGTGCAGAAGATGTGTCAACGAAAGTGAAGCTGGGAAGGTTTTTCTTCAGGATATCTATTACCTTTCTTTCAGCCCGTGCTCCCTTGGAAGTGGGCTTCTCCAAAGAAGTCGATATACTCTCCAACTTCTGCTTGCACGCTGCCAGTTCCTTGGAAACTCGTTCCTCTGAGTCTTTGATGTCTTGCCTTATCTGGGTTTTGATGCTTTCGGCTGATTGATTGACCGTACTGTTTAAAATACCAAGAGGTTGTACTTTCTGGGTCACTGTGTCCACTCTACCAGTCAGCTCGTCTTTGATTTCAGTCATGTGCTTGGACACGTTTCCCTTTAGACTCTTCACGTTCGTGTTCACTTCTTCCATTTGCCTGCCAACATCTTCAGTGACTTTTTTCTTGACTTCTTCGACTTGCTTGGTAACTTGCTCTTCAATTTTCGCAACACTGTCGTGGATGGGTTTCATCTTGGAAGCCAGAGCATCCTCTACAATCTTCTGGTTGACATCTACAGTCAGCATGGCCGATTCTCGAACCTTAAGCCCCAGCTCAAAAATCTTCACAAGCTCGTCGTCGGACATTTTTTGAACCGAAATGTTGTAGTTAGCCATATCAAGTTTGATATGGCGTATCATTTCTGATCGTGCTCTTTTGAAACCCGGTTCTCCGTTGTCAGAAGCCATCTTCGATTTTCAACAGCTCAAATTTCAGAATTCTCTTGCTTAAGAAGGATCTCGCTTTCTTCTGCGAAAACAACAACTGGCTAGGGCGGTAGGTAGTTCGCAGAATAATCCAAAATTCAGATTTCTTGGAAAAGGCAATGCAACCACACCCAGTTTCCGGTCTTTTGTTCTGATTGATTGTCACTATTTTATTTCACTGGACCGTAAAATCCTACCGTCGCATGTATCTTAGCGTGAACACGTGACGCCGAAACATGATCTAATTGGGTATTACACGTGGCAAGATTGGTAATCAAATATATTTGAAGTTTAGCAAACCGTAACGTCGAGTAACGCGAACTTTCGCAGACTTTCGCACTCAAAACGTTCACCATAAACAAAACTTTACACTTAAAGTGAACCCACTTTCTCAAAAGTCGTATAAATATCTACACAGTCCAGGATCAACTTCTCTGAAGAAGCCTCTAACCGATCTTTCCGCCATTTCGAAACCGACATGTGTTGAACAAGTTTTCGGCGCGAGAGTTGCCGTTGCAGTCTGCCAAACGCCAAACGTTTGATAACCGATCATTCCATGTTTGATACATCATCATCGGTTTATTCGCCACAAAAAAAAACAAGAATAATTGCAGGAATCAGAGACAGAAATAGGGTAAGGAGACCTCCAAGAAGAAACCAGATCGTAAACTGCTTAAGGTTTGTACATGCAGTGATGTGATCGATAACAACTGGCAGATCTAGTGCCATAACTATGTACTTGACTACTTGAAGGAAACAAACTGAGAAACATCGGAGGCAACAGCTGGTTATGATAATAAAACATAAATTTAGCTAATTGCAATGAATTGATTTGGAAAATACCTTAGATGCCCAATATAGCAAATAAGGGAGCAGAATGTGCTCGATAGTCTGAGTTGGTAATAGCTCGCACAGCACGCTTTTGTAAATAAAAAATTCTATTTAAGTTAGGGACGGACCATTTGACTTTTGAGGTGGGGGGGGGGGGGGGGGGTTGGGTGATTTTGAAAAAAAATATCCTGCAAGCATACTTGTACAAAAAAAATTCATGCACACGACCAATGCCGAAAAAAAATTTCATACACGTTCAGTCAGCCGAATCCTGCAGCATGTTATATGGAGAAAAAAATATCATGCACACACCTGCCCTGAGAAAAAAAATCCTAGCGCATGAAATAGTAAAAAAAAATTCATGCCTATACCAAATCACCCACCCCCCCCCCCCCCCCCCCCCCCCCCTCAAAAGTCAAATGGTCCACCCCTTAGTTACATATGTAGACGACCAGGAAGAATTACAGCAAGTGAAGTAGTTAGACCTGAATAAATAGTATCTAGACCCGGCCTCCCCGGGTATCTAGACCTTGGTTTTCACGCGACGTCATCAAAATTTTAAAATCCAGAATCGCGCAAGACAGCTGAGTTTTTATCATTCACTGGCTGTTAGACATCCTTAATATATATCTTGTTGTAGGTTTTTAGCTCGATAGCAGCAGCCGTCTTAAAGATATACCATTTTGAATTTTTCGGAATTTCACGCCACACGACATCAAGATGGCTGCCAGAAGGCTGTCACGTATGCTTTTAAAAAAGCCTCATCCTGTGATTTTTAACAATCTGAACAGTTGAGGTTTTGCGAGAAGTGTTTATGTGAATGTTTACTTGCTCATGAGAGAGATCTGACTGCCTTTTATTGCAGAAGTGGATTCCAGATGTTTTCATTGATTTCCAGCCGCCATCATGTTGGTGCCCAATAATATTCCTGAGTTTTTTCACTCAATAGTTTTGCAATTACTATTTTGCGGCGTGACAGTGGAAACCAGCAAAAATAAACATTTATAACCGTTACTTGACTAAAATGGCGGTATGTAACTACTGTAACTGACGTTTCAAATCTTAACCCAGGGCGTACTTACAGAACTAAAACTACAGTACAATACCATAGTACTCGGTTTTAGCAGAAACGCCAGACGATCTGTTCCTCTCCTCTCCTCTCCTCTCCTCTCCTCTCCTCTCCTCTCCTCTCCTCTCCGTATATTTTATTCAAATCAATCCTGACATTGACAAATCATGTTGCTTTAAAACAAAGGTTGGTCACTGAAGCAGAAATGCCTATTGTGACTATTGCCTATTTCCGAGAAAGGCTTACTCCTTCCGCGTATATCAACAGGATCTACTGCAAGAAGAAATTAAGAACTCCTTGTGTTCATATATACAGTTAAGGAATTCAAATATCAAAATCTTTAGAAACATGGAAGAACCGAGTGCTAAAAGGCTGCGTTTGGCCACAGAAGAATCCCTTAATCACCAGCGTTACAGATCCATTAGGCTCGACATGGAGAAGTACGATGGATGGGTTCGTAATCTTTCAGACAATGAACTCGTCAGCGTGTTTGAGCTCGGAGTCAAAGTCAAAGAATCCGTTATCTTCACCGTAGACGTCACCCAAAAGTTCATGGAAAAGGCGCTCTCTTCACAGATGCAACCGGTCAAGGACATCGTCGAGAACATCGAGAAGGAGGTGAAGCAACAAGTGCAGTCGGTGCAAGAAAATGTCACCACAAATGTAAGTGATCAAATGAAGAAAATGTCGGACAACGTGCAAGGGCTCAAAGGCGATTTGACAAGGGATATCAGTGAAACGCTTGCTCCAGGTGTGAGACAAATCCAGGACACGATGGGCAAAATTGAAGGGAAAGTGAATGAACAGGTTCGAAAGGTTCAGTCAAACGTCACAGAAAGTGTTTGTGAGAATGTGAAGAAAATGGCAGAGAACATGCTTGATTTTAAACAAACTATGAGTGAAAATATCAAGAGCATCGGAACCAAGTTAGAGGAAGATGTAAAGAGTGTCACAGCAAAAGTACCACCCCTTGATTCGGTGAAGAACGAGATAAAAGAATCAGAAAAGCGAATCACTGATGCGCTGGAGAAGCATAAGGGGCAGCTCGATGAGATATCTGCTAAGTTAGCAAATCCCAGCAAGAAAGGAGCTCGTGCAGAGAGAAATGTGCTCGACATCCTAAACCATAACCTTTGCAGTTCCGGCTTCAACTTTAATGACACGTCTTCTGAGCGAGGGAAAGGGGATATTGAAGCTGAGTCTTCCGACGGTCACAAGATCAGCTAAGATCATGATTGAAGTAAAAGACTGGCGTAAAAATTTGAGTAAGGAGACAGTTGAATCATTTGAAAGAAACCTCGCTAAGTCCCCTGATTTTAAAGTGGGCATCTTGCTGTCGATGAGTAGCAGCATCGCCAGACGTTCAAAGGGAAGCAAAATTGAAGTTGCTTTCGATCAAGAGCAAAGGCAGTATCAGATCTACGTGCCAAACGCATACATGAACAACGAGGAGCATCTGATCGTGTGGAGCGTGGTAATGGCCGCCGAGTTAGCAAAGATAGAGGGTGGAGACTTGGGAGAAAGGAAGACCCAAGAACTGAAGAAGATCTACAAACAGTTTCAAGAAAATCTAACGCATAGTCAGGGTTGCCGAACAAATCTTGCATCTCTGGAGGACGTGGTGAGAAAGCTGAAAGACAACATCGTTCCAATCCTCGACACCGTCGATAATACAAAGAACGATATATACAAACTGCTGCATTCATCCTAGAACGTCCGCTAACTTTGCTGAGTTAACGGACTGTACTGAAAAATCCTGTGATAAATAGACTCATGTTTGAACATTTTAGACCTAGAAGTATGCTAGAAGTGATCGAACTGTAAAGCAGCTTGTGCATGACTTAAATTGCATATAGCGGTAGTATATATAATTAACTAATTGAGCCTATGGCATATTTTAGTGCAAACACAAACAAAGGAACTCTGCGTTTGAGACAATTCTTTGATAGCCGCTTGATAATCTTTATGTTTTAGATATTTTCCGTTACAAGTTTTTTGGCATGCGACGAAATTTAGATTTTAAATTCATAATAATAGTTATATTTGCTTCAATAAATTTCACGTTGCACCTTGTCATGCTCAGTGAAGTTGTTCAGTGTTACTGCTCATATTAAAGAACCCTGGAAAAGTCATTATCAAACGTCTAGTGGTAAAAATTGAAAAGTCCCATTCACAGTCCTAGCACTGCAAGATCTTTATGGTAAGAGTTAGCACTGAAAGATGATCTAAATAAGTCTTGGCATAGAAAGGAGGGTAGCCGAAAGGGTTTATGCCTGACGCGTGATAAGGACAAAAATTAGATCGTGACGCGTGAAGATAGAGGGAAAAGAAGACCGTGACGCGTGGAAATAGCGAGAAAAGGAGCGGGATTCGTGAATTTTGGTGTTTCAAGTATACGTGACACGTGAATTTGGTTAAATGTTGTGCGTGAATCACGACCCCCTCCCCTCCCCCTTTGCCGCCCTCTAGAAAGGTTGTAGTCTACTCAGTGGCAGTTTAGTTAATTCAGCCTGAGGGCTGAACAGTTCGCGGAAGCTTTTAACTTTCCCGGAACAAGAACATTGACATTTTTTGTGGCTCCAGATAACTTCCGGTTACTCTCAGTTTGCGAAAATACGATTACCGTAATGATTCGATTTAGCGCCCGGGGCGCTTATTTACTTTTGGCACCTCAAGGGAGGGCGCTTATTCGAGACAGGGCGCTTATTCGGGACAGGGCGCTTATTTAATTTTTCGAGAAACAACCAAATGTTCACAACAAAACTATCAATAACAGAAACTGTAACAGTAACAAATTGTTAAAAGTTCCTTTACTTTTAAAAGAATTCTTCATTTTAGCAGTAAATATATACCATGGATAGTAAAGAGAATATACATGTACGGTACGGTGAATGTTCACGAGTTTATCTACGGTGCCTAACAATAACAAAAACTGTAAGAATGGGGGCGCTTATAAGAATGGGGGCGCTTATTGGAATAGGGGCGCTTATTTACAAAAACACATTCGAATGGGGGCGCTTATTCGGAAGGGGGCGCTTATTGGAAGGAGGGCGCTAAATCGAATCATTACGGTAGCTGTTGATCTGACGAGAATAACGTCATTTAAGCTTCAAAAATACGCCGCTCGTGGAGTTGAACTTGTAGTGATGCGTGACACGTTTAGTAACACGATTGTAAGACAAAAAGTAACATTATAGGGAAAATAAAAATATTTTGTAAAAGTGACAAGAAAATTCATAAAGCATTTCGGTAATTGCGTTCAAAACAGTGCGAGCTCGAGCGTTGCAGGGTTCCCAGCCTTAACATGTTTTCCATTTTAGTAGCAGTTGCTTCCGGCTAAGGCTTGATCTGGTTAACACCTTCAGTCTCCTAACGAGTGATTGTGTATGAGCAGCCGGGAGTGACTTGTAAAGTTAAATTGAGCCCGCACTATTTCGTGTCGTAGAACTGTTGTGCTCATTACGTAATGCTAGAATATTTGTAATATGCGTTCCCGCTTGATTGGATTTCACGAATCTGAAACTTTTCGGTGCCTCAACGAAGATTTATCTTTTAAAAATGCTACTCAAGTGGTGCGCCCTGACTAAACGAATGAAAAAGAGAAAAAGCTCTATAAAGTCCCACCCGTCTCTTCTACCTCTACCCCCTCCCCCACCCCCTTAAAAATACGACCACGTCTAGAGGTTCCGTTTTAACAATTCCCTCCGCCTCTATTAAGCCCTTCCCCTTCTTCCCTAGATGGTAACACATGACAATTTTTAAACAACAAGACATAGCAACTTTTTTCTTTTAAGGTGTTCATCCACCTTATCAATTTATTCATCCTCTGTTGGGGCCTTGCATTTGCATATTACTGTTGCTATTTTGCGAAAATGTGTCACAAAACAGCTCTAAAACATTAAACATTCCACTTCACGACAGTAATCGTGGTCCGTGATATTTAAGAATTATCTTTCGGGGGGGGGGGCATTCTTGTCCATATTACTGATAATCAAGTAGCGATCATATTTTCTAGTCTACTCAAAGGCAGGCTGCCTGGCACACAAGGCTTCGTTGCCACGATCGTAGCCTTCGTTTAGCCGAGGAGATGGCTGCAATCAGGCAACGATCATTTGAAGCGCCAATGCAGGATTACTCTGCGTTCAGTTTCATAAGTTATCAACAAACATTATTCGCTTGATTCGACCGAATTAAAACTTGCAATTTGTAATGAAAAGTGCCTCAAACCGACAGAAATGAAAGCTAGGTTACCGTTTCATCTCGGATTAGCGTTATTTTAATCGGCTTTCGGTCAACTTGGCCCTGAGCATTTGTTTTTGATCTGACAATCTTCAATATTAGAGTGTAGATCTGTTTCTCCTTCCTAGTTAAGGCATTCGCGTAACTGTGAATCGCACAACCTGGGTGACGCAGAGGATGTAATATCAACTGCTTCCATACTTCTTGTAAAACCTGGTATAACGTTCTTTAATACTGGAGGACACATTCCGTTTCTCTTTGTGAGTAAAATGGAATCTTTCGCTCTCCTGTGAATGTCGCAAACTAGCTTCACAGAAGCTGTACTGTCAACTGCCTCCATACTATATTTACTCTTGTTTAGCTAAGTATACAGTCTTCATTGCGTGAGAATAGGCTTGCACGCAGTCTCGCGTTTGAATGGGATCCGCTCCTTTACTTCTTTTACTGTTGGACAGGAACCGACGCAAACCGGCCAAGACCATTACATTGACTGTTAAGCTCTCGGACATTTCACTTGCTATTCCATGAGTGTTATAATCTGGCTGTCGCTATGACTTGTGGGCGATGGATTCTTCGCATGTTGGAAGCGTCGGAACTTTCACTTGATATTAACACTAACAATTGGTATTTCTGCTTCTTTCTTTCACGACTTCCCCGAATGTGGCGGTACAAGACCGTTCAACTGAGTGGCGTGTCCACTGTCTGCAAGCCATTCCTACAACGGGACAAAGATAAAGCGAGATTTATCTTCACGATCAATCAAAAGGTTATGATACTGCAATGGATTACTGTTCAGTTTCACCCAACGGGCTTTGCGATCGGTTCTTATTAAAACAATAAGAAATGGCCGCAAGGCCACCTGGACGAAACTTGGCTTATAGCAACGCTGTTTTCTTACCTGGAATCTATCTTGCACATCTTTCTGGAGCTGTCGTCTTTGCTGCTTACTCAGTGACGATGTTTTAACTACTTGATACCAGTTGTTGATAGCCCTGCAAAGAAATGGAACAGACTTAAAACCATGTTGCGCAACGAAACAAAAAAGCCAAAAAAAAAACAATGCAAACAAACAATGAAATTACATCATCAAGCGCAATATACAAATGAGATCTCACAGTAGCCAGTGGAAAGCGCGGGAAAGCTTGTAACCAGTGACCGTGAAGCACGGGAAAACATGTAACCAGTGACAAGCGCGGGAAAACAACTAACCAGTGACAAGCGCGGGAAAACATGTAACCAGTGACAAGCGCGGGAAAACATGTAACCAGTGACAAGCGCGGGAAAACTTGTAACCAGTGACAAGCGCGGGAAAACATGTAACCAGTGGCAAGCGCGGGAAAACTTCTAACTGGTGGCAAGCGAGAGAGAACATGTCACGAGTGCCAAGCGCGGGAAAAGGTGCGTAAGTAAATCCTGACAGGCTTTGGTTTTGCACCTGATTGGCTGAAAAGCCGAAGCCTTACTCTGATTGGTTAAAACGTACTGTACGATGTTTTGCAGCTTTTTAAGATCCACCGAACGCATAACAGGGTAAAAGAGACTTTGTTCATTGACAAGCACATTCACTTGTAGCGATTAGCCACTTACTTTTCTCTTTCTTTTAATGCCTTCTCGTATTTTTTTGGAAGTGGAATAGGTGGTCCCTGTTTCATGAAATAAAGTCACACAGAAGTCAAATACACGCAAAGCAACCGATTGCAATGTTTACACATGCTAGTCTTAGAAGTATCTACTGTGTATGTCAACGTTTATCAACAACTGTCGTAAAATAGTTAATCCCTATAGCTTTAAAAATTGAACACAAAGTTCTTTACAAACTGATTTTCCAAATGGAAAATCCATCTATGACGGGGCCAGGAGAAGTCAATTCATATTCGATGGCCAATATAACGACTAGCCTGCGAGCAGGCTCACCTTTGGGACACACGTGCGAGTGATCTGCGAGCGAAGCGAATGGCGGAGAGGAGTCTGGTGCGGAAGCGCCAAGATACTTTCTCGTGGCTCCCGCACTCGCGCTACGCGGTTTCGGTGACCCAAAGGTAAACCTGCTCGCAGGCTATATAACGACCAGATAGATGTCGATAGGGCTTGTTTTTGCTGCCATTTTCAGTGCCACTGTGAAGAGAAATGCGTAATGAGTTCCGTCATCTTGGTTAGATATGATAATAGAGAGGTAAAGCATGACGTTTACGGCAAACGGCAAACGGCAAAAATCGAACTTTTGGTGTCTAATTTTAGCCGTTTGTACAATTTAGGGAAATTGTTTGCATTTACTGTGATTAAGGGATTTTTTTTCCTATTTTTCGACTGGCTTTATTTAAGTGCTAAAGAAAAAGTGAGCAAAATCAGAATTATTTTTGCCGTTTGCCGTTTGCCGTAAACGTCATGCTTAACCTCTCTAATAACACATTCGCTATGCCCGGGCGCTATGCTTAACAGTAGAGACGCTGCTGCCGCATATAACGGTTCATAATATTGTTAAATAATAAACTCGAAACCATAGCAGTTAATAGAAATCCGCCCAATTATCATGTAACGCTACGTACATCTGTGGATCCCTTCATGGAGAACGGAATCGTGAATGTGAAGAACTCTTTAGGTTGCAGTTCGCAATAAAGAGCTGACGGGCCCTCAGCTCGGTCAGGCGCTGAAAAAGAAAATACCTTATTATAGGAAATTAACGATAGTGTTAATTAAGGTATTGGAAATTAACGCGACTTTTATAAATTTACGCGAAGTGAAGGAAAAATAGTTTCCAATAAAGAAAATTAACGCGAAAGACGTGCTAACATTTCAAAATAAGGAAATTAACGCGACTACACAAAGAAATCGAACTTGTAGAGACAACTGGAATAATTTTTTTGTAACACACTCCAAAACCCAAACGAATCTCGCCACTTCGAGCGTTCTTTTCAGCGCCAACGATACCGGAGGATCTCCATCCTGATAAAACAATGTTAAAAAAAAATTCAAATTGACAATCCACTTAATTAATGGCGCGGAAATTAACGCTTCACTAAAATTAATTAAGGGCTCGGAAATTAACACACAGAAATTAGCGCGAATTAAGTTAACGCGGATTTTCCAAATTCGCGTTAATTTCCTATAATAAGGTAAGAGTGAAACAGTGCAGCCTCTCAAACGAAACTGATCCGGAGTTATTGTTATTGACGAGAAGTTAGCAACTTGCTGAAGTAGTTAAAAATTTTCTAAGGTGCTCATAATCTGATTATCTTTAGTAAATTGCTAGAAAGAGATCAAGAGAAACTCAGCAGGTCAATGGTTTCACTTTGTAGAACAGACCTCGATAAATGACAGAAACCAGGGCCGTAGGCAGGATTTTGCTTGGGTGGGTGTGAGCGCCAGAAGCGTGAACGTCTAGGTGGGATCGGGGATATTTTCCCCGGGGAATTTTGAAAAATCAAGTTGTCGAAGTCCACATTTCCCGCATTCTGAGAGTCATTTCAACTCTTACTCCCAGATTATGTGGACCTTTGCGGTCCGTGAGGGGGTGTGGACGCACCCATCGCACCCTCCTGCCTACGGCCCTGGAAACCCATTAGAATGGGAAAATGTCTAACGGTTTCGAGGATGAAAATGAACTCCAGCAGGTTTCTTTCCACAAACTGATTACCAAGCGTCTTCTTACCAAGTACAAGAGGATCATTCCACAAGTTTGGTTCTATGGGGATCCCCCAGGGGCCTTGTAGATGTTCCTCCAGGCTGGGGTAGTAAGTGTGATATGGCGCCAGCACTAGCTTCTCGTTGCCTGGCAGAATCACAGGTCTGGTTGGCGTGCAAAGATTAAAAGAACAGTCGCTACAACCACTGAAACAAAACAGTAAGAGACAAAAGTTAGTGACTCCTCAAACTGCCTGCGTTTTTAACCTAAACCTTGAACAATCACTCCTGTTGTAAACAACCAAGTGCAAGAAAATTGATTTGCAACATGAGAAAAATAAAAGTTCTTTTTGTCACAAGGTCATTTAGCCCCAAGTCAATAAGCCCCCAGTCCGATAGCCCCCAATGCGAAGTCGATAAGCCCCCAGTCCGATAGCCCCCAATGCGAAGTCGATAAGCCCCCAGTCCGATAGCCCCCAATGCAAAGTCTATAAGCCCCCAGTCCGATTTCCCCCAACGTGAAGTCGATTAGCTCCCAAATAAGATTTGTCTCTAAACTCAAGAAATTATTCAACTATCACTGTGACAGCTTTAACAAATACGATAAGCTTGCTCGTCGTATCGTCAGATGCTCTAACCATGGCTAAATCCTGACCAGTGACCAAATTTCTGATTCAGATATGTTATCAATAAAAGATGTTGGGACAAATTTGACTATACTTCTAGAGTTTTCAGTACAAGTCGTTTGAAATTTTCATTTCTCTCAGCAGACAAAAAAGTTGCTACCCTCTAGTCTTCAGTTACTGGAAAACCTCTATCATTAATTGGTCATTCTTAATGTAGAGACGCATTGCACAATGACCAAAAGAACACTTGAAGACCTTGTATTTTTAAAAAGATATCAGTTTTAGACTCAAAACACAAAAGGCTTTAGTAGTAAACACATCTTTCCTGCTTGGTGGTTTTCCCTATGCACCATTGTCACGTGACATTACCCACGAAAGACATGTCCGTCCTGTGCTCTGATTGGTCTGTTGAATTGCTCAATAAAAATTAATCCTAAATTATTATTATTAATGATGTTACTTTAGACATTGATGGTATACAACCAACCTGAAAGAGATTCTCTCGCAAACAGCAAAAAATGTGCAATTACAGCAACCTATAATATTGACAGCTGTTTTTGCCACGCCAAGAACAATGGTGGAGTTGTGACAATTCTCGACAGTAACAGCCCTGAAATAGATAAATCAAATTACTTATAAACATTAATTACATAAGTAGGAATAACTGTGCTCAATTACATGTAAGTTGAAATTTCAATGAGTATTTCAGATGGTATGAAGTCATTAAATAAAGTCATTCATTGATTGATATTTTACTTTTGAATTATGAATAAAGAATAATCGTTCTCAAATGTCTAGGCTGAAATTTTCATCATTAGGTATTATTTGCATTCACAAACCTCAGAGGACACAGAATATATATGTATGAGTAGTGACATCTGTGGATTTTCACCGTGCTTCCAGAGTATGAATCACTGGCCTGGGAATGAACCACAAAACATCAACTTAGGTGAGTGAATATTCACTTTCCTCTGATCAATTTGAAGGGACAGTGAACCAATCAAAAGCAATTCAGAACGAAAATAGTCAAAAGCATTTCAATTTGAATTTACCTTTGCCACAGTTTGTTTGCAGACTTGAGACAGGATCATAATCCTTTGTCTATAAGAAATAATACAAAATAAAATAATAAAAAATAGTAAGTGCGGCTAAGGGCCACTTTAAACTTGGAAGCTCTGTCACATGAGACCAGCTTATAACAAGTCAACAAGACAATTATAACATTATCAGAGATAAAAGGCAAATAATTATAGGAATTAATTAGGCATTACAGTGATATGTTAGAAATTTGTCCAAAAATACACAATGACATAAACCAATTCATTTTACAGCACAGTTAATGTGTGTACAAATAAAAATCTCCTGTAAATGCTGCCGCCAGCTACGATGATTAAGCTGATTAATTACTATTTGGCATTTTTCATTTTTCTTTTTAATATGACAATGCCATTGCAATTAGGTGTAAATGTCTCTAATAGCTGCATAAGGCCCATAGGCAGGGGGGGGGGGGGGGGGCATCCGCACCTCCTCATGGGCTGCAAAGGTCTGTTTAACCGAAGAGTGAGGACTAAAATGACTCTCAGAATGCAGGAAATGTGGACTTCAACGACTTGAATTTTCAAAATTTCCCAGGAAAAATATCCCCCGGATCCCCCCAAGATGCTCATGCTTCCAGTGCTTGCACCCACCCAATGCAAAATCCTGCCTACAGTCCTGTATATACCACACTCAGCAAATTATATACATACTCTGGGGGAGCATAGCTGACATTGCTCATAATACGACTTCTGTTAGTGGAAGTTTCCTTGCTGGTGGCAGCGCTGTGTTCTGATTCATGGTGCCTCAGAAGACTGTGTTCATCAAATGTGTCACTAAGGCTTAGAAAATCTGCAAGAAGAGTACAGGTGACATCAAATTAGTGACTGAAGTTTGAAGCTATTTTTATAAACATAATTTACACTAATTGAAGTCACTACAAAGTGAAATTACAGAAGCTCATTAAGTTCTCAGCTTTAATCAGCCCTTGCTGCCTGTAAAGCAACCATTAAAAGTGTTACTAACAGTTATATTATTATTAAAACCTCTTCAAGCCCCTGCATTAAGATACAGATTATCCTCTTAGGAACACATACTTAGTTGGAAAATTATTAGTCCTTAAGTACATGTACATGCATGTATCAGTACTCTTTGTTGATCACTGGGCTGTGTAACTAATGTTTTACATTACTGTTAGAAAGAGGTCACTTTTTCATCACATCAAGCTCTGGGTCAAATTCTAGTAAACAAGCACTTTTAGAAGTTCCTTACTTTGTATTTGCATTTCATGTTGTTGTTTGAATCCATGAGCAAGGATGGCTGACACTCCAAAAGGATTCACCTGTAGATTGGACCTCAGCCATGACTGAAGTTGTCGAAAGGAGAAGGTTCTGGAGATCTGTAAAATAATGTGGCACAAGATTTATTGAAAGAAAATAAAATTAGACTTAACAATGAAGTGCAAGAAGAGTTTTATAAGCTTTGTACATTACCTTTGAATAGCCACACTTGGGTCTCTCTGGTTGCAGACGGGCTACCTCATGTAGTGGTTGAATGGTTCTAGAAAGGATTTGATGTAAGATCATGTTGGTTATTAATGGCATTTGCTACAATTAACTTGACTCATTTGTCAAAATAAGTCATTTAACCAGAAAAATCTAATCACTTTGTGTTCAGTGGTCAAGCATGAGGTCCTTGCGATGTGTTACAGCAAGGAGTTTACAGCAAGTGTCACCTAGGGGTAGGAACATGCCCTTGCACAAGGACCCCCACCCCCAGGTTGCCATACCTATGAAGCAGAGTACACTCTTACCCAACTGCAACTGAGTTTCCTTTTGCTGCCCATAATAACTACATAGGTGTTGAAGTATACTATACTTCATGTGATAGATACTGACCTTCTATCCATAGTTCCTGTGATGAGAAACCCAAGAGCATCAAGCGCTTCAACGGTGAGGCAAGCTTCACTGCCACTGCCATTTGCACTGGATTCTGCAAACAAGGTAGGGGCGTTAAATCAAATTGTAATTATAATATTATCTCAAACTTGTGAAGAAAATAAAGAAATTGTGGTACATGTAGTACATGTAACTTTGTGTCTGTTAATACCTGGTTCCATTAATAGTTCCAAGATATCATTTAAATGATGTAAAACAAACATCATGTGATCATGCTCATCAAGACTCTACAAAGAAAAAAGGTTAGGGCAAAATTTATGTTTTGAAAGTAAAAATTATTCATTTCCTAGTAATGGCAACAGTTAAAACAATAACCTATTAATGGTAGTTATAGTTTGTGTAACTACATTGTATTCTCCTTAAGACAAAAAACATTAACCTTCACTGCCACAGATCCCTTGTTCTCGAGGTCAGGAGATCTTGAACGTGTTGGCCATCTTTTCATTAGTTAAGGATTGATGTTGACACTACCGTTACATTAAAGCAGGCAAAAATGACATGTTGAGCACCATAAGATCTAGTATTACATGTTTTAAGACTGTAAAATTATTGTTAGTATTATTATAATCTTAACTGATTGTAAAACTCATCACTGAAAATTTGTCAGCGCATCAATCTGTTTCGATCCTTAAATTAAAGTTAAAACTAAAAAGAATTGACATTGAAATCACAATAATTTTCTTTAAATCCTGACATTTGTTATCAATCAAAAGCTGCTCGTCAAAGCATGGCAAGGATACTCCTCTCCTCCCAACACCAGTGACGCCTTAAATGAAATCTTGTGGATTTGTTGAATGTAAAGAAATAAAATGAATTGTAATGTTCTCACTGAGCCTTGGGATCTGAGATGATCTGCAAAAACATACATTAGTCAGACAGAAACAAATTAAAGTTAAATGTAACTATCTGACTTTGCAATCTAGTGCTCACACACTTCTTTGTCTCCATTTTGTAAGTAGAAGCAAGTACAATGATCCCAGTCAATGGCCTTGGCCCTCACTCTGTCATACTGTAGCTCAGTGGATTCAACAGGTCAAAATAAGCTTTTACCTTTAGGTCATTTTTTTCAACCCAGTTTATTTTTTTTACCTAGTTTATTTTTATAAAGTTAATAAGTAGAAAATTAAATTAAAGCACCTCCCTTCCCTCGCTGTCTCTGAACCCCTCCACCATCCTTACTTACCCTCCCCTACCATCTGCTATTATACTTGCCAAATGTTCAGGAGATCATGATCATGAGTTTGAATCCCATCAGGGACTCAGATTTTTTTATCCCACACTTGTGGCATAATGCGCATTACAGTGCATCTCTGATGTAATGTATATTACTTTTAAATTTACAGTCTTTATTTACATGTATTTAATATCAAGTTTTATTTACTAGCATATACTAATAAATGCATGCCTACCAATTTCCTCTATACTTTTACACTGAGCAAAGCTTTTGTTCCAACTTGAGTGTTCTTTAAAACTTGATCCACTTAACATATCAAAAGTTTCAAAATATCTAAAAGCACACAACAAATAAACACATTAGAGTTGATAAGGGATAAAACAATAACACTACAATGTACATGTGAATGATATTCATGTACAGAATGATGTAGATGCATGCTAGATTTCCCTTTAACACCTATCTTCACAAATTGGGAGGCATGGTGGCCTAATGGTTAGTGCGCTGGACTCCGGATCGAACAGTCCGGGTTTGAGCCCTGGTCAAGGCACTGCGTTGTATTCTTGGGCAAGATACTTTACTCTCACAGTGCCTATCTCCACCCAGGTGTATAAATGGGTACTGGCAAATTTACTGCTGGGGGTAACCCTGCGATGGACTAGCATCCCATCCAGGGAGGAGTTGAAATACTCGTAGTTGCTTCATGCTACAGAAACCGGGATAAGCTCCAGCCCGATGGGCCACTTGGCTTGTATGCAGACTTAATCTTCTTTCTTTCACAAATTATGTTTTGCAGTACTTTTATAGAAAGCATCATAACAGCAGTAGTAAGAAGCAAGGGCCATTGTCCTCCTAGGTCATTGCATACTGCTGAGAATTCAGTATAAACTTAGTATGAATAAAGGGGCAAATAATTGACTGTATGCAAAATGAGCTGCTAGTACTGTATACTCCACGAGGGCTGCATTTCTCAATAAATAGATTTTATTAAATAATTATTATTTAATTATAATATTCACGTGTCCTACATGTAGGGTAAAGTGTACTGTATTGTTCCAGAAAATATTCATACCCCTCCCATGAAAGGTTTTTTGGTTTGAACTCCCCATCCCCTGGAAATTCCAGTTAAGACTCGTAGATTCCTTTTAAAATTTTAGGTTTTGAGACCCCCCACCCCCTCAAAATTTCCATTGACCTTCCATGGGGTGGGTATGGATATTTTCTGGAACTGCACATTTTATACATTCACATAATTAGAACTTACAGCCATGCCAACTCCTCAGAAATTTGCAACTTGTTGCAAGCCACATGCTTCCACACTGAGTAACTTAAACAACAAATAACAAACATGTCAATTAGTTAACTAACCCACAGAAATAGTTGTTAACCATGCATTGCGGTTCTCGCTCTGCACAGACTCAGAGCAAATCAGAAACAAATCTCAATTGTGATGTTTCTATTTGGTTCTGGTTACCATAATAATTGGTAACAATACGTAGCCAATTCTGTCTGTAATTGTAATACTTGTGATTAATCAAATCAGACTCCCTGGTGTCGTCGTCCAATTTTGTTAATAACTTAATAAAAATTGTATGATTTCAGGCTGAATATTTTATTGGTCTCCACTCAGTCCTATTACCATATTTATTAATTTAAAATATACAAGTCTCAACTCATAAACCCCATTGGTAATGCATTACGACTGTACCTTAACTTGGGATATCCAGCTTTTCCTTTATTTCTAGCATAAATGGACAACTTGTACAAGTTCTACAAAGGTAATGTCATGTACAAATTTATAAGCATTAATATTATTTCATACAGAATTTTATATGTTGTGTTCGAAGCAGGCGACATGGAAGAATCTTTCGTATGTTAGCTCCGATTCTAATCTTGCAGACAACTTTCTTATTGAAAAGGGGGCTTGTATGAGTGGCAGATCCAGGGGAGGGGCCTGGGGGGCCGGGCCCCCATTATTTTTTCGGGAATAGCGCATTTTCTTTGATCTGCCGGAATTATCTTCGCAGAGTTCAACATTCATGATCAAGCCTTCAAAAGTGCTCCCCCCTCCCTTAGGTGAAGGTCTGGATCTGCCACTGTGTATGACCCAGTAACACAGATTATTCAGACGAAAAAATGATTAGATAGGGCAAAACCATATACTGGATATATTTTCGAATTTCGGCACTCATTTTTTTTCTACATCTGTATACCATAATAAGAGTCCAGGTTCTCTCAACTCTTGTATGGCTGACCAGGGTGCATTCTGTGTACACACCACACTGAAGATTATGCCAAGGCTTTCAATGCTATGCCAAGGTCCTTTGTTGTTCTAGCCTAAAATAAGTCATCTGAACACCAGATAAACACGCTTCAACTACATTCGCACATCAGTATGCCATGCACTTTTAAAATCCATGCAAAAGATCTTCAGTATGACCCACATACAACCTGGATGACTGAGAGAACCTATGCGGGCTCTATGTCATGTCTAGAGTGGAAATGATATGATCTACATGTATGTTAAGCAAAACCAGGACATCTCCATGTAGCAGTTAAGCTAAAGGGCACATCTAGTTACTTTCAGCGAAAACCAGCTTTGACAGATGCCTTTGGGTTTGGCTTGGGGCTCGATCACGTGATTTTTTTACTTATAAATTGTTTAATACAGACTGAGCACAAGAGCGAAATTTTAAAGAGAAGACAACTAAAAATGCAAGAAATACTAAGGAGCATTAAATTAAATCTATTTTAAAACTACTGATGAACTCGTTCAAAGAAATCAGTTGGAGATCAGGTGTAATTTGACGAACTCAACTTACATGCAGAGTCAGTTTTGGAGGCAAAGGTGCGTGGATTGCTCCGAAATCAAACGCATCCGGCTTCACCCAGAGGGCGACAGAAGACATGCTGCATATGCGAATCAACACCACACAGAAAATTCTGTTAAATGCAGACCGCAAGAAAATCTGAAAGGATTTCCTCTTTGGCTTCTAACGTCAAAACATTGCAATCTGCCGCCATTTTTCACGAACACTCAGATTTCTGGGACAGCACCAGGTTGTTACCCATGATTCATGCGCTGATGGCAGTATTTCCATGGTAACGATACTCCGCCATCTTGGTTGAAAGGTTTGAGCAAGAATACAACGAATTTGTTGGCCTAAAAAACGTTTCAATATGACTGTAAACTTAGAAGAATATTTTAGAACTACTTTTGAGGATAAAATCCTCGTGTAAGTACCGAAATTTATGCAACGTTTGTTGAAAGTCGTGAAATATGTATATGTGTGTGTAGTTCATGTTGTACGGCTGTCATCAACTGCGCCAGTTTCGTCTTCAGAACTTATTTGTTGTCCTTTCTTTGTCAGCAAAATGCCCGAACGCGAGGACGATCACCTCACTCCTGCCACACGGCTTCTGGAAAAGAGGCGAGAAATGTCGGAGGTGGAGCAAGCACTGGCGGCTCAAAAAGAGGTCTGTTATTATAATACAGTATCTCAAAAAAATATTATACACGTAGAAATGCCAAATAATTTTAAATTAATTAGGCAATTATTAAGCTTTAATAATTTCAGTCAATAAATGTCAAGAGGTACTTTTAGTTTTTTTAAAAGATGTAGTAAAAGTATTTTAATAATAATTGAGATTATCAGCAGTAAACATAAAAAGTAAACATAAAAAAGTTATTGTGTGGGTAACACTTAGTTATCACGTTTTGGGTTTATTGAAATGTTACACCTTAGCCTGCAATCAGAGTCCCTTAGAAACTGGAAAGACTTCTGTCTCTCTTTGGGGGCAGTTCGCAAGTGAAGCGAGCCTGTTGGCAATGAGAAATGAGATCCTTCCCCCAAGCCATAGAATATCGAATCCAGCCCCTCAAAATGTGACAACTTGCTGACAATTCGCCATGCTTCATGTGTCATGTTCATGTTATCTAGTTTGTCTAGCTTTGAGTGTAATCTGTGTGCCCAAAAAATATGAAATTTGTGCAGGCTTTTCAATGAAATTAAAAGGGCAACGCATGGGGATGCAGAGGTTGCAAAGTGGCAGCCCTTTTACTTGAAGTATAGCATATCAGCTTTCAACAACCGTTTTAACACCAGACAACAAGCAGAAAAGTACCGCAAAGAAACACTGAGATAACGACGCAGCAGTGACCAGTTGGCATAACTGCGAAAACATCCCATCCTTTTAGGAGACAATTCGCTGTCTGTTCCTGGTCTCGTTTTAGATGCAGTAGACAGTTTGAATTTGATCGAAAGTTCTTCAATGTTTCCTGAACAAAACTCACATTTGAATTCACAGACACATTATTTGATTTTTGTCTGATATTAACACTGGTTTAATCTGATATTAGTAGGGGTATAGAATGGGAAAATCCGAGACTCGCCTGAGACGCCAGAGCACCATTTAAAATCAGAGACAGAGACTTACAATTTTTTTTAAATCCGAGCCGAAGACACCACGATTCAAAAATCCGAGCGTGAGACGCCGTGATCTAGAAATCCCAGCGCGAGACTATTACAACACTAGTCTAACGCTCTGTAGATCTCTGCTTTGCTGTTGTTGTTGTTGCCATTGTTTTAGACGGTTCAAACTGATTAAAACTTTCGCTTCGTTTGCGAGACTCGGAGACTCAATTTCAAAATTCGAGATTCTGAGATGAGTGTTGTTTTTTTGCGAGCTCGAGATTCCGAGACTCTAGTTTGCTACGCAGAGATTTCGAGACTCGCCTAAAATTTTTTGAGACCCATGATTTTTCAAGGACCATTCTATACCCCTGTTAGTTGAGCCTGTCAGTTTTGACCAATCAGAATGCACTGGATTCGAAATTTAAAAGCTTGTGGGTAGGCTCTCCTTTCTCGCTGCTTGCAGGCTCGCTTTGCTCATCAACTCAGCAACTTGTTTTGCTCACCAAAACTGGTTGCCGCTTAAACCTGTTGCCCCCGAAGAAAGAACATCCCAGAACACCGGTTTGCTTGTGGTTAATTAGTCCCACTCCACTTTGCTTGCAGTTAGTTTTCATTTGTTGGTATGGTGACTTACTGGTGTTCCGTGGTGCTCCAGTGTTTTGGGGTGTTTCAGTGTTCCTGGTGTTAGTAATTATAATATTTTTTGTCCGGGTGTGTATGTCAGAACTTACCAACAAGTTGAAAGGTACACAAGTTCAGCTGAGATAAACCAACTCTTTCAATGGCACAGTATGTGTGACTTGTTGTTACTGTTTTTTTGCCAGGAATTTCAAATGAAAATGGAAAGCCTTCAACAAAGAAGAGAAGAGCTAGATAGGAAGGAATATCAACTGAAGGAATCATTACTGAAATTTGACAAATTTTTGAAGGTATGTGAATGGGATGTCAATATTGACATTATTTTGCACATTTGTATCTCAAACTTAAACCATGTGTTTTTATCTCAGGATTGTCCCAGACCTGTACCTGAATGTGCAGCAAAATTAAGCACTTAATATATTCTTCCTTTCAGAACTAAGCATACTCTAAAATAGTGACTTTCCTCCACCCAGGCTCCTAAATGTATAATTTTTTTGTTGTGTCATGAGTTTGCCCAGAGAGAGGGCCAATTTTAATTATAGTTCTTGCCCTTTTATCTTCTGCCTTGCTGCTTTATCATTTGATGCAGGGCCTCTGCAGAAGAACAGAAATTCAGTGAATGCCAACAGGGTCACTATTATACTCCTTTGTAATAACTCATTTCTATTTGAATGCAGGAAAATGACTCCAAGAGAGCAAGAGCACTTAAAAAGGCAGCTGAAGAAAGAGAAATGAGAAGAGCAAAGGATAGGGAAATTGCAAGGTACAGTGTGTCAAATAGATTGTACACATATGGACTTTGTCACCTTCACCTATCCCCTGGTGCCAAGTTGGCACATAGGGCCTCATATGGACTTTGTGCTTGCTTCAAAAATGAATAGTTGGTCAGGAAAGCAGCGATGTTTCCAAACACCACTCGTTTTCTTGCAGCTTTGAAGAAGGTGCAAGAACAAGATTATTCATCTTCTCTACTTGTTGTATTTATCTTCATCTCACTGTTTCAATGCCATGTTGCTTGTCAGAAACCACTAAATATTTGATAGTAAATTTAAGAAAACTTACTACATTCCTTCCAGGTTAAAAGAGGAAACCACAGCTTTAATGAAGGATCGCGATCATATACAATATAAATTGGAAAGAAATGTTATATATCAACAGTACCTTGAGAAGGTTCTTGAGTCTGCAGAAGAGGTATTTAGGCAATACTTTGTTAATATGTTATTCCATGTATGAATTGCAAACAGCACTACACTGTATAGGGGCAGATCCGGGATTTTTCTTAGGAGGGGGTGCACCATTTTTTTTTGCAGAGTACCAGTTGTATTAGAAAGCTACAGGTCATCTCAGGGGGAGGGGGAGGTGTACACCCCCTAGATCCACCCCTGCTGTAGTGATGTGTATTTGGGTTGTTTGAGTCAAACCAGAGGTTGACTCAAGTCCAAACGAAGGCTGAGTCAAATGCTGAAGTCACACTGTGTGTAATCAAGGATCAAACAATGCACAATAACTTGAGTGGAACTTTTAACAACACATTATGTTACCCTTGTAGAAGATTAGTAACCACCTGAGGACTTGACTTTTGTTGATTTTTCCGACTGAAAGACCATGTTGGAAAGTTTGCCTGTTGGAAGTCTTAGCTACAGGTGTACATCCCTGTCTTGAGTCAATTGAAGTGCTATTCAACCTAACTGATGCAACATATACATGTGAGGTTCTGGAGCTTTCTGAGCTTTCACAACTTTAGGGTACTTTTATCAACTGTGGTTATTATATACAGTATAAAATCGTAGCAATACACAGCAGATGTACATTTATATGATTGTTCTTCCTCTTGTTTCAGTTTCAGGAGATTCGGGAAGTGATTGCTCGGTATGATACGCTCACAGCAACTCATCAGGTACTTGCAACGTCCATCAGTGATCAATAAATAATGGGGCTGAATGAATGGGCATCACAAACATGCTTCCGTTAAAAGTTCTCAAGCATTTCTTCCCCCAACTCACCGACCTTTGAGTTTCTGTGGAGTAGAGAGATGTTAAGCAGCTATTTTAGGAGAGAACTGATTCTTTTTCTTCTCAGGACCTTTTGGAAAGAGAAACAAAAAACCAAGAAAAATATGAGAAGGAAAAAGGAAGATTGGTCAAATTTACTGAGGTTTGTGCCACGTCCATTCAGTTTAGTTGAAACTGTCCTGCTTTGTTTCTCTTTATTGTTTAAAGTATAGTGTTTAACTGAAAGTTGTTGCTTTGTAGGAAAAGAACAACGAGATCTTAAACTATAACAACCAGGTGAGACGCTATTTGCTAAAATTTACGACCAACTGCATGTAACATGGAATCACCGTTCTCATAATCACTACATTCTCTGTAAGTACTTCACAGAGTCACAGTAAACCTTTCATCAATCTCGTCCGGAGAGCCCGCTTTTCTTTTGATCAGCGCCAATAACGTGGACTCTCGCCTTCTGGGCGAAAGCCCTGCGGAGCCAATTAAACTTCACGCTTTAGCGAATCGCGCGCGCGGACTTACATGTAATTGCGATTTGAAACTTGCAGTCGTCTTCGCACGCTCATCAGTTGATTCAGTAATTTTAACGTTTTCAACTCGTGTAACGGCGAAATTGCTTCTTTAAGTCTCGCGGGAATTGCATTATCCAATAATATTTCTAAACTTCCTGCGAAACTTCGGAGAAACGAGAAAATGTCGCCATTCTGTAGACGACCTTCAGCCACTGGACACTAATGGTTGACAGAGTTCAATAGCTCAACCAATCAGAGTGGAGTATTTGCATTAGTACACTAGTAGAATTCTACTAATTGATTATATTTCTCCTCTTTCAATGAAATAACAGCTTGCGCACTTACAGACACAACTGGAGAAGGCTCAGAGCGTGGCAGTAAAATGGTAAACTTCTTTCTTAACTTCTGTACTGTTTAAAACAAATACGCCACTGAGCTGATCATCACCGAACTGAACTAAACTTTGAACTTGCTGTTTTCAGGGAATCGCAGTGGACTCACATACAGAACACAGCGGCCAAGAAAACTCTTCTTTTAGGAAGGATAAAAATGTACGTAATCATTTTAACTTTTATTCGTGGTATTTTAAGGTTAGCCCAGGTTTTTTCAGTACTTAATCATGAGTATTTTTATTATTTTGTTGTTCTTTTTTTCCAGGGCGACCCATAACCTGTTTATGCTGGTAAACAGACACCTAAAACAGAATACAGTTATAGAACTCACTGAAAAACAGCTGGAAAAGGTAACGCCACTTAAGACATTTATTAATTGCAAATGAAATGTGAACGTGCTACACACAGTAAGCAGACTTGATAGCCAATGAGTACAGCCGCCTCTTACTGTTCGAGGCCTCTTATTCACAGGATATAGACTTGCCAATGGGAAAGAACTGACCGCGAGCTTTTAGTTCACCTACAATTTTTACAGACATAAGCAACGCCTTCCCCTCCTGCTCCAGAGTCTGTCAAAAACCTCTCTGGAATCTAGCTTGCGTGGAGCATACCTCACTTCTTAGAAGCCCGTTCAGTTTTGAAATAAGAACGAACAAGACTCGGGTTTATAGCTAGAAAGCCTTGATAAAAAGCCATAGCAAGATTTTGGTGTTTACCAGTGGTTAGAAAAGGTGAAATTGGAATTAGTTCAAGAAAACCTGTTTTGATTTATTTTTTAAATGAAGGTGTTGTAATCTCGGCACGCGCAGTCGTGTCTACCACGAGAAATTGCTTGTAATGTTAGTCTGCGAATGCAGAAGAATGTTTTCTTTCCTCTAGCGACAGAACGCATTCTGCTACATTCCTGGGCTGACAAATACTAATCAGGACGCATTGTTCATGGTCTTCGGTCTTGAAAAAAGTCTCTTGCCAATGTTACATGGATACTTTATTTAATCCACAGATCCAAGTATTTATCCAAGATCTGACACAGATCACGAATGAAATTAAAAGATCCGAGACGGCTGCCACGAATGCAACTTCAGCCATGAGTTGAATGACTAGAAGATTAGTTAAGATTGTAGAAAGTTGTAAATATTGTATCAAGATTTATTAGCGCATTAAACATCACGTGTATAAATGTGTATACTCAAATAAATTCGCCTGTTGCAGGCGTAAAAACTGACTTGAATGGAAGCTCTTTTATTGGGAGCAGTTACAAATATTGTAAAAAGCTAGTAATAATGTTTGAGCTAGTCTACGAGCAGTCCCTCGTCTTTCTTAGGACGTTGAGAGTGAAGCGAAATAAAAGGGCGAGTCGAAAAAAAAATGGCCGCTCGATCCCGCTCCGCTCGCCATTTTTGCAGTCGCCTCTTTGTTTACTCCTCCCTCAACGGGCTAGCAAAAGAGAGAGGCTGCTCGACACCATAAGTTAAGCTCGCAATTGCCCGTTTCTAATCAGTAACCATTAGTTCCTTGATTGGTAAAAAACATCTCGTTTTTTTCTCTGGACGGTTACAAATAAGAGACTTGGCAACAAAACCAATGCAAACGTAAAATTAGGTTCGTCAAAACTAGAAACCGTTCAAAGACCTTTCCTCAAAATTGTTCGTTCCCCTTCGACCTCTCGAAAAAGTAGGTCGGTTGGTTGGCCAATTAAAGTGCACGTGTGGAAAGTCCCCCTACGCTGAATTTTTTTAGAGACCCCACGACAGCAAAAGGGGTTTGAAAACATGTATGAGAGTCATTTAGATGTCAAGATCACTTGAGGATTTAAACTTGTAAAAAGAACAGGCAATGAATCGGGGAGATTGTTATTACTAAAACGATACTTTTCCCCTTCATTTTCAAAAACATTGGTTGGCCGGTTGCCTATATCAGAATTAGAATTCAAACGTTGTAATTCGGAAGAGAGACTAAATTAAAATCTGATCCAATGCTCTTCCATTTAGTAGATGTATTATGTTTATAAAATCTAGATTTTTTAACTACTCATTCCAGTTCTAGAAAATCACTTGATATAAACTATACAGCCAAACAGCTATTTTAAGCTTTTTCTGTACAATGTTTGCGTTTGAATTTCTCTTTCATCGTCTGCCGCCCGACTGAGGCTTTAGCAGCTAGACCAGGTGTTTGTTTCGAAGCCAAGGGAGACGATTCTTCAGCTGAACGTGATTCGGCTCAAAAGGTTATTCTGTGAGAAGAAGGTGAAAAGCAAGAAAAATATTGTTAACCTGGGAAGGCAGAGAGTTAAGTCTGCGAGCAAGCTCTGTTAAACCTGGTTCTAATATGCCGCCGACCTACCTGTGACACAGTGACATAGCTACCGGTTACTGCCTGGGATACTGTTCCCGCCACATATGAGAACATACGCCGCCGGCAACAAAGATCATCGCAGGTCTTTACCGCCGGCATGCCTGCGAAGTTGACTTGAGTTCAACTTCGCGGGCACTTAGGCGGTTTTTCCGGAGCGCCGTCGATAAAGATATTTTGTGAGAACAGTATCCCAGGCAGTCCCCGGTGGCGGCTATGTCGCAGGTAGGTCGGCGGCATATGAGAACCAGGCTTCAGGGGTGGTGGTTCTTTCCCCGCGGAGAGCCTGCTCGCAGCCGGGCTATAAAGAGATCAGAGTTTGGACGAGTGCATTAGAGTTAAACAAAACTTTGAGCTGGACTTGGTTGTAAAAATGACTATATGTAATGATATTAATGACTACTCTTACCTTTAAGAAAGTGGTTACCATTTTGTCTGTAAACCCATCAATCAGTTTTAAATCTTGCACCTAAAAAGATCAAAGTAACTGGAACTTAGTTACGAGAACTGGGATTAACTGAACCATCTGGGAAGCACATTGCAGTCGAGAGCTAAACTGAATCCTCGTTTCCCAGCACTGAATCGACACATTACAGGCGATTTTACACGCTCGTCGCAGCGATTAGGGAAAAAAAATGTACGACCCGCTACTGCGAATGCGATTCTGATCGTCGCGACGTGCGATCCAAAAATCGGAGAAAAGGCAAGAAATTTGCTTGCGATTTTCCCTGGTGATCAAATTCGCCGCGACGAGCGTATTAAATCGTCCAGTGTGTCGCTAGCGTACCTGATAACTCCGATTTGCCAATCTCCGACTACGAATAAAAAACACATACAGAATGCGCACTGTACTACATCGTCGAGTTTGTACCGCAAGATTGCTATTTAATAGGGCCTATGCAGCTAAGGATCACATGATACAAAACAACACATTGCTGGAGGGCAAGCAACTCACTGGAGACATCTAAAACAAAACCATTCTCGTCCCCCATAGCCCTGCTCGCTTCTCTTAGCCGGCAGGGCCTTGGCCCGAGAAACGAAGGGCTCTGGGGACATGGGAATTGTTTAAATTAATTCATTTTTTTTATTATAGGCCGTTTGAAGCAAAGAAATCTTGAGCGGAAATAAAAGACGCCATGCATCTCCCATACGGTTTATAGAAACATCACGACCGCATACATAAAGACTGGAAGTCCTAGAATCTAGGACTGGAAATCCTTTGCTCCAGAGTCCTTCGTTTCTCGTGCCAAGGCCCTGCCGGCTAAGAGAAGCGAAAAGGGCTATAGGGACGAGAATGTTTACCTGCTGGAAAGGCCCGTGAACTGTTCTCCAGTCTGCTATGAGCTGGGCACGTTTTTGGCCGACACCCTGAAGCTTCTTTAGTTCTTTGATGGTTCCACTGTTGAGAACTCTCAGAATTTCGTTGTCTATGAAAAAAAGAGCTTCATATTAACTATTTTAGCACTTTGTTGCTTACTTCTTGGACGATTTTTGCTCGAGGTTTCTTTTTGATCGTACCAGAAAGTAGCTGTAAAAAACGGCAAATACCTTGCAAAACAAACACCTCACTTCAATCAGAGAGAGGCTGGTGCATTTTGCGTGGTTTTGGTAACGGGTTATCCCGCTCCATGTTTTATGGATCAGTCCGATAATTAATTGGAGATTTCCACGTGAAGAGTTTTTTTTCTAAATAAATATTATTGCAAAGGATCACAGGACACCAATAAGCTCATGACTGTGGTGCCCAGTCCATGCACAGAATCGTTTATAAGTATAAAATACGAAAGGAAAATATCTTACTGTGAGTCTGCTGTAGATGAGGGTTAATCTTGACCTTGAAATTTTCATCCACTGTCAAGGAGGTTTTCTAAAGAAAGGACATCAAATAAAACAGTGATTATGCGATATACATAAACTCGGAAAAATTTGCACTGTGCAATCATCAACGTAGCAATTTGATGAAGGTAAGGCGTTGTCTTTCCAACTGCATTTGAAATACGTCACAGACGGCCACGTGATTTCTTTTGCCTGCTCCCGCGTTGCTTGTGGCAAGCGTTCATTCCAAAAAGGAGATGCGCGATCAACGTTAACTTCTTTGATTTGGTACAATATCCCATTTAGTGCATGAGTACATTTAAGTTAGACACTTGCCTGTTTTTTGCATGGGGAAGAGATAACAAGAACAGGGTCTGGAGTCTGAGGAGAGTCTGTGCAGACTTCATCATACACAGCCGATCTGTTGGCACTCTTAAGAGGCAAACGAGTAAACTCTGGTGCTTCATCAGAAGGTGGTATTTGTCGTGTAGTTGTAAGCCCTGTTGAACCCCCAAAGTAAAAAAAACATAAATAAATAAATAAAAACAAGTTTATTAGCCCAAATTCGGCAGAAAATAAACTTTCAGTGGTTATGCGTAGCAGGACGATTTGAATTGCTAAGGTCACAATTTACCTGATAGAGTCACAAGACTGCCACCAACCCTACCCCCTGACATACCTTTTGACATATCGTTCTCAGTTTTGGTTGTTGTTTGTTGAGCGGCGTTTTCACGTGTAAGTCTTTCTAAAGCTGCCAGACGATCTTGTAACTTCCTTTGCTCAACTCTAAGAGGACTGAAGGATTAAACAGCATAGTCTGTAAGGACTGGTCTTTGTAAGGCTAGCTTTTACTAGCACATGGTCGACATGACCTTTCCCTATTTTTTTTCCTTTTTACTGGCTAGAAAACAGTTTTAACTTAGTGAAAGTAGTCAATTTACGGTTCGAGTTTGATAATTGTTCATTGACCATAGCAGGACGGTACACCCGTGTCTTATCTCGATTCTTCGTGACAAGGGTGTAAGAATTTCCTGACCAGACACTTAATTCCCTGATCCTTTGGCCATTCTGCAGAAACGTAAGCAAAATCGCAAGCATGTGTATTAAACTATACGTTCGAAAGTAGTAAATCGCAAACGACTTTACCTTAAAATCCCAGCAGGGATGGCGAGTTTTTGAGGAAGAACTGGTTCTCTCTTGGGCTACGTGCGAATGAAAAAGAAATTTTACTCTACTGACAACAACACAAATTTATATAAATAGGCTTCTTACGTTAAAAGGGGTGTCCAATTTGTTGCTAAGGAAGGTGCATAGTCTTAAGTTGTCCGCTAAACTGTTTCTTAGTTTTGGGGCAGTATAGGAAAAAGCTTTACAGCCATATGTCTTCAGAAGTCTTCAGAGCACATTCAGGCTGTACCAGTAGTCCTTTGTTGACAGATCGTAAAGTTCGTGTCGGTTGATAAGAAGTTAAGAGTTCCTTCAAGTAGACTGGTGTCAGGTCATTAAGCGCCATGATTAAAACAGCGTCTTAAGAAACAAGCTTCTTAGAGATATCTCACCTTTGAAAGTTCTTGGGCTGCTGAGGAGGAGGAATCATCCAGTTTGAGACGTTTACGCTGCAAGAATGACAAATTAACCTATTAGCGAGATCCGTGAATTCCAGCAAAGGACTAACGCTCGCAAAACCAGCTTGCTTCGTGTACAACAGCGGTTATCGAAAGTTAGCTTATCAATTCCGCGTTTATTAAATTCACTAAGCGTTTTCACTGTGTTGCCTGCTGAAGATCAAGTATAACATTTTCCACTATCTTAAGAAAAGAAATTTAAAAACAATATCTATTGATTTTACAATATTGACACCAAAAAAGTTCAGTTCACGACTCCCGAAAATACTCTTAACCACACTTCAGTAACTTTTCACAAAAAAGAAAATGTTTTGCTATGCAAAGATAATACTCTTATAGTCGTGAGGACGTTTTCTGCGCGCTAGGGACTCGCGAGGCTTACGAGTTTTAGCGTATTTTACAAATATTTTTTGAACTCTGCATTGATGATCTGCGCATCAACAAAAGCGAAACCTTTATGAGCACTCTTACAATGAGTTCCTTCGCATGATTTTCTTTGAGTTCCTTATTATAATCTTGATTCGATCAGCGAAGTGTCACTGTTTACCTGTTTCAGTTGTAAGGCCTCGTCAGCGGGTCTCTTAAACGCCACTGATTTGTCTAAAAATTTGGAAACAAATCATTTACATTACACATGTACAATGTAGATCGGTTAACTACAAAATATAACAGAACCTTAGTAATAATACTTATCTTTTAGCGTGCTATCTTTTGCTTGCCGGCGTCGCATACAGTCTAAACGGTAACCACCGATATAGTCCTTTATTGATGTAATGTATATGAAATGATTCATATATGAACTGCGGATATATATGAAGATGATATGTGATCTTGGCAGTGAATTTCCAATATTCAACAAATTTGCGCGATGCCCATCACACATGATCAGAAAGTCATTGTTATCTGTCATCCGTACATAAAAGATATCCTGCGATATACGTGGGTTGCTAAGATTCGTCTGAAATCATGCAAAGCGCTGCACAACCAGTTTTTCTCGCTGAAACAACACATTTACTCCTGTCGAAATAAAGGATTTCCTCCGTCATTAAAGATGTTCCTCGCAAAAGTTTTCTCAGTATATCAAATCGAAACGGTTATTTCCTAATCTAATGGCAAGGGAACATTTCATGACGCCAAGTGGAAGAAAGTTCTTACAAGTAATTGTATTTAGGCCAGCAGCCTAAAAAAACGAAAGAGTAACAATTGACGTAGTTTTATTAATACACTAGCTAGTAAGTACTTTGGTGTATTAATATTTTCCTTATAAGTAGCGTTATTGGTAACAGTAACAGTTCCATCTATACTAGCGTTAGTCTATGTATTTTTTCTAAAAAAAAGTAAAAATTAGCGTAGCTCTATTCATTAATATAAATAGTTAGTTTTAACTAAGTATTTTGGGTGTATTGGTATTTTCCTCTTAAGTAGTCTTATTAGTAATTGTATTCCTCATGTTTTTTTTTCATCTGTACTCAGGTTAGTTTATATAGTTTTTCTTTCTTTTTATCTGCAAATGTAATTTCAATTGTTATTGTCACTCTTATTCGTAAACTTATATAAATATCAATAAAATACAAAAAAAAAGTTTTTCTCGCTGTAGAATTGAAAGCGTTTCCTTGACAATATGTTAATTGACTAATAAAACAATTTTCATGCTCATTCTTGCGGAATATCGTCCGATTTTAGCCAACTCGGCTTACGGCCGAGGCGATATTCCGCGCGATTTCGCAGGATAATTGTCAAATAACGAGGATTTTGTGTCAAATATTTACCCACTGTTCGTCTGACAAATGGCTCATTAATGATCGTTCTAGACTTGGAAGCAAAGTTCAGAGTGTTGGTTGTATCCGCGTAGAATCTGCGTTCGGGTGCGATATTAGCAATCATGCACGCGTGAGAGTTGCCTCCGAGAGAATCCTAAAATCACAGACAAATAATATACATGAAATTCAGTCGAGACAAAACGCGGATAAAACGACGTTGTACGAGTAAGATGTTAACCAATCTGTTACACTAGTTACTTGGAACAAAGTTCAAAGTTCCCCTAAAGAAGTGTCGAATCTAATTGACTTCCCGCCCATAAGATATATTTTCCAGTTTACAAGCAAACTCAGCGCTCTACTGAAAAGTCCACCCCCCCCCCCCCCCCCACAAAAAAAAATCCTTTCCTGACAAGTTTTTTTCCCCAAATGTCTGTTTTAACTTACCTGCAGAAGGCGTGTTAATTTGCTGTTCCTGTAGGGTATTCTGGACTGAAACAAATTGTGAAAATTTATCACATTAGCCTGGAACACAGTACCAAACTATTCATTAATAAAAAAAATCTCTGTAAGTTCTAACTTGACGAATGGCTTTTTTTCACATACGAAAAGCATCCTATTCTTCGAGCCTCACGAACATCGAGAAGTCGAGAAGTTTGTAGGAGACAACTTAATTGTCAGACTGCAAATTAAATCGTTCTTTTTTTTAAAAAAAATCTTCAAACGAACTTCTTACCAAGCCCTGGTTCAACGCAACGACGACTTGTCCGAGAGCAAACAATGAACTATTAATAGCACCACTCTCTTTTAACCTGAAATATTGAAAAGGCGATAAACTCGTCAATCACTGAACGTTAAAATACAAATTAATAAACACACCGATCAAATTCATTTTCCCCTATCCCCTGGTGGCCATCTTAATCCCTGTCAACCCCCGCAGGCATATCCCGTGAAGCATTCACTGAAAAAGCGTAATTTATCTAATATTCAAGTCACATATCTAATTACTTAGAAAAAGTGGGCTCTGTTCTACAGTACATGTTCTTTTTAGTGCATCTAAATTTCAATATTTTTTGTACGGTCAACAAGATTTCTAGAAACTATAAACATCTTCCTTGGTTTTGTCATAGGAACTTTCAATAATTTTATGGTCACAGGTCGTCAATTTGCCTAGTGCCTGCTCAGGGGCCTAGAATAAACCCTCAACTAACGTTTCGACAATGTGAGCGGGCCTCATTTGATGACATCTGCTCATAGGCAGGTTTTCAACAAGCTTCAGTCACAAACAACTTACAGTACGTTTTAATACTAGATTACACTGAAGAGCACCTTATTCCCTCATTCCCTGTTTTTCTGTTGTCCTCTGATCCTGCCAAGTCAATGAGGTAAAACTTTCCACTGAGTTTTGCAAATGGAGCAATTTGCTGCTGTTTTTGAACCTGAAAAAAATTCATAGAATTTTACCGTATTACTATAGGCCCGCAATGCGTGCAAGGGGACTACAGCTACATACATATTTTTCATTTCTCCAGCGAGCTTAAAATTTACCATCTTTCTTTATTAACAGTATCACCAATTACCTTTCAGTTAACAAAAAATAATAAAAACCCATGTAGACTGTACCTTCATCAACACAATAGAATGGCTTCTACTTGAGGCTGGATTCAACTTCGTAGCTGCAGTTTTCCTGAAAGAGGATTATCATATATTATTATATCATGGTACCTACTTGTGGGACAGTGAATATTCTCAGCCTTCCAAGTTCATTTTTTTCCTTAGTGGCCATTTGGCCACCGACTGCTCAAGTTTGGTCGCCAGTGAAAACTTTTAGTTGCTGAATTAAGCTCACGTTTTCAATCATTCTTCTCAATTTTAGTTGCCAGCCTGGCAACTTTGGTTCCAATTTAGGCGCCAGCTCTAAAATTTTAGTCGCCATGGCGACTAAAATGGTCTTAACTTGGAGGGTTGGTTCTGTAACTATGCTTAGCAGCTGGTTACCACTGATAATAAAAAGCGAACCATTGGTACTACATGTAATAAATAAATTATGTAAATTATATTTGACAGATTCCTATCTTTGCAGCAAATTAATTTAACTTGAGTTCACTTTCTTGTTCTTCTTATTCGTATTACAACTTGTTTTTCTTGTTCTTATTACAACCACCTGAAATGTTTGATCATTTTGCTAGCTTTGATGTACATGTACATCTATCATGTGTTATTACTGCCAAAACTTAAGCATTAGAACTACATTAGAACTACATTTGCTAATGAATTAGAACTACATTTGCTAACCAAAAAGTGAAGCCTGGTTCTCATGTGCTGCCGACCTACTTGCAACATAGTCGCCGGTACATGCCTGGGATATTGTTCTCATCAAATATCTTTATCATTGTTGCCCCGGAAAAACCACCTTTTAAGTGCCTGCGGAGTTGAACTCAAGTCAACTTCGCAGCCATGCCGGCAGTAAAGACCTGCGATGATTTTTGTTGCCGGCGGTGTATGTTCTCATATACAGGAACATTATCCCAGGCAGGACCGGTGTATATGTCACAGGTAGGCACTGAGAACCAGGCTTGACACAGTTTCACGAGAGGTTTACATTCAGTTACTTTGTTTGCTTAAATTTACATCTGTTGTCAGTAATAATGTCTAGATGCTTTAATGTTAACAGTCAATTCAACATTCATTTGTATTGGTTGATTTTCTTCCAGTAGTGATGAGTGGGCAATGATTAAAGTATACAAACCTCTGCTGGCTGGCCTTTACGAACAAGGACATAAATTCACTCAGTGTTGTTATTGGTTTCTGTAACAGAGAGTATTTGTTACACTTACTAACGAGTGCTTTCATTAAGATTTGAAATAGGTGGCCACCCTGGTGTCACACCCGTCGGAGAACAATGAGAAAGGCCCATAACAATTTCCATCTAGAGCCTGATGGCCAAATGCAATTTGTGAACGTTGCCAACATTGTAGGTGGCAATTCACAACAGAATACCCACCGGAGCTTGGCAGGTACCAGGTCTTATTGAAGCACTTACTAATAAGTCAGTTTGATTTTAAAAAGAAATGGACCATGCTGTGTACCTTCCCGTAAACTTACTTTTAAAACAAAAGTTATTTTACCCGAGAGTTAACTTTAAACTTAGAATAAGGCTATTTTTAACAAGAAAAATATAACAAAACAACACTAGACACACGAGATGAATGTCAAACAATCTTCTGCCATGTGCAAGCAAGTACACAAAATTTTGCCTTTTTAGCCTGAAAAAAAATTCCAGCCTACAAAAAAAAAATCACTTAACTAAACATTTAGTACTGTTCCAGCTAGCTACAGATAGAACTTTCAACTTTACCTCTGTTAAATTTGGTATGATGATATTTTGTTGCTGATCTTGTCTTATTGGTAAATCGTATTTTTTGGGATCCAGCAGGTCTTTGATCTAACACCAAGGTAAGATATTCATTGGTAAGTATTACATATTGAAATAAATTAGAGACACCAAGATGCATTAATTAAAAGAAATTGGACAGTCACCTTTTCTTGGTATATCTCCAAGTATGAAAACAAAACCTTGAACTTCCACTGTGATATTGAATCTTGCTGTGAATCTATCAGTTTGAACAATCCGGCTGCACATCTCGGTATCAATCCTGCAAAATCAGGTATTCACAAAATTAATAAGAATGGAACTAAGATTATGCAGCCAAAATGTGATATTGATCATTTATAAAATAATTGTTATTTTTATTAGTTAATAAAATTGAGACAAACTTGAAAATGGAGGTCATTTCAAGTCTGTTCAGATGATTCAAATGAAATTTCAGAAGACACCTCACTGCAACATCGTGACGCAATTTAGAAGGGTATCTTGATTTATGCCCTGATCCCTTGTCATGTCAAGTCAACAAATTATAATTATAGGAAGTAAGGCACGTCACTGTGAAAGATTAGTATGGAAGATGGAAGTGACTCTGGAAAATCCAAAATATTACTGACCTGGCTGTTCTGGTGATCCAACCATTGTGTGTGTTTTTCCTTTGTTTGTTGAGAAACAAAACATGAATTATTGCACTTTCAATTGAATGCGTACTCTGAACTTCAAACCCAACTAACAATTGTCTTTTTTGCTATCAATCATAATTAAGACAACTACCAACAAACCTTGAAAAACAGGAACAAACAGTCGGATCAAAATCTACTAATCATTCTCATTATAAACAACAGGCATGACCTGTTAAACCAGTTATTGCAAGTAAACTCTGTTTTCATAGAGGTCTGCCAGGATGTCATGAATGGTTCCTTGCAGTGCTCACAAAATTAGGCTTCTGCTCAAAATGTTTGCATATTTTTAGTGGGTGCTCATTTGCTTGTGCTCACATACTTTAACTTGTAACTGTGCTTGCATGCTTGGCTTTTAGTGGAGATACATGTACATGTACCTTTTGTGATATAGCACCTTTAACAATCAAATACAGAGAAAAAGACTATCCTCTTAGAAAGATTCAACTGAAAGGGTTGCGTTTAAAACACAAAATGGCATTAATGGCAAATTGATATTAAAAGATATGTAAGAGCCAGAGTTATATAGGTATGTACTAAAACCCGAAACGAAATGAAACTTGCTTGCAGTTAGCTTTTACACTGCAGGGTGGGACGAAAATCAAAAAGTCAGCTTGCCCTTCGGGCAAGCTGTTATTCCATTGTACTAGCCCGAAGCTCTGAGGTGGTAGGCCAAAATTAATTTATTCAATAAAGACAATAAAATTTATCTGCGTCGCAAACTACATGCTAATTAATAATGTGGAGCATGGATCAACTAATTCCACAGTTCTTATATAGAAACACTCGATTTAACAAATGCTTGTTGCAGTAACAACAGACTTTGTATCAAAATTTGAACATAAATGAGAATTCCAAAACTGAAAGACCATAATACGGCTGATAATATACTTCCATGTTCTGTAAAGCCATTGTCATTGTCATTGCTGCATTGCATTGCTCATTTCAACTTAGAAAAAAATTTGTACTGTTTCACTTTCCCTCACGAACTGTTTGCTCCACACTTATTTCTGAATTTGCCATAAAAAAAAAATTGCTTGCTGCCCGGCTTGCCCGTCGGGCAACCTGTGATCTAAAGACGCTAGCCTGGAGAATTATTCCACTAGCCCCGGGCTATCGGACAGCACTTTTGTCGCACCCTGCACTGGTTTGCTTGCTGTTACATGTAGCTTTTATTTGTTGGTTAGGTCAGTACTCTATAATAATTCACCATTTTGTGTTCTAAACATGCCCAACTGAAATATTTCCTTACCTGCTCCAGTGGGGCCATATGCAAACACACTGGCATTGTATCCTTGCAGCACACAAGGAATCAGCGGACAAACTGAGTTATGGTACAAGGTCTCTTGGGTACTGTCTTCGTCATAAAAGCCATTGAATCTAACCAATCCATAGCAAAGAAAGGTCAACAAGTCGCACATTCAAGCCTAGTGGCCCATCAGGCTGGAGTTTATCCGTTTCCAATTAATGGTACTATAAAGGTGCTAGGAGTACCAGTATTTTTTCTTGCCCCTGGATGGGATGCTAGTCCATTGCAGGGTTATCCCTCTCCCCCAGCATATGTTATAATAACTGTGACAGCAAAGTGTCTGCTACGATTTCTGTACAGCCTCATACATCTACATTTTATGACGCATCACGTTCCATTCATGACTGCCGTTCACGTGTGAAGGAAGAATCTGTACGCATAAAACTCAATATGGGGCTGTACGGAAATCTTTCCTAGCTCATTATTTTGTAAAGTTTTTGGCTTGTCAAAGCATTTAAGCTTATTTTTGCAATATATCTGTCGAGTTTTAAGGAAACTTCAATCGGATTGCATTGATCGTGAAACCTTTCAGGTCTCCTTCCTGCCTAGAACGTATAAACAACGTTACACATTCAACAGTGTTCAGTTCTAGAAAATCAAGGAATGACAACTTGCACATTTGTTGTATATCAGGACGTAACATGTCGATCAAAGTCGATCATCGAAAACGTAGTCGATAAGTCGATAGTACTCGATATTTGTTGATAATTTGTCAATCGATAAGTTTAATTTGTCGATAAAAGTCGATAATCACAAGATTTTCAACTGATTATCGATGCTATCGACAAAAAAGCAGATACATTTTTCAATCGCCACGAAATTCAAGTAAGTGTTCGCGGCAACTGACGTCTTGCCTCCCGAATATATCGTTTTTTTGTATTTCCGATCAAAATCAATTGCGTGATCGACTTTTATCGACTTCCGATATTTGTCGATTGATTAGTATCCAATTCGATCGACAATGATCGAATTTTATCGACTATCGAAATTATCGACATGTATACGTCCTGTGTATATTCACTAACTTGTTTTCAACGAATAATTGTCCATATAGTATCGAGATCGTCAGTTCAGTGAAAATCAGTGAAATCCTGTTGAGTTTCCCAACTACAGTAGGAATACCTACACTTTAGAAAACACTCACCGGTACCGAATTGACTCTTCGGAATTTCTACAATTCCACAATTCCAATGTAGAGGAATCGACAGCTCGGACACAGCGCTCGGGAATTCCATCATGAATGCAGCCTCCTTTTTCTTTATAATCAGGTCGTTCCGGACGTAAGCGCACAAGCACTCGAACCTTACATGCTTGTTTATGTGTAGCCATAGATCGAGACGTAAAATCAACAACAATTTGATCAAAGGAAACTGCTATGGGGAGGAAAACATGGCGGCTTGTTTTGCATGTTCCTTTCAAAAACGCGAGCCTTATGCTAATTACTTCGTATTGTCCAATCACAAGCTCCGTTCAGTTCCTTCCAGCTGGTGCAGAAGGCTTGGAACCTGGCACGCACGCACCGTTTTCAATGTCTCAGCTCTCTCAGACTCGGACCATTCGAAAACTGATTGGGGGGGGGGGGGGGGATTTTTGGTTTACAAGAATTTTGTTTTTGGCCCACCACCTGTGCATGCACGATTTTTTTCTAAAATCTGCTTTATACACAATTTGCTATTGAATTGATTAAAAACAGCGCCATGCATAAAAAGTAGGGAGCAGCTTACAGGTGTATAGTGGAAAAATGTGTAATTAATATACCTCAGACTAACCGGAGTGCTTTCTAAACTAACCTGAGTGCAAGGTACACTCCGAATAGCCTGAATAGCACTCCGTTTCAGGCCCGTAGGGAGGGGGTGCGATGGGTGCGTTCGCACCCCCCCCCCCCCCCCCCACGAACCTTGGAAGTCCGCTTATTGTGAAAAGAATATCAAAATAAATAAAGGGAAATGGTATTTCCGTGCTTCGACTATCTACATTCAATATGGTCCTTTGGGTTGAAGGTTCGCCATTTGAAGATTCGTGTGGTATATTTTGGACCAAATTGTGTGATTCTAGATACATTCTACCTAATGTCCTTCACTTTTACCTGCCTTGTTTCCTAGCAAACTGTCTTCAAAACGCACGAAATGCTGTCTAAGATAACCTGTTCTTTTCAAAATTTCCTGGGGGAGGATACCTCCACACCCCCCTACGCGCTCTTGCGCCTGCGTCGCTGGGAATTAATTGCCGGAAGTGCTCATGCACCCCCTCCCCCTCCCCCTCCCCATGCAAAATCCTGGCTACGCGCCTGCGTTTGTTTTTTTTGCTTGTTTCAGTGATTTTGTTTCGCGTCCGGCGTTCTGCGTTCAGGAAATAACCCCTGCCGTATTAAAATAGATTATCATTCCACTTTTAAAAAGCTTCACTCATTAGCGACTTCTGAGACTGGACGCAATTTCTTACAGATGATACTTGCATATGTAGTGACATGGATTTCTATTTACATGAGGTACTTATTATTTATTTATTTATTTATTTATTTATTTATTTATTTACTTATTTATTATTACACGAAATTATTTTTCGTATCCACTGTCTTCAGTTTTTCACTTGTTTTTTAGTTGGCGCGATGCACGACTTGGGTCGGAAATCGAAATACAAAATTCATTTCTTTCTGTCGCCAGCAGTAAATCAGTGGATTAAGAATTGAGTTTAACATGAATAACGTGCGGACGCACGGTAAGAACACGGAGAACAAGACTGAGGCTTGGAACAGTCCCACAACCGATAACACGAGGAAAATAAACGGCACGCAATGCATGCAGAAGCGATGACGTTTCACAAGGGGTCTTTAAGAATTTTCAGGAAATTTGACAGAAAATTTCAAGAAAGTTAATAAAAATAGCTGACAACTTCTGTGTTGGATGATTGTTCGACAAAAGTTGCGTTATGTTGCAGGGAGATATCTGATACTGACGACATATGATACAAGGTCAAACCCTGTCTTGAAATTGTTGAGCCCTTTTGTTTTAAAAAAAATTAAAGATTTCTGTTTACTAAATCTTATAAAACACATCAAATATAATTAGTCTCTTTCACTTATACTTAGAATTAGTCCTTTCTAACTGCCCGGGAGTATTTTTCTTTAAGTTGTACGCGGTACTTTCTTGTTGAGTTAAACTTGATTTCTTTTCTACTGACGTTTATTCCTGAACAACTTCTGTGTTGAATGACTGTTTGACAAAAGCTGTGTTATCTTGTAGCGCGACATCCGATACTGACGACACACGATACAAGGTCAAACGCTGTCTTGAAAATGTTTAGCCCTTTTCTTTTAAAAAATGTAAAGATTTCTGTTTACTAAACCTAATAAAACACATCAAATATAATTTGTGTCTTTCGTTTATACATAAAATCGGTCCTTTCTAACTGCCCGGAAGTATTTTGCTTTGAGTTCTACGCCGTGATTTCTTGTTGAGTTTTACTTGAATTCTTCTCTACTGACGTTTATCCCTGAAGTTAGTTCCAAATTCTATTCGGTTCTAGAAAGATCGGTCGATTGCAACAGACAACAGATCCCGTCCACTCGCACGACGACAAGAACAAGAACACAAACCATGCACCTAGTTCCCAATGCTCTTCGGTTCAATTCAGGGAGTAATCGCGCTCACACCGTAACACCAAAAATTCCATAAATTCCATCGCTTTTCCGCTTTACAGCATTAACCGATGACGTCATTCCACTTCTTCTTGGGGCAGCTGTTGAGTTTTGTTCTTCTTCTGGTGGCGAAGTGTTTCACGATATAAAATCAAGTAAGAACAAAAACTGAAAAGAATGACCGAAAAAAAGGTAAAAGCAAAGAAAACGCTAAAAAATGTTAATATTGCGTCGCTGGTTATTGCTCTGGATACCCCACATAAGAGAGCATCGATCCAAACTGCGATAACTGCCACCTTAATGTTTCGTTTTGTGACAAGGACAGGATAGTTCAAAGTAAATTTGATCGCAATAAGTCTTTCGCAAGTTACTAACATCAGATGAAGAGAAGAACAAACAGACGCGGCTCGTATACAAGTACTGTGAAAAACGAATAACGTTTTAGATTCGGTCATACAAAGCAACTCGTATATTTTCCACACGATGAACGATGGCTGCACTATGAGTCCAGTAAACACATCAGTTGCCGCTAAACAGGCCAGCAAGATGTTGGTGTTGTTCTGCAGTCTTGGTCTTCCTTTCACGGCCATTATCACCATATCAAGGGACACGCAATGCTGTTAATGATGACGGCGATGATGCAATTAATCTCGTACAGAGCATTTGGTGCTTCGCCTTCCTTGCCAATATTTGTCAACTTCGTAGCAATGTTTGTAAAATTTGAGCTGGATCGGAGATGTTGACCATGATTGACGACGATATGGAAAGCTTAAGTTTACTGTCTCTTAAATTGCATTAAATACTGTAAAAATTAGAAGTTTAATTAATGCCGACTCTTGAGTGTGCAAATGTTTCCATCATTTCCCATGCAGTGTATTTTTTCCGACCAAATTAAATTATAAGTTATGGAGATGAGCTTTTAGGCAATTGAGTTGTACCGAATTCGAAATTACCTTTCGCACGCTAATTTCCCATCACAACTGTTTCTTTATAAGTTTTTTCCCATACAAGTGCTTTCCATCAGTCTACTTCCCTTTTGGCGATTGCTGTTTTTAACGACAAATTAATTAAACGAATTCGGCAATTCCATGAAAATTCACCCATATAATTACTCGCTAACCAAAGTTTAACTCGAGACTGGTACCATGCAAATCAGTCTAAAAATCGAAGAAATGCTAAATAGACGAAAATAGACGCTGAACTTCGAGAAAATCAAAGCGCTAAATTTATATACTTGTCGACAAAAGTAGAAATGGTACTTCGCAAAATTTCATTAAAACAGCCACTACACACAAATCATTTAAGTCTAAATGAGCTCGCGTGTTTGGCCCAGAGGCCAAAACCCGAGGAGGCATCGTTGTAGTCCGCGCGTATATAGAAGAAGTACTTACAGTATGAATATATAGTCGATATTTCCGGACCAAATCTCGATTTGCCCAAAGTGGGCGCGCAAATAGTATCGGGAGTTGTGCAGGATGCCCGCAAGTGGGTATCGGGAGGTGTGATAAAATTCCCTGTACGGTGATTGGTCAGTGATGACGTAAGATGAAGGAATCTCTGCATGTTGATTGGGTGATGACGACAGCCCATCAGCGTAAGCAAGTACGCACGCGACAACGTCGAAGAGAAAATTTGCTCTCTTTATTTCGCAAGGTTTCAGTCGAAGAGACGAAAGATACAGAGTTTATTTGTCCAAGAACCATTACGAGCCTATCTACATGTACAATTTTGCCCGCGATTAACGACAAGCAAGACTCAGTCCGAAACCGCGACTTGCCAAATACAAACTACTTGACCGGATAAAAGATTCGATCAGTTAGGAAAGAGAATTCAAAAGAGTTCTGAGATCAATAAATCTCACGGCAGGCGTTTTTATTGACAGAGGTGCGAAATCTTTCGGCATCCGTTTCGAGCTCAGCCGTCAAGTTGGTCATTGTTGCTTGAGTTCCCAGCCCTAATATACTGAAACAAAAAATCTGAAAAAAATTGGTCTCAATGGGTAGTTTTAAAACGTTTGGCTATGACTAAAGTTTATCCTCACTAGGATCACGTACTCATTACAGCAAAAAAGGCAAAATGATCTCAGGAAGTTGGTGACGCGTTCGTGTAATTAAATTTACGTGGTCATTAATCTTTTAGAATGTTTGCATAATTAGGCTTTGTTTTGCTTATGTAAATTCATCCTAGCCTGAAAGTTTGTTTTAAATGGCACCTCCTCGTCCCAGGATCTTTAAAAAGAGAAAACCAAAACCACGTGATACTTTGTGAGCACAACACGAGAAGAATTAGAGTGATTTGTTCTGAATTTACTGTTCCAAACAGAAAACTGTTTTTCAATCAATTAAGAAAAAAAAAGAGCAAAAATATCAAGCGAAAGAATTGACTGTAGTAACAGTGCGCTGAGAAGAAAAGAATAACAGCGGGGGCAGCTGTAGTGTTAACTATTCCTAGTCATAAATAGAAACATCAGGCCGGTGTCAAAAATCGTATATAGAATATAAGCGCCGACAATGATTTACCGGGTACCACCTACTAAATTTCTTCGCGTTAGTTCATCCATCGTTCATTACGTATACCCCTCGATAAGAAACTTGGCAATGTACAATTTCACCAATCCGTTTCATTTTGCCATGCTAACTCCCATTTCGCAAAAGTTCCTGATTTCATATACAGATTTAATTTCGCCAAGTGCTATTTCACCAAATTGGCATATTTAATTTCCCATTTGGCAAAAGTTCCCGATCTCAACACTTTCTCCTAGTGCCACTTGCAGGGACCGCGGAGACCATTTTAAAGTGGTAGGACTAAAAATCTGTCCAAGACAAACAAGCATTTGGGGTCACTGTTCTGCCATTTATCACGCATTTGCGCGCCATCATTTACAACCCCAATTAATATAACAAAGCCGTCCCCACTTAGTATACCTTCCAATGCAGTAAATATGTTAAATAAAACTGCCTAAGCTTGCTACTTTTTGAAGTTGTCAAAGTTTCTCTTCCGGTTCTTCCGTGCAACTGTGCCGAGTCTTTGACTTCGTGAACCGCGCATGTGCAAAAGTAGAAGCCTTTTGTTACTTCAAGTTGTAAAATTCATACATTATCTCTGGCATCTGTAGCCCTAAACTGAATCAACACAAGCAAAAAAGTGGTAGGGCTATAACCATTTGCCGTCAAATTTCAATTTAATTTCGCAAAGTACTCACCGAATTAATGATCGATAGGAATGGATGACAACCGATAGCAATCCACAATAATTGATATTATTAAATTAATTCATATTGTGACGGTGACTATCACAGCATAAAAATTAGCATTTACGTGAAATAAAAGGTGGTTAAATGTAAACTAAAGTTGGTTATCCAACTTAAATCCATCAAATAAATGTTGTTAAAAGGTGGTTAAACCGACCTTTACGCTACCGAGTGTAAATGTGATTTAAAGTTGACCAAAGTTGATGTAACGGAGTCTCTTTATTTGCCTTTACACTTGAGTGTAAAGCTGGCATAAAGGTCAGCATTAAAAAATATGTAAAGTTGGCGTAAAGCTGATTAAATTCCAAATTTACGCCAGCTTTACTTGAGCTTACAACACAGTATACAGTCCAGGAGGGGGTGAATAGGGATAGGCAAATCCGCCGATCCGTGCTATTCTTTGACCAAATCCGTCAATCCGCCACTATTTTCGTTCAAATCCGAATCCGCACTATTTGAAAGCTTTGAGTGGTATACAGTCGACTCCCGATAACTCTAACCTTCAAGGGAAATTGAAAAACGTTCGAGTTATCGGGAGTTCGATTTATCGGGAGTTGAGAATAAATGACCGGAATTAAGGAAAAAACGGTGTTTAAGGTTTTTCCATTTATGCAGTGTATATTTTAATCAAATTTAATTACAGAATAGAGAAGTCGGGTAGAAACGAAACATTACATCTCTAAATTGCTGTTTAATGTTTTGGACTAAAGTACACTGTTTGTTTTGACTTTTCACGTATTGACAGACATGGTTCGAGTTATCGAAGGTGAAATTATATCGAAAATGACCTGAAGGGAAACGAAAATAAATTGCTTCGAGTTAGCGGGAGGTTCGAGTTATCGAGGGTTCGAGTTACCAAGGGTAAAATTACAGTAAATCTATGACTGAAATCCAGGGGAAATCGATTTTGGTTCGAGTTAGCGCGAGGTTCGAGTTAGCGAGGGTTCGAGTTATGGGGAGTCAACTATAGTTTCATTGACGTTCAGCAAATGTTTTTTTTTTTATGCAAAGAAGAATCCGCCAATATACCGACGAAGAAGCTTCGTTCAGTAACCACGCTCCATGCTTCCTGACATGAAGAGTCCGGAATCTTTCCCAAAATTCATAGCTAATACGCGATCCGCTGTATTTTCGAAATCCGCGAATCCACTCGATGTATCGCAAAGATCCGCAATCCGTGCGCTTTTTCAGGCCAAATACGTCGATCCGCGACTATTCACTCCCCTCGGGGGATGGGAAACACCCTATAGTCTTCAGCTACTCTGATAAGTTTTAATTTTAATATCTGAGAGCGTTTGTGTATGTAACCTTCGACTGCGAAACCTGCCCGCGAAATCATCAAAATAAACGAAGTTATAATTACAATCCAACAAAGTCATGGTTGTCATTGAATACAACTAAAGCATGTGTTTTTTTATATTGATCAACTCACATTTATTTCTTTTTGTAGTTATGGCATCATAAATCGTCTGAAAAATACCTTTAAAAAGACGAGCTTTCCGTCTCTGCGGAAATGACGGAAGATGAAAGTTTTAGCCAAGGAGCCTTGTTATGGTTAACTTAGCTTTTCACGGTCTTTCGCATCGATTTGCTGTTAATCAATGCTGTCAAAGTCTGTTTTTTCGATAGTATTGTCTTCTGATTGATCACTTTGTCTAAATATATTTGCTTAAGGTTATAAATATACAGCCTCGTAGACGGGAAAATTTTCGAGTTGTCAGATCACATACAGTGATGTTCCGCACAAAGTTACGTTTCATTTGGTTATTGAGTTCAAATTATCACAGTTTTTTAACTTTTTAAACCGAAGCAGTCCTGAAACTTCACTTCAAAGATGAAACTGATGAAAATAATTTTTTTGATGTTTGCTGTATCGCTGGCCCAGGCAAACGACCTCAAGGATGAAAACACATCAAAGAAACAGCCCCAGGTAAATAAAGTGAAATTTGAATTTCTTTCTTTTCTTGTTCACCGAACCGTTCACAACAGCTGCTGAATCGTGGATAAACAAACTCTTAATTAGGATCTATACTCTAGAAAACAGCAGCCTAAGAATATTTTTTACACTGCTAGCTCTTTTGCCAAAAAGGCAATTCATTTCCAGGCGGTTGTAATGAACTGACAGCTCGGGACTCCTCCTTTGTAGTCTAACCCTCAGTCGTAGGGCCAACCAGGGGTTTATATATTAGGTCTTCGGTTGTTTTCTTAGATAAATGACTATTACTCCTTTATGATTTGCTTTATCCAGCTGGTGTTTTACAAATTCTTCACGCCTATGAAGCTTGCTTCAGCTGCTACCTTCATTCATCACCATAATTCCATCACTCCTCGGCTACTCACGTTCCTCAGCGCTCCAAGCAACTACTATCGGCTGATGATTGTTCCACTGATTCCACCAGGAGTCATCCATACAAATGCAAACCTTGTCGTCAAGATGGCGGTTGGTTTAGAAACGACATTCGGCCAAGGAGAAAGCGACCCTTCCTTTGTTATTTCTGATGGCCATCGCTTTGTTGGCATGTTAACACTGGATAAGAACAACTACCCATCTTCCGCCCCCTGTATTGGTATCGATGGGCCCAGTGGGAAAACCACGACTCGTCGTACCGATGCTGCTCTCCCGAAGCCATCCGAGTCTTATTACCCGGGAAGGTTCGAGATCCAGTTAAGCCTGTCTGACCGGTGGGGAACCTGTTTCGTCCCGCTAGACGGCGGTTTCAGCAGGGAGATGGTTTACCAGAACAAGTTGAATCCCCACAACGGTCTGTTTTTGGAGATTTATGGCGATGATGCAAAAGAGAAAGAAGGAATCAAGTACATTGAGCTGAGCATCCTGCAGGAGAACTGATGTCTCTTAAAGCTAGTACAAAAGAAAACATCGGTCACTTAATTGAGCATTGTTAAGAGCATTGTAGTTTCTACTGATTAAAGACTAGTCTTCACCAGATGCAAATGCAAGTGTCAATTTTTATTTTTCTTCTCCTGATTTGAAGGCTCATATCTATTCGGGGTGCTTTTTACATTCAAATAAAAGCAGAGTAACGTGTCAAATAGCCTCGATTACCAGCCTCTGTTCGGAAAATGAAACTGTGGAAAGACCGGACAAAAGACCGGACTCGAGAGGGTGGCGGAAACCGAGACTTCGTGTCAACCCCAAATCCTTTCTTCTCCTTCCCTCCCCCACACTTCCTTTGTTACACACCCCCAGCGTCAGGCTATTGGTTAAAAATTAAGGGTTTAATTTCTCTATAGTTCTCTTGGTCTCCGCCTCAGTTCTTCTGATCCGGAAGAACCATGAGGCCTTCCATCTCCAAGGTGCTTGAGCCCACGATGTTCAGCAGTAATGTTGGCGCATTTCAACCGCCATCTTGGCTCGGGCATCTTGGGTTTCACTTATTTCTCATGACTCCATGAATATACAAAATATACATATCTATAAATTTCCAAAACAATGTTAAAATGCCGCACTAACACTGTAAGATTACTGAAGAAAACCGCTGAAAAGATGGGTAAACCTGAGCTAAATGAACTGCATATTCTGGACAACCCAAAGTTGTCCATGATCCATAGCTAGGAAGCGCCGGCTACGTTTTTGCGGAATTATGATCTAGGTTGTAGCAGAGAGAAAGATGATATTGATTTCGCCTCCGAATTTCGCCAGTTGTTTTGAAAACCGGCGAAATTTTTTTTTTTAAACGCCTTCCTTTGAAAAGTGCAAGCATTTACATTGAAAGGCTTTGTAATTTGCCGCACTAGTATGTCGCACTAAATGATAAGTGAGATGGTAAGTGAAAATAAGCGGAGAAGTATTCTCAAGTCAAATACAAGTCAAGTCAAGTCAATTTATTCACATATATCATTTCGACATATTTGAGCCTTGCAGTATAGCAGGACACGTGTTACACACAAGAACCCAGCATATAACCTCGCTCACCATGAGTCCACTATTGTTCAGTGGTTAGAGCGTTCCAACCGTTATTCTGGAAGGTCATGGGTTCGACTCCCGTTTGGCAACTCGGAAAATTCTTTTTCCGAGTATTTGACTTGAGAACACTTCTCCACTTATTTTTGAATCAGTGTTGTTGTCCAGTTTGAATATATCCTTAAATAAATATATACATGCCGAACAGCTCGAAGTGCCCGCACAGCAGTACGGTGGAAAAAATTTTAATTAATTTAGAGGGAGTAAATGTTAAGGTGCTGGCAAACGAGGACAAAATGTTGCGGACGCAAATGTTTCCCAGTTTGCCCGCGTGCGCAACGTTTGTTTGCGCACACAAAATTTGTGTCAGATTTCTTTCAAAATCATTTTGTGTCCGCAACAAATGCTTCCCGGTTTGCACAGAATGTAACAAAACTGTTTTTTTTTTGTTTCGTGCTCGTTTGTCCACCCAAAAAAACCGTGATCATGAGCAACAATGTGTTGTCGTTTGGCACCGCATTTAGGCTTTGTCATACTGTAGTGGTGTGTTTGTCAAGACCATTGGTGAATAGTTGGGCCTTTTCTGTGGAGACAAAGGAGCAAGGTCAGACGATTTAACGCAATTTCAGCAGTGGTACTCAATGCCCTTGAGTTAAGCAAGAAGGGGGCACTTTAAGAGACGCCTCCACTGAGCTCTACTGAGCCCGAGTCTTATACACTTCCATAACACATCAGCTTTCCCAGTGTGTGGTAGCCTTTCTCGGTTGCTTGCCCAGTGTCTCCAAACCTCAGCTGCGTGACAGGAAGGGTGCTTTGATCAGTCAAGTAACCACTGTCCTCCAGCCACCTGCTCAGCTCTGCATCGCAGTTACAATTATTATTGGCTTTTTTATTGGCTGACACGCAGGTTTTATGTACTCCACATGCACATTTTGCACTACCGGGTGGTGCTCCACCCCAGTACTTCATGTTAGATCCGTCACGTGACACCCACCAGCCTTCACCGATCTTGAGCAGTCTAGATTTAAAGCACTCGTACTTGATAAATTGACGGCAGCCAGCTGACACCCTGATAAGACCAGCGATTTGAGACAAGGTTGCTCCGGTGTAAGACACATCTCGTGAATAGCTTCCAGCTGACTCTAATCCATCAACCAGTGTTCTGGCCTCGCTGTCATGGCTTATAACTGTCACGCCACGGCCGTTTTCCATGGTCATGTTGCAAAACACTTTAAAGGGCGCTTCCCCAATGTCTCCGCCGTCAGGGTCGATTGTGTATGTTCCACTGGTATCGTCCTTCATGCCGCTGGATTTATTTTCCTGTTGGAGTTTGATGTCTTGACATGTAGGAAGAGCATGAACGTGTACATCAATATCTATCTGCAGTATACTTAAAGCGTTTTGGGCTTCACAAATGTACGAGCCGTTGTGCAACAGCTCAGCAGAGGCAATGAACAGAGTGTTATTGAGAAAAATATTGACCCCTTTGCGGTACGGTATGATCCATGTCAATGTTGGTTCCAGATCACTCTCGGCTGAGCAAGGAAGGGTCAGTGAGTCGCCGATAAATATGAAGAATGATCCCCAGGAAGGAATATCTGTGAATTCGAGAATGGAATGCATGCACCAATAGTTCCGCTGATGACAAAATACTTCCGGCTGTATTGGTGGCATTGCAGGTGTAGATCCCAGAATCCTCTCGTGAAACGTTCAATATCAACAAGCTCTCCTGGGTTTCAACAGATCTTTCCACTGGCAGGCTTCCATTCTCTTTTGACCACGTGATGTTCGGCATTGGAACGCCATGCGCCCAGCACGTGAAAGTCACATCCTCCTGTTCTTCGACAACTGCTGGCATCGGCTCTGACTCAAAAGTAGGAGGCCCTAAACAAGCAACAATTGACTCGTCATATTTGTATGGTGTAGTTATCTAATTAGACAACTATGTTTATTCAATGTAAAGGAATAGCAAGGTCAGTATGATAAGGCGCGCGTTTAAAAACGATATGTTCCTCACAGTCGAGAAAAATATGAACAAAGCAAAAGCCAAAGATCAACATCTTTTGGAGTAATCAAAACACCGTAAATCCAAAGATGGAACGCAAACAAATTACGAACACAATGCCCGATTCCCTCTATGAGACGTGAAATCTTCGATATACTATGCTAAATAAACTCCCATGATTTCATGCAGGCGCGACTAATAGGGGGAATTGGCCATTACGTGTAACGCAGGACAAATTAAAAGTACAATGCGCATGCTTCAGGACGCTCTTATGACGTAAAGCTAGGTTCGCACGTAACCAGTTCCCAAATAATCCAGGTTTTAAAAAAAAAGCAAGTCCAGTTTTGGAACCGTACCGGTACGGTCTAGACCGGCTCCTCATTTACAACGTAACGGCTGTGCAATTTTTGCTAGATGAACTAACAGGACCGGTCCTAGAGGAGGGATCCGCTCCCATGCCCCCTGCGCATATATAATGAACTGGTAGAAACAGTCGATTTGATCACGATTCCTTTGAAGAGGGCATGTCCTGTGTGAACAAATGTTCATAAAAGGAGTGGTCCGCAGTGAACAAACCTAGTCCGGCCTGTCTCGGATCGCAACCATTTGGGACCAGCCATAACTAAGAGCTCTTATTGGATTTCGAATGGTCCCTCAATTTTCTCAGGGTTCGTCGAGTGGACGAGCACACGGGCGCGCGAGTCACTTCTCGTCCTCGCGCGTCTCGTAACCTGGTGTGACGGAAGAGATTTCCTCGCGCGCTTGCCTGTTCGCGTATGAGAAGTCTAAGAAGTAAACAAAAATGACCACTTACTTTCGATGCTATACACCTCGACTCTTAGACAGTTCCAAAGATGTTGTTGAGTTGGATGGAAGCGGATGTATCTTGTAGCCACTGGTATTGGTAACTCGTGTTGGTCAACTATGGCATTGTTACCTTGCCTGTGAAATTCCTTTAAATAGAGTATTAATGGAGTGAATTTTCACAAATAAATGCAGGAAATATGTACACACGCGCTCATGCAGGAATAGCGCAGTGGTGAGAGCACTCGCTTCCTACCAATGTGGCCCGGGTTCGATTCCCGGAGCCAGCGTCATATGTGGGTTGAGTTTGTTATTAGTTCTCGTCCGTGCTCCAACAGTTTTTATCCGGGTTCTCCGGTTTTCCTCCTTCCCCAAAAATTCCAATTCGATTCAGGCTACCAGTCGACAAACCTACACGCGCGCCGCACCCACCCACCCACGCACACACTCACACACGCACACATGTACCTTGAACGCAGAAAAAACGGCGTCTTTTTCTGATTTTTCTTATCGTATTTATAACTGTGATCAATAAAATATAACAAATCTCACCACTTCAATGCCATTTTCATCCTTATAAGTTGTCCAGGTGTTTCCAGCAGATGAGTAAGACAGCTTAAAGGCTGTTACCCATGAAATTACCAAGTCGTACTCTGCGTCCCCCTGAGTAGCAACTCCACACACAAGAAATGTTTTTCCGAGATCAACTTGCAGCCAGTCATTACTTGCACTAGGTAAAAACGCGCACCATCCATCGCCTCGGTTGTCATAGAGACGGCCGTAAGCAGGCAGGAAAATATCGCCAAGATATGAAGTAGCTGTTATCTGATTATCAGAAATGATTGTCTGATCGCCAACACCAATTGCGTTAGTGAAGCAAACGCCTGTAGAAATCGAGAGCGAATAAGTCAGTCGTTTTAGTTTAGTATACGATTCTAACCGCGAACAACGGACTGAATTATCATTTGAAGCTTGTAACTGTACACTCATCACTTCATTCAACAATTTTGAGATCCTAAAGTCGCGTAACGGTGACTTTTCTTAGTCTTCAACGAATACGTTACGATTTTACGTTTATGGTCATCCAACTACAACTACAAATAGTTTTGGTCACAAAGTTTTTATTTTGTATGACTAGCTAAGGTACCATTTTTCAGTTCAGACAAAAATTGTCGCTGATTTTTATAAATGTAAACGGAATCCTTGGTACAAAAACTATCGTAATTGTCCACTTCAACTAATTTTAATAAACATTTTGAGTTTAATTAAATCATTTGAAAAAAAAAGTTACAAATTTTAAAAAACTACAACACACCTACATTACTCACTGTACAATATTAAATCTATGGCAATGACGATAGTGGCTCCCATGTTGAATGAATGTTTTTTTGGCACAATTTGTCGTTATACACACTGATCCCTATCAGATACTGATTAGAGTAATATATCAAACACGAGAGACAGTGTTTCATCGGGATATCCAAACACCGAAAAGAGAGTTGAAAATACAACGCGTAGCGGAGTATTTTTGACGAAATTCGAGGTGTTTGGATGGCCGATGAAACATTGTCTCTCGTGTTTGGTATAGCTTCTCAACCAAAACAAAAACTAAGGAGTAAACGGAGAAATAAAATCGTAAAAATCTATGCGAATTAAGACCGGGTATCCAAACCTCCTTCACGGTTATGATTTTCTTTGTTTATAACTTGATGAATTATTAATGAGTTCGAGAAAGATTAGGTAAAGTCCACTCTCGGGCCAAGTGGTCCATCAGGCTGGAGTAGCATCAAGCAACTGGCCGGTATTCCAAATTCTGTCCGCATGTGATGCAAGTCCATCGCATGCAGGGTTACCTCTGTATAACCAAACTTCGCCAGTAGCCATTTATACACCTGGCTGGAGAGCTAGCGACACTCTGCGAGCGAAGTGTCTAACCAAGAACCGGCAACCTAGTTACCCGGGCCAGGAGTAAAATCTGAACCACGTGATCTGGGGTCCAGCACGCTGCTCATTATTTTATCTCAACTTTTATACTATTATTTTACTGACGCCGCAACCGCCAGTTACCCAACGTTGTTAGCAGTTGTTAGAGACGGATTACACGAAGGAGTTCATAATTAAAAATTATGGTCTTATCCGAAGAAGAGTACTAAAAATAGTTGTTTGCGAAAACTGTGATAACCTATTAACCTGTACAGACGAGCTTTTTTGTCTAAAAAGTAATGTTCTCTTTACCTTCACACAGAGATACACCATCTCCCTTGTACCCAGGCTTGCACGAGCAGTCAAATGAGCCCACAGTGTTTATGCACTCTGCATTGAAGTGACAATCATGGACTTGTCTATCACATTCGTTTATGTCTACATGAAAAAAAAATTATTATAGAACACCAAAGGCGGGCATTACTAAGCCATTATGAGCCAGCTTAATACAGAAAGGTTAAGTTTGTGATCCTTGGCCGCACTTTGCTCAAATTCCCACGGTTATCATGCATTTGCTTGTTCTAGCATGCAGCTAATACAGTTCACCTTTTGTAACAATTATCTTTCAAAGCATTTCAAAACTACTTACAATTAAGCAAACCAAAAACACACAAACCTTACACTACATAATGCACATTTTTTTTTATCCACGGTTGACAATGGTGGATTCCATAAGGAATTGTTTGTTCTTTTAAGTATAATATTAATCACAAACTCAAAAGTGGGGCAAAGTTCAACGTCATTGGCTTGCCGTCGTGGTATTCGCCTGAGGTACGCAGTCCTAAGGTGACAGCCGTAGAGACGGATATTTACAAAGCAGGATCCCTACATGAGTACTATAATTTCAATTTCCATTCATAACTTCTGACCTTATGTTTGAGTAAGTACTGCAAGAATGGACTGTTTGCGAATGTGAGGGAACCCTCTCAAACCTGTGCAATTCTGTCCGTCTCCAGCATAACCGGCTTTACAAACGCATCCAAATGATCCCAAGGTGTTGTAGCAGCTGGCGGCAAGGTGACAGTTGTGAGTTTGTTCCTGGCATTCGTCAATGTCTGCAGCAATTGAATTGAAACGAAAAATATAATCGATATTAATTGATTCATAGATTCCTAGGATTAGATCGGACTTAATCCTTTCCTTAAGTGTTTGCCTTAAAGCCTCTTCTGGCGTTCATTCCTTAGTATTGCGTGCACCCTGACTAATATACAAGGTGCTGCTACTAAACGAGTATGGGGACCCCCCCCCCCCCCCCCCCCCCCCCCGTTTCTATTTCAAAATTAGTTCCTATGAGACAAACAACCAATAGGGAAAGTCTGACAAAATCTCAGTGCAGTTTCCATTTCAGACGAAAGACCTTAAACGTGCTGTTCTCTTTACCTTCACACAGAGATACACCATCTCCCTTGTACCTAGGCTTGCACGAGCATTCAAATGAGCCCACAAAGTTTATGCACTCTGCATTGAGATGACAATCATGGACTTGTGTCCTATTAACCTGTACAGACGAGCATTTTTGTCTCAAAAGTACTGTTCTCTTTACCTTCACACAGAGATACACCATCTCCCTTGTACCCAGACTTGCACGAGCAGTCAAATGAGCCCACAGTGTTAATGCACTCTGCATTGAAGTGACAATCATGGACTTCTGCATCACATTCGTTTATGTCTACATGAAGTGGAGGAAAGAATAGTATGACTGACTATTTGTCAATTAGCTGCAATAGAACATACTAAGCCATTATGAGCCAGCTTTTATTATAATACAGAAAGGGTCACAGAAAGGTTAAATACTTGCACCGAAGAAAACTTCGTTGACTAGATAGAATTAATTTTTCTACAGTTTTTGGAATGGAGCGACAACGCAGGGTTTGCCTCAGTCTATAAGCGGCTCATCTGTCGGCCGTGAGGGCCTTGGGCCAATGAGCCAATCGCAGGCAAGATTTTACAACCTGCGCAGAAGCGACCGTTCCCCGTAAAACCATCTTTGCAGAAACATTCAAATGAGCCCACGGTGTTACTACAGTTGGCATTAAAGTGGCAGTTGTCCAACTTTTCTTGGCATTCGTCCACATCTGATAAGAAATTAGCAAAAAAAAATGATCAGTTACGACAAAAATACTGACTCACAGCCACATTGTCATTTAGTTTCTTTCGCTACTCACCGATAGCACAAGTTTCTCCGCTGAAGCCAGAAGGACACACGCACTGAAAGTTATCGAGTGATTCAAAGTTTGGAATGCACGAAGCGTTTCTTGGGCATGGACCACTGGAACACGAGTTCTATAAAAAAGGGAAAGGTATTACAATGATATATGCTGTCTCGGCTACCTTGTGGGCAAATAAATGAACATGCAGTCGCTGGTGGTGACAAAACATACAGTTGTGCCCCAGGGGGAATTGGAATAATCTAGTAATATTGTGTACCCCAGGGGTTTCTAGCGTCATGCAAAAGTCGTCACGAAATTTCATGTTTACATTTCAACGTTAACTCTAACCCTAACCCTAAACTGTAAATAATATCAACGTCATATAAATCGTCACGAAGCATCCTCTAATGGCTCTTACGCCATGTACCTTTCGCCAAATGCCTCTGGAGGTGTTATTACTTCAAATGAGTAAAGCTACTGGTTTCAAAATAATTTAAGGCGTGACGAAATGTCCCCTTTGGGCCTTAACTTCAACTTCCCCATAATGTAACATTTGTTATGAATTGTCCCCTTGTGATGTCAACGTTATGTAAAACGTCACGAGGTGTCTTTCCATTTAAGGTCATTCTGATTGTCACGAAATATGCCTATTTTTAAGTGTCACGCTCAGTATACCTCAGTTCCACGGTAGATATATCCAGGCCTGTCCGTCATGTTTTGAGGGTCTCTAAACTCATCAGATTTGCTGATTTCACAGTCACGCACTCCATTGTCCACTACAGGCCCCAGGTTATATGACACACAGAACTTGTGTCTGAAGCATTTCATCTGGCAGTCGTCTTCCTTCTCCACCGGATATGACGCAAGCACATGATCGTTCAATGACTTATCAAATTTTACGGCAAGAACCTTGACCAGTGTACATCTGCCATCTTTAAATTCAAGGAATAGGTGTTTATGTTAGTAATTTAACAATAGCGTGAAGTCCGTATAGGGGGAACAAACTCGCAGGACAAGTACCCACCAAGAGCCCACTACACGCATGTGCAAATCAGAGTTAAACTAAGAATGCTTCTGATCGGTTCAAACACTTCAGCACGTTTGCTCAACAGGAATGCAATGTCGGAATAGTTTTAAATTAAAATCGCCCTAAGCTGGTACACAGTAGTTTACAAATTAAGATAAACAAATGAGCATTATAAAACATTAAATAAGTACCATATTAAACAGCTCTATTATTATTATAAAAGAAACTGGAACTTGTTACAGGTAAAAAAAAACTTTCCTAGTATTTTTCCTTTTCACTAAACTGAAATAGCTGTGATATCTAAAACAAGTTACGCTATTCCACGACGTGTATTATCATGCATAAAATGATTATGATTTGTAAAGGTTTTGAAAATAAAATGTTCTGACTATTGCATGTAGTTCAAAGGATTCGGCCACTTATTTGTTTTGTCTCTTTGCGTTGTCAACATAAATTCACTCCACTCGAGTGAAACGTCATCATATAACACGTAGGCTTTTGGACTGTAGAAGCCATAGGGTGACAACATATGATGTGGCGCACGCTAGTGTTATATCTTGAAATATAATTTTCGCATTCGTTTTCACTCCCAGTTCGCTCAAACTTATCAAATGCAATAAGCAACAATGAAATAGTGTTCTACAACCATCTCTTTTAAAATATTGGGTTTAAGTCGTGAATTAAGAGTACCCAAACAAATGCGACTTTTAGTGTTTATGTGGCTTTAAATGCAATTTTCTTCAATTGCCTTCGGTGAAATTTTCCAAAATTTTCACAGTTGATTCTACCTTGAAAACAATTTTAAACAGAAAAAAGTAGGGATTTGTTAGGCAGCTTCTTTGCTATTTGCAAATTTGTGTTTTCCCCTCTGCGTAAAATCTGGTCTGATAGATTTTCCTAAAAAATGACCGCCACGTAAAGCAAAATAATTATAACCTCTCTGGCAAATTTTACGAAATTTCACGTAAGGAAACTTGAGAAAAACTAGACGAAAGTTGCCATTTTTGGCCACAAATTTGTAACAATTACGTAACAGAATAGAAGTTCGCCAAGATCGCTATTTGAGCATGCGTCAATGTTGAAACCACTAGGCTCGCTTACAGTGTTTACTGGGCGTTTTATGCAATTCCATGGCAAAAATCTACAAACTCATAATATTTGGAAGTTTTTAAAAACAGCATTGTCTGTTATATGCCCACTACATGCTTGTGATCGATATAACTGATTCTATGAAAGTCTGTTTCTACTCACCAACGATGGCTTGTGAAATGGTCGGGACCAGGAAATTACTTAGAATAAAAATAAGAACGCTGGTTTGTACAAACTGCAGACCCGCCATTGATGTGCAGGTTTAATGAGAGGTTTCGACGGTTATAATGATGAATAGCCTATGCTGCCCGGAAAATATTATTGAGATGAACCATTCCCAACAACCAATAGAAACCTTACAATTGAAATAGAACATTATGTAGAAAGCAGGTGAATTTCGGAAGATAGTTATTTTCAAATAACTCTTTAATCAAACGTTAAAACTTATCATGATGTCTCTTTGTCTTAAATCGGAGTCAGTCTACATAGATAGGTAATATGACTGACACAAGCTGGTATGCATTATATATTCACGGATAATAAAAACATCCCACCCAGAAGACCAGAATGTTCTAGTTTTTGATGTAATGTATCAAACATGCAAGAGGGAGTGTTTCATCAGTTTCAAACAGCGGGGAGAAAGTTAAACGCGCAGCGGAGTATTTTGACGAACTTCGAAGTGTTTGGAAATGTACCAAAAGATTCTTTCGAGTGCTTGAATTTATTTGTTCAACTGGAAATGAAAATAAGAATAAAATGGAGAAAGTAAACCGTAAAAATCCTAGACTTCCAAACCACCGTCACGGTTATGACTTTCGTTATTAGAGCTTGAGTTTGAGAACTTAATTTCCAAATTTATATATTGCCTCCTGAAATTGTGAGACCCGACCCGACCTATAGTTCATCATTAAACGTTTTCAGACATTCTTTTAATTCAGTTTCTTGCACGCACTTTAAATTAATTCTGTGCGGGATTGGTGTTTTTTTTAATATATATAACAGTATTGACGTGCTATAGAAAAACGATCCTTTGACCTGTATCAACACACGTTATAACGTTTGACCGTTTTTATTAAAAAAAAATATGAAAATCCAGTACAAGTATAAGAGCAAACTTCAAGTTATCCGTGTCTTGCTTGAGGAATATTATTAACCTAACCTAACCTAACCCCTGTTTTTTTTACATATTTAAATGTATACTTAATGTGCCTGTACACGAACGTTTAATTAAGCTATTTGAAAAGATGAGTCAAACTGTTTGTCAGAAAGTCATAATTGGCGGAGGAAGTATCCTTCATTCATCTGCCGCGTTCATTCCAGAAAGAGAACCGATACCCAAAGTAATTACTCTAACCAGACATCGCTGTCTTGATCAAAGTGGTTTTGTGACTATCCCGAAAAACCTCGTCGCAGCCCGAAATCACTCGGGATGGTCAAATACTGTAGCAAAACATTAATTATTGGAAACATTTTTTTCCGAAAATTTTTTTGTTGTGGACAAAACTGTTTTCCTATTTTTATCTGCGCGGATAACTGAGCTAAATTTGTGCACTGGGAAGCGAAACGTTTTTTAAATACTTCAGAAAACTTTCGTCTTTCCAAAAAGCAATCAGTTTTCAAAACATTTTCGTGCGGCTGTGAACTGGCAAACATATAGTTGTTTCCGAAACTTTCCGCGTTTCAGACAGTTTTTATTTTTAAACCATTATAGTGTTTACGAAGATCAGTCGAAGGTAGGATTTAAAAATACAAAAGTTTGAAAAGCGCTTTGGCGAACTGCAATTACAAACAAACACTTCTCGAGAAAATGAATGTACTGGCTTTAAATCGTAGATCTGGCTTGTTCAGACATGTATAGTAATGACATTTTTCATAGTGATGCATGTCCAATAATAGCCTTGCTTATAGACCAGCTGAACGCATTATTATAACACCCCCAAAATAAATGGTTAAATTAGTTCGGATCTCGAACACACAATTTCAGTCAGCCACATCAATTAACTAGAACTTTCTAATCATGACGAGAATTTTGATTATCGGCAAACATATAAAGAACGTACGATCATACTGTGTTAGTCATATAATAGTTAACATTGATTCAAATTCGTTTCTACTTTGGAACATAGCAAACAGCTTGAAAACTTTCAATTTCTATTAATTGTAGAGGTATATTGACAGTAAACAATTTAAGTAGAGATAACACGTTTGAATGATTTAAACACCTGCCTTCTGAATAATGTTTCTGCTGTTTTGAATGTATAGTTGCTATTGGTTGTTAGGAACTGTTTCGTGTAATCAGCGCGTTTTCTGGGCGTAATTTGAGAAGATATCAACGCTGACACCCTCCAAGCTTCCGAGTTAATAAACCTGCTCATCAATGGCGGGCCTGCCGGTACAGGCTAGCGTTCTAATTTTCATTCTGAGTAACGTTCTTGAGCCTACAATTTCACAGGCCATAGTTGGTAAGTAAATCCTGATTTTTATTTCATCGGTTTCGATTGGGAAAGGTAGCTTGACTGTGAGGAAGATTCAAGCCATATATACAATACAAGGTCGTCCAAGAGGTATAGAAGCCCAAGTTCTTCATAACGCAGACCGAACGCAGCGAGGCCAACTGCAAAATAACGGTCCCGAACAAGCTAGCCAGTTAATACGAGATTTATTATGCAACTTTGTGCTTGAAAGAAACACGCAGGTGGAAATTAAATATCTCCAACCCCAAGTGAGAACAGGCAAAGAGTTAAAGATTTCATGGTCATTTCTAAACTCCTTATTTTTTTTCAAACCATGTTCGGAAATGACGTGTTATATACAGGTATATGCGCTGCTGATTTTTTGCACATTAGCTTCAGCAATAAAAGTGCAAGAAATGAGTTATTTTTTACCCGACGAAGAAGTATTCACTTATGCACGGAGAAAGCGCTTATCAGTTCAAATATGTATGATCATCGATTATTAAATACATATCAAAGCGAATCTGAATTTGTGTCCATGAGCCAGCAACACTCATTTTAAACTCATGACTTCGTGCAATGTATCTTACCACGAAAAGACAAATTTGTGGTGAACAGCGCGGGCCCTTTGGTATGCATGGAAAACTTGGGGAGCGAATTAACGCACACTTTCAAAAGTACTCAAGCTAACTTCACTTGGCAGTTTTTTTTCTAAGTTTCCATTTTGGTCAGTCCTTGATCAATTAATGTAAGCATATTTTAAGTTTGTATCAAGGACGCCGACATGTAATACTCATTTCCAATTAATGACCAACCCAAGATCGCGGCGAATTTATGCTTACAACTCAAAAAAGTAAACAAATCAAGTAAATAAGCCAGCTGAGTCCTTTGAGCCTTATGCAATAGTGAGAACATTTTCAAAGCCGTTACAAATTATAATCATTTTTTGAATCATAATACACAGCGTGGAATAGCGTAACTTGTTTTAGATATGCCAATTATTTCAGTTTAGCGAAAAGGAAAAAAATTACTAGGATAGCTTTTCTTACTTGTAACAAGCTCCAGTTTTTCTATAGGGCTGTTTTATGTGGTACTTATTTAATGTTTTATAATACACATTTGTTTATGTGAATTTGTAAACTACTGAGTACCAGCTTAGGGCGATTTTGATTTAAAACTATTCCGACATTGCATTCCTGTTGAGCAAACGTGCTGATGTGTTTGAACCAATCAAAAGCATTCTTAGTTAAAGTCTGATTTGCACATGCGTGTAGTGGGCTCCTGGTGGGTACTTACTCTGCGAGTTTGTTCCCCAATACGGACTTCATGCTATTGTTAAATTATTACTAACATAAACACGTACGTATTCCTTGAATTTAAAGATGGCAGATGTACACTGGTCAAGGTTCTTGCCGTAAAATTTGACAAGTCATTGGACGATCATGTGCTTGCGTCATATCCGGTGGAGAAGGAAGACGACTGCCAGATGAAATGCTTCAGACACAAGTTCTGTGTGTCATATAACCTGGGACCTGTAGTGGACAATGGAGTGCGTGACTGTGAAATCAGCAAATCTGATGAGTTTAGAGACCCTCAAAACATGATGGACAGGCCTGGATACATCTACCGTGGAACTGAGGTATGCTGACCGTTAGTTTTGTAGCGAAGGGACAACACCATGTTGTGTTACAGTAATACCACACCAAAGACAATTTCGTGACAATCAAAATGACCTTAAATGGAAAGACACCTCGTGACGGCTTACATAATGTTGAGATCCCAAGGGAACAATTCATGACAAAAGTTACATTACGGGGAAGATGAAGTTAAGGCACAAAGGGGAAATTTCGGGACGCCTTAAATTGTTTTGAAACCAGAAGCCGTAACAGCTCATTTGAAGTAATAACACCTCCAGAGGCATTTCGCGAAAAGGTACATGACGTAACAGCCATTAGAGAGTGCTTTGTGACGATTTACGTGGCCTTAAAAGTATTTACAGTTTACATTAACGTTGAAATATGAAGGTGAAATTTCGTGCCGACTTTTGCATGACGCTAGAAACTCTGTGGGTACACAATATTACTAGATTATTCCAATTTCCCCTGGAGCACAACTGTATATTTTGTCACCATCGGCGACTGCATTATAATATTTTTGCCCACCAGGTAGCCGAGACAGCATATTTCATTGTTACACCTAGTCCAGTTCTGGCCCATTATCTGTCACGAGAGAGGGCCAGAACTGGACTGTGTAATATTATTCTCTGTTTTTATAGAACTCGTGTTCCAGTGGTCCATGCCCAAGAAACGCTTCGTGCATTCCAAACTTTGAATCACTCGATAACTTTCAGTGCGTGTGTCCTTCAGGCTTCACCGGAGAAACTTGTGCTATCGGTGAGTAGCGAAAGAAACTAAATAACAATGTGGCTGTGAGTCAGTATTTTTGTCGTTACTGATCATTTTTTTTTTTGCTAATTTCTTATCAGATGTGGACGAATGCCAAGAAAAGTTGGACAACTGCCACTTTAATGCCAACTGTAGTAACACCGTGGGCTCATTTGAATGTTTCTGCAAAGATGGTTTTACGGGGAACGGTCGCTTCTGCGCAGGTAGTAAAATCTTGCCTGCGATTGGCTCATTGACCCAAGGCCCTCACGGCCAGCAGATGAGCCGCTTATAGACTGAGGCAAACTCTCCGTTGTCGCTCTATTCCAAAAGTGTAGGGAAATAAGCTGGCTCATAATGGCTTAGTAATGCCCGTCTTTGGAGTTCTATTGCAGCTAATTAACCCATAATGTCATACTATTCTTTCCTTTACTTCATGTAGACATAAACGAATGTGAAATCCAGGATTGTCACTTTAATGCAGAGTGCATAAACACTGTGGGCTCATTTGAATGCTCGTGCAAGCCTGGGTACAAGGGAGATGGTGTATCTCTATGTGAAGGTAAAGGAATATTCCGTTTACATGTAAGGTCTTTGCTCTGAAATAGAAACTGCACTGAGATTTTAGTCAAACTTTCCCTATCGGTAGTTTATCTCATAGCAACTTTAATTTTTGAAATGAAAACGGTGGGCGGGGTCCCCATACTCGTTTATTAGCAGCACCTTGTATATTAGTCCAGTTCCTAGACTGCGAGCAGTCGGGTTTTGTTCGCGAAAATCCTAGGAGCGACAAGAAAAGCCGAAAATATGCAAATAAGGGGAAGGAACGAGGGGAGAATAAGGCGAGACACGAAAAAAACCGACTGCGGAGGTTTCTTTGTTTTACAAATTCCCGTTTCTGAGAAACGGGAAATGCTGATTGGACGATTACCTGTCAGTCTGTCATCGAATTCATATTTTCGGTGGAAATGTATCCTGTCTTGGAACTAAAATTTCCATATGTAATCGCAAATGGCCGACAGCAAATCCGACAAAATTGTGAAGGTTCGTCACCTTTCCGTTTTCGTCCTTTTTTTGTGACACTTTTCTTTGGCGTTTCGAGCGTTTCAGAATTCATGTCATCATCGTCTATTCCACCACTGGAGCAGTTTACGGTTTGCGAACAGCAAACGAAGAATCGACAGGAATCCGTCAGATAAGTCGAGTTTGTTTACCAGTATCAATTACACAAAAATACTTTGGCGCGAAAGTTGTCGCGAAATGGTATCATTTTGCAAAGTGGGCGGAGCTATCAATCAAATAGTTGAAAGGCGGCAAATCGAAAAGATCAAAAACTCCTCCGCAGTCTCTTTCTTTTTCCTTTTCCTCTGCGCCCGCGCTTCTCGCGGCTCGCGGCTTCGCCACTCGCCGCTCGCTTTGCGCTTCGATCGCGAGCGATTTTATTATCCCGTAGCACGCTAGGAAAAGAAAGAGACTGCTCGCAGTCTATCCAGTTCCTGAACTCTCTTCCGCGCTTTATATAGGTGTTGAACCCAAACGGATTTCTGAGCATGCGCATGCAAGTTATCCTGGACTCTCTTTTTCGCGCCTGGATTCGATCCTTTCTAGGGCACGCGAAAGAGGGAGTCTGGGGATTTGACTACTTCTATATACACAGTAACTTCTTATAATATTATCATCAGTAAAATTCAGATTTTCCACAATTTTTCTTATTCCGGAATGAGAATTGGTCTATATTTATTTCAAAGAAAATAGAGACATTATGCGAAACAGCCTACAATCGATATATCAAAATTCATGCCTCTTGACCAACTTCTAAATCTTTCTCGTGAATTAACATTGTATTTTTTAGCTGGCAAGCCTCGGAGTCATGTTAGAAGTTTGATATATATCAAGGGTGTACATGGATTATTCCAGAAAAGCTAGAGAACAAATTATAGGTCACCATATATATGCATAGTAGTTAACGAGAAAATGACGATTTATCTCTCTAGCGAGCTCCGGCCAAAAAGAAAAGGGCGCCATTTTTTTCGGGGGCGGGGGGGGGGGGGGGGGGGGGGGGTGTGCAAGCTAATCACGCCAGTGAAATTATATACAGTCACAGTGCACGCAGTACTAAGGAATGGCCGCCAAAAGAGGTTGTCAGGCAAACACGAGATAAAGATTAAGTCCGATCTAATCCTAGAAATCTATGAATCAATAGATCGTTTTCACGTGACGTCATCAGGTACTAAAGTCCAAAACTAAAGGGACACCAAAGTTTGCATCCACATCAGGCATAAGAGGTACTAAAATTATATCTGTTTGCAACTCTTCAGCTCAGTAGCGTCCTTCGTTTGGAAACCAGCGCACTTTGAATTTCAGAGTTATGGCGGTGCGTGACATACAGTTACGATCGTGTTTGTCAAAAAATATGCATTTATCTTATGACTTTTTGCCATTTGAGAAGTTAAAGTAGCAGGAAATGTGTTTATGCAAATGTCTGTTTGTCCAGTACCGATAATCAGGGGCCTAGATGACCAAAGTAAGTTCCAGATGTTTACAGTATTTTCCGGCCGCCATATTGGTGCATCTGTGTAATACTATCTGTGGTGCACCAATATGGCGGATCCATACTGGGCTCTGTAAATTTGTGCAAAACATTTCGACGAATATCTGAAGTTTGGGATAGCGCACAGACCTAAAACTTGGAGGAATGACTTATTTACTTATTTCCTATAATATCCTATTTTGTTGACCTCATTCAATGAATGGTTCTTCAATTTTTATTTTTATTGCGTGACAGTGAAAACGATCTATATCAATTTTGTTTTTAATTTCAATTCAATTGTTGCAGACATTGACGAGTGCCAGGAACAAACTCACAACTGTCACCCCACCGCCAGCTGCTACAACACCTTGGGATCATTTGGATGCGTTTGTAAAGCCGGTTATACTGGAGACGGACAGAATTGCAAAGGTTTGAGAGGGTTCCCTCACATTCGCAAACAGTCCATTCTTGCAGTACTTACTCAAACATAAGGTCACAATTTATGAATGAAAATAAATTGGAATTATAGTACTCATGTTCGGATCCTGTTTGTAAATATCCGTCTCTACGGTTATCACCAGGCGAATACCACAGCGACGAGCCAATGACGTTGAATTTTGGCCCCCCTTTTGAGTTTGTGATCAATATTACACTAAAAAAACAAAAAATTCCATATGGAATCCATTATTGTCAACCGTGGATAAAATAATGTGCAGTATGAAGAATAAAAAGTTCGTGTGTTTTTGGTCAACTAGTTTGAAATGCTTACAAAAAATTATTACAAAAAGTGAACTGTATTATCAGTATTAGCTGCATGCTAGAACATGCAGATGCATGATAACCATGGGATTTTGAGCAAAGTGCTTCCAGCGGTCAAGTACTTAACATTTGTGTACTAAGGTGGCTCATAATGGCTTAGTAATGCCCGTCTTTGGTATTCTATTGCAGCTAATTAACCAATAAATGCCACACTATTCTTTCTTCCACTTCATGTAGACATAAACGAATGTGATATAGTCCAGGATTGTCACTTCAATGGAGAGTGCATAAACACTGCGGGCTCATTTCACTGCTCGTGCAAGCCTGGGTACAAGGGAGATGGTGTATCTAAATGCGAAGGTAAAGTGAACAGCACGTTTAAGGTCTTTCCTCTGAAATAGAAACTGCACTGAGATTTTTGTCAAACTCTCCCTATTGGTTGTTTGTTTCATAGGAAGTTTAATTTTGAAATAAAACGGGGGTCCTCATACTCATTTAGTAGCAGCAGCACCTTGATTGGTTTACAGGTCATTGTATGGTATCTGAGTTCATATACCGTGGACCACAAAATATGGTAGGTGTCTACACTGTACCTGTCAGCAATAACAGCCTGGGAGCTTAAATATTTGCAATTGTTTGAGATAGTTATGACTATCTACCATCTCATATCCAACACGCACTCATGGAATAATTGTTAACTATAAAATTATCATGATTACGTTCAAAATTCACGTTTCTGACGATTCGTTCTTATTCTGTACTGAGACACAAAACCCGGCGTTCGATAAATCAAAATTCAAACATGGAACCGAGGCTTGCTGCCCAACTTCCATAGAGTGGAACGTCGCTCTACTGACATCCGTTTAATACGGACACCTCGATATTGCGGACAGTTTCGTTCGTCCCGGCAAAAAGCTCATATATTTTTCTAAAATTAACCTGCTTATTACGGACACCCGTTAATATAGTTTTTGTTTCGTTTGAATTGTTGCAGACATTGATGAGTGTCACGAACAAACTCACAACTGTGACCTTGCTGCCAGTTGCCACAACACTGTGGGCTCATTTTCATGCGTATGTGAAGCCGGTTTTACTGGAAACGGACAAAACTGCACAGGTTTGAGAACATTCCCTCATTTTTCACAAACGCTTATTTTATTTTATTTTTTTGGATAACTCGCCTGTGTGTAGAGTCATACTTTTGAACCCTTTTGTTTAATTACGTCTCTAAATACTGCTTATAAATGTTAGAAACTAAGAAACTGTTAGATTTGCGTAGCTGGTGTTAGCGAAATAGTACCGCTAAAGTGAAAGATGGAATACTCAACATGTCACGAGCGTGGGACAAAGAAAAAATCTGGGTCTCGGACGGCAAATAACTCGCAAACGGTGCACCGCACAGACCTGAGACTTGGGCAAATTGTTATCTATTTATCTTCTATAATATCTGAAATTCATAGCTTCTGTCGTTGAATAGTTTCGCTTTTATTTTTTTTATTGTGTGTCACAGTGAAAACCACATATTCATATACTTCACATTATAATAAACATAGTTATAAATTACCAAGCTCACCTACTACATGATGTTGTGGTTCAATTTTTTCAACTTTTGTTTTAAACTCATTATCATACATTACCATACCCAAAAACAAAGGAAAATAAAATTTGAATCAAGGATAAAATTGAACCACAACATCAACATCAATATCAATGTCAATGTCAATGTTGTGGTCCAGTTTTATCCTTGGTTCAAATATTATTTCCCTTTTCCTTATCAAACATTACCATACGCTAAATCAAAGGAAAATAAAATTTGAATCAAGTATAAACTAAAGCACAACATCAATTCATTTCCACATAGACGTTTGCTTCAATAATGCTGTTGGTGTTGGCGATCAAAGTATCATCCCTGATAGACAGATAGCAGCCACTTCTTACTTATATAATGACATTAATTACCAGGCCGCTTACGGCCGTCTGCATGGCAACAGAGGCGATGGATGGTGTGCGATGACATCCAATGATACGGACGACTGGCTGCAAGTTGATCTCGGAGACACATTTCAAGTGTGTGCTGTTGCTACACAGGGAGACGGAAATTACAATATTTATCGTGCATGGGTTACAGCCTTCAAGCTGTCTCATTCATTTGATGGTAATTCCTGGGAAACTTACAAAGATGAAAATGCCCAGGAAATGGTGAGTTTTCGTTTCATTGACTTAAAAATCGCAACAGGGTTTATAGAATGCGCGTGATCGTGGGATGGCGATGCGCGTTGAAGACCTTGCTCGTGCGAGTATATAATCGCATTATTGAAACAACGGATTATTCTCTTCTCTTTCCTTCTCATTCGATCCCATCTAATCATATCCCAGTTCATCTCATCTCATTTTATGTCATTTCATGTCATCGAATCTCATCGAATCTCATCCCATGCCATCCCATCCCATCTCATCACATCCCATTCCATCTCATTCTATTTCATCTCATCTATCCCATCTCATCTCATCTCATCCCATCTCATCCCATCTCATCTCATCTCATCTCATTTCATCACATCTAATCCCATGATTCCCATCCTATACCATCTCATCCCATCTCGCCTCCTATGCAATACCATCTCATCCCATCCCATCTCCTATCCCATCCCATCTCAACTCATCCCGTTTCATCTCATCCCATCCGACCCATCTCATCGCAATTCATTTCATCTCATCTTATCTCATCGCATATCGCGCATCGCACCTCATCTCATTCCATCTCATCTCATCTCATCTCATCCGATCTTATCCGATCCTATCCCATCCCATCCCATCCCATCCCATCCCATTCCATCTCATCTTATCTTATCTCGTCTTACCTCTTTTCACCTCATCTCATCTATTTTAAAGGAATTCCACAGGCAAGGTAACAGTTCCATAGTTGACCAACACAGGTTACCAGTACCAGTGGCTACAAGATACATTCGCTTTCATCCAACTCAACAACACATTTGGAACTGTCTAAGAGTCGAGGTGTATAGCATCGAAAGTAAGTTGTCATCTTTGTTGATTACTTCTCATACTTCTTATACGCGAACACGCAAGCGCGCGCGCGAGGAAATCACTTCCTTCTCATGAGGATACGCGACACGCGAGGGCAAGGAGTGATTTTCTCGCGCACTCCCGTGATCGTCCTTTCGACGGAACTTGCAAAAATTGAGGGACTACGCGTTGTCCAATTAGTTTACTTATACTCTTAGCCGTTAACGGTATTTATAAGGGCAGTTTCTTGTAATAAATCAAATTTCCGCGCAACGTTGTACCAGAAACCCATAGCGTAGACAGAGACACCCTGGGAACGAGGTTGCTGTTCATCATGCGCAGGAGAAACAGGAGCGGATTCATCTAGGACTGGTTCCGTGTGAACATAGCGTAATTTGCTCGGCCATGGCCAATACGGACTGGGTTCGGTGTGCATACGGAGTCGTTCTAGACCGGAACGGTTCCAAAACCACAGGTAGCCCAAGCTTGTTATATGATTAGCTCTTATGTTGACCTTTGCATTGCTACGTGGCTTGAGCGATTTGCATATTTATAAAGATTTGTATGGGGAAAGAAATAACGGATATATATAGAGAAGAAACTTTTGAAACCAAACAGTACACAAAGAAAGCAACGCAGGCGAGAAGTTTTAATTGTAATCGAACGGTTTATTTGTCGTTCTTATAAATATGCAATCGCTCGAATTACGTAACAATGCATTTCAAAGGTCAAAATCAGCTACTCATATACCGAGCTTGGGCTAACTGTGTCAAAACTGGCTCTTCTTGGCTTGGCCCGAGTTTATATTCATTCACCTTCAGACGCCCTATATACTGGGCTGAATGTTCGTTTCAACTGAATAAACGTCCTTGTTTGATTAGATACATTCACAATAAAATATGCCCTATGACGAATGTTGCCTTTTCAGTGCCACCTACTTTTAAGTCAGAGCCAATGTCAGCAGTTGTCGAAGAACAGGAGGATGTGAGTTTCGCGTGCTGGGCGCATGGCGTTCCAATGCCGAACATCACGTGGTCAAAAGAGAATGGAAGCCTGCCAGTGGAAAGATCTGTTGAAACTCAGGAGAGCTTGTTGATATTGAACGTTTTGCGAGAGGATTCTGGGATCTACACCTGCAATGCCACCAATACAGCCGGAAGTATTTTGTCGTCAGCGGAACTATTGGTGCATTCCATTCTCGAATTCACAGATATTCCGTACTGGGGATCATTCTTCATATTTATCGGCGACTCACTGACCCTTCCTTGCTCAGCCGAGAGTGATCTGGAACCAACATTGACATGGATCATACCGTACCGCAAAGGGGTCGATATTTTTCTCAATAACACTCTGTTCATTGCCTCTGCTGAGCTGCTGCACAACGGCTCGTACATTTGTGAAGCCCAAAACGCTTTAAGTATACTGCAGATAGATATTGATGTACACGTTCATGCCCTTCCTACATGTCAAGACATCAAACTCCAACAGGAGAATAAAAACAGTGGCGTAAAGGACGATACCAGTGGAACATACACAATCGACCCTGACGGCGGAGACATTGGGGAAGCGCCCTTTGAGGTTTTTTGCAACATGACCATGGAAAACGGCCGTGGCGTGACAGTTATAAGCCATGACAGTGAGGCCAGAACACTGGTTGATGGATTCGACCCACGTGGAAGCTATTCACGAGATGTGTCTTACACCGGAGCAACTTTGTCTCAAATTGTTGGTCTTATCAGTGTGTCAGCTGGCTGCCGTCAATTTATCAAGTACGAGTGCATTGAATCTAGTCTGCTCAAGGGCGGTGAAGGCTGGTGGGTGTCACGTGACGGATCGGGCATGAAGTACTGGGGTGGAGCACCACCCGGTAGTGCAAAATGTGCATGTGGAGTACATAAAAAATGCGTGTCAGCAACGGTTTATTGTAACTGCGATGCAGAGCTGCCCAGGTGGCTGGAGGACAGTGGTTATTTGACTGATCAAAGCACCCTTCCTGTCACGCAGCTGAGGTTTGGAGACACTGGGCAAGCAACCGAGAAAGGTTACCACACACTGGGAAAGCTGATGTGTTATGGATGAGTATCAGATTCGGGCTCAGTTGAAGGAACTGACGACTAATGGACTGTAAGTGCCTCAAAAGTGTACATCGGTCTAGCAAAAGCAAAATTTGATCACGAATTCCCATAGCTAAACAAATACAAGTGGTGTAGTGGTATCTGTTACTGCGGTGTGACATTTATTTCTGCTATACAGTTTAGGGACGGACCATTATTTTTCTGGCGGGGGTATGAAAAATATTGAAAAAAAATTGTTTGCAGAGGTGCATAAATTAAAAAACAAAGTTTGAAGAGGAAAATTTTTCATACCCCCCCCCCCCCCCCCCCTCCTCCTCCTCCCAGGAAAATAATGGTCCGTCCCTTAGTTCCAATATCGTAACAAAAATACAGTGTGTATTTCGCTAGAGCTTAATTAAGCCAAGCTAACACTAGTAAAAATGTCATTTGTTTGCGTCATTCCTCAACCGGTTTGAAGTTGATTTGCGAGTTTAGGGATATTGAGACTCGGACAATTTTTTTTAGCGAAACTAGATACCAGCTGAAATCGCTTTAAATCGGGCAAAGCTTAAAACCAGCAGTAGAATAGGGAATGCCATCGCTATTCTTACTACAATCGAACCTAGCTAAAGTGTAATCGTTGTGATTTTATACTAACTCTTACCAAGAGTTGTTATTAATATTTTACTAATTTTCATCAATGTCGGTAGTTCTCATATTGTGAGGTTGGGCTGCCTGTGAGAATTGAGGGACCAGGAAACGGCTGGATATTTCTACCTTAAAGGGGCTTTGTCGTGGATTTTAAACGAAAGTTTTGAATAGCCAAAATATATATTTGTGTTGTCGAAATGCTGAAAAAAAAATGGTCCATTTTTATTACCGATTGTTATATTAGAACAGTGAACAGTTAATAAGCGTTTTTGGCGACGGATGGCTAGGATGGAAATGGATTACAAGTTTTTTTTTACAACTAAAAAAATGAAGGCTAAACTTTTCAAGTTGTGTCCGTACATCTTCCAAAAATTGCTATGTATAGCCGTGGTTTGTTTTTTCTCCGCAAATGAAGGTTATACAGCTATTTCGAGAAAGGTTGTCGGAAAAAAAGCATCAAAGTGCACGCGACAAGACCGAAAGGTGGTCTGGGTATTCACTGGAATTTTGCATATTGGTTAAAAGGAAATTTACAAGTTTGTATTTTTTGCACGTGGAAAATTTGTTTGTCCTCTCAGGAGGCCTATATCTGTAGCTTTACTTTTACTGTCGCATGTCTTTGAGTGAGGAAAATTCTTCTAAACTTCAGAGGAGCTAAACATACCTTTTTTCCACATGTCTGAAAAGAAAGAAAACCTGAAATTCGCGCTTATTTTGTTGTTATATCTCATTAGTATTTAACACGTTCAGTAGCTCAATACGTCTACCCATCACGATACCTTTCGGGTTTGGCTTGTGCAGTTTTGTGCTTTTTTCCGACAACGTTTCTCGAAATAGCTGTATATATATCTTCATTTAGATGTTCAAAGATGTTTTTATAGGTTAGGTTGCCTACCACTAATTTCAGGATACGGTTTAGACCATAAATCTGCGAGATCCCCGTGGCGTAGCCCCTTTAATACAGAACGCTAAAAGAATCTTTTTCTTTTGTTGACATTAACTCGTGACTTATCATTATGCAACGATTGTTAAGAGATGCTAGGTTTTGATCGTTCCCGGGGCTTTTGGGCTTACTATTTGTTGAGCAGGGGTGGCGCAGAAGTGAAGGCGTCCACAGTGGCCCTGGTTCGATTTCCAGACCCGGCGTCATATGTGCTAGCGTTTTTATCCGGGTTCACCGTTTTGTTTCCTCCAGAAAATCCAACTTGAGGTTGAACTTCTACACTTTAGCAGTTTAACGGTATTATATTGTCCCACAAGGGAAAAATTATTTAAAACCGTTTAGCGTCCGCACTGGAAGCGGTTGTTTTGAAAACTGTCAGCGTGAGCAAATTGGCTGGCTTTAAATTTTGCAAAACAAAGGATGAGTCGCCGCCGACTTCTTTTACGTCAGAAAAAGTAAAACGACTCGGAAAATCTAAGTGAAGTTGCCAAATAATGCTGGCAAAACCTGTCCCTTCTTGCCGTTTTTCTTCGCATCCGCACAACTGAGCTGAAGAATGTTAAAAGCTTTTGCCAAATCCACCAGACAGGCACAATCAATACACAAATTGATGGCATATAATACCCTACGTTGGTCCATCTTCAGAGAACAAGCGAATTCCGCTGAGCTCAGATCTAGTTTATCGAAGCTAAAACGATTCAAACAATTATTCGTTTTGGCCTTGTCGCCCGAGTCACGCTCGAATATTATTTCGCGCCCTGGTTCAAATCAATCAGGTGAATTTGATACACTTATCAATCAGCATGACCGCGCCGCACCAATCAGAAGCCCCGTTCGTGGGCGAACGGGTTTTTCAGAATCGTGGGGTTTGCTTGCAAGCGTTCCCTCGCTCCCCCACCCCCTCCCCGCTCCTTTCCCTTTTTTGCTCTCGCCCCAATTTTCGCGCGACTAGAATCTTCGCTCGCACGCGACACAAAGCACTTCGCTCGTACGGGAACGCTTGCTACGCAGGCTAGTCCCATTAATGTATTAGACTTCGGGAGAGAGTTGTTTGTAGAGTTGTCTGTTGTCGCATATGAAAAGTCAAATGTATGGCAAATGTATCGGTCCATATCAAATCAAAACTTGATTTTTATCGCAGGCGGTCTAAGGTCGTCCACAGCCTGAAGCGGAATTCGGAATTCGAGGCAACAGTCTCGAAAGAATCAAACGCGCCCTTCACGCGGCGTCCGCGAGAACTCTACAAACAGCGACCGATAAGTCTATAGTAAAGCTCAAATATAAGTCATATATGTACATAACAATTAAAAGAGTTTAAACAGGCTCTCAAATATAAGAATATCTCAATAAACACCCCTGATAAACTTGAGAGCCTGGAAAAGGTAATCAAGATATCCACACGAATGAATATTCAGACCATAAAGGACCAGTAACTGTCCATAATTCGTGGGAATTTTTCTTTAGGCAAAAGCCAAAGTCATATTAATGAAACGAAGAAATTGAATATATACCTGTCAGAATGCGCTTAAATAAGCGCCCCGCACTGAGCTGACCAATCGGAGCACGTAGAAACGCCATGCAACCAGTGACGAGTGAGGGAAAAAACAGGCTTGCTTTTGATTGGTCAACACTGAAGCAAACAGCATGGCTGTGTTCCGATTGGCTGCAGCATTGTGCCAATATCGTTTTATTCTAGCCAATGAAACATATTTATTGCATCGAAACTAAACCATAAAACCGCAAAAGACGAATAGACGTTTTGAAACTTAATATCTATTGTGTTTATATTTGCATGTTATTTCTAGTTTTCTATTAGTCTATTTTTGTCAGCCTATCACGTATACTCAGTATATTTTATCTCATCACTTTTTAAATATTGTAACCGTTTGCTTCCATCCTCACTTCAGGCATTTGATGCCCTTGATGAAGGATAGTGTTGTCATTCCGAAATAATGGGCTAAATAAAATATAGCTTTTTACAGCTGCTCGATCAGCCTTGCATTTTAAACCGTAACTTGCCGGTTACAAGCCTGCCTCCTTAGACGTTCTGGACCATCTTCAACCTACAGCCCCCAACGTGCTAACCACAGGTCACCAACGAGAAGCATATTCCGGTTATAAGCCCCTCCTGGATATAGGCACCCCTCTTCTTACATTTACCGTTTTAAGTTACTGATGACCTCACAGAACATTCAACTTTAATCGGCAACGAATAGATTTGGAAGTAGCCGGAGTGCAGATCTTAGAGCCTTTTCTTTTCAGCTTATTTTGTAAATATTTTTGTGCGGTTTATAACCCCCCGCACCTCCCCCCCCCCCCCCCCCCTTATATAAGCTCCCCCAGTTACCCGGTCCACGAACTTGAAGTTTTATCTTGGCCCAGGGCTTTTAAGCAGCATTCTACGGTTTATTTTAAGAATTATAAGCTTGATAGATAACTAATAAGGAAGGTGTTCAATTAATCTGAAAAAAATTCCTTAATTGTAAATAGCTGAAGGAGCGTAGCCGTGTTTTTAAAATAAAATGACCTTACCTTACCTTACCTTACCTTACCTCACCTCACCTAACCTCACCTTTCTTGCCTTGTCTCACCTTACTCGCCTTTACTGATGTAACTTTAAAGAATATACACAAAGATTTTTAACGGAAACAAGTGTGCAGGAAATGTGGTACGATGGAATGAATTTCATTGAGAGGCGTATTAAATTGCCAAGATTGTACTCAAAATACACGACAGAAAAGTAATTTATCAGGTTCACACACTAAAAGGCCGTTTACACGACAGACCTGGAAAGGGAAAATTGGTTGAAATTGGTTGAAAATTGTCAGTCAAACGAGAATCGACGAAAGCTGACGAAATTGACGAGAGTCGACGAGTATATATTACGAGTGTTTACGACAGTTGTCGTGTGATGACTGGAGTTTTACGAAGTCGAGGAGATTTTGAGTAGACGGGAATTCACACTTTTGCTCTGATGTGTTTGACCGCTCCCATCGACTGTCCCACTGTAGCATTGAATTTGAGCCTGTTCAAATATTAATTTCCACAAGAATAAAAAAGCCTGCGCAGCGGACGGGATTTTCTTTTGGCGCAGCCAGTTCTAAGAACTTTTGTACAAAGCTGCCCCAACGCCGAACGCAGAATGCCGAACGCGGAACAAAATCACCGAAACAAGCAAAACCCGGCCATTATTGAGAGCTAACCGTAAACAGGCTAACGTAACCTGGGCATTTTTGGGCTACCCTAAGGACCCCTGAGCGATATTCAGGCTAACCAGAGTACTATTTAGGCTAACCGGAGTGTACTTTGCACTCAGGATAGCCTAAAAGGCACTCGGTTAGCCTGAATATCGCTCAGGGTAGCCTAAAAAGGCCCAGGTTACGTTAGCCTGTTTACGGTTAGCTCTTCGGCATTGTGCGTCCGGCATTGGGCGTTCGGCAAATTACCCCTGCTGCTGCCCTAGTACAGTTGAGGGAACAAGTGCCAGTTGATGGCGCGATCACTTCTCCGAGAAGTGACTGAGCCTGCGGTTTTCGTCCCAGAAGTTGCTAAGCAACATAAAGTATTTGGTTGCGCGATTGATCACGGAGTGCTCGTGAGCGCTCGCGCAAGTTTTTGATTGGATGAAATAATTCGGAAACTCTTCGAGTGCTTCAACGAAGATTTGCCAAATCTGGCAAATGTTCCCTCGACTGAGTACGGGTCCCGCCGGGATAGTCCTGATATGGGTCAAATTATGTCCAAGCTTTGGCAAGATGACGCCAGGTTACCAAGTATAAACATGGCCTCCGTTGCAGTGGTCGGGGCGGGAGTTATCGGTCTTTCATCAGCTGTGGCTATTCTTGAAAGAGATCCGACTCTCAAAGTCACGATCATAGCAGATGCATTCTCACCCAATACAACCAGTGATGGCGCTGCAGGACTTATACTCCCTTTTGTGATGGGAAACACACCTATTCCACTGCAAAGGTAAGCGTATGTCTCAACAGAGGACTGGCACAGACGGCCCCTCCGATCTCTTCGTTAGCCGAACCCAATACCTATTTTGGACAACTCAATTAAAATTAAACCAAAATAGCCAAGTCTGTTGATTCAGAAAATTAGAGGCTGATTTTTTTCGCAAGCAATAAGCGATCTTTGAGCTTTATATTTTGTCCCCTCTGCTAAATTTAAACTGTGTTCTGATTGCGCAACCTTCGATCCAAAATTATGGACACAATGTTAGCGTAACGTTGTCGTTTAGCATATAGATAAACGGGGCCTCCTGTAATTGGATTTGGAACCTTTATTTCAGATGGGTGTCTGACAAATGCAGACTGCAGACAAGCACTTTTTGGGTAACTATTATGCATCAGTCAATCCCAGCAGTGCCCATCCCCCCCCCCCCCGGGCTAACCCCCGGGCATTAGCATTTCTTTAAAAAAAATTGGCAAATCCCCCGGGGTGGGGATGAAGGAACCGGGCAAATACCATGCTCCCGGGTTGATTTTTTTTCAATCTCTCGATAGGTGATTTAAGAATATAATACAAGTCGTTACTTCTTAGCAATGAAGAAATATCTAAAATTGAGAAAATATACCTTTAAAAACATCCACGAACATCCACGAGCTTCTCTAGTCCTTCATGGACTAGCTAATCTGCAACGTAGTCCACGTCTTGGCCTATAAACGCCTCCATCACGAATACACGACTCACTCCACGGTTTTGAAACCACGTGTCAAATGCCCGGGGGTCAACCCGAGGTACCAAATGCCCCACCCTCGGGACAGGCAACATTAGGAATTGCCCCACAGTTGCCCGGGGGGGGGGGGGGGGGGGGGATGGGCACTGCTGGAATTGACTGATGCATTATTGAGAGCTAACCAGGTGGGGGGGAGGGTATCTTAAGTTTTGGGACCAATTTCTCTAGATTTCTCTTTAGAGGGGAGAGCCCTGGGTATCCAAGGGAATAAGGTTTGGCAACCTGATTTAATTTTCCAAGGTGAGGCACATAAATTTATCTTTTAGGATAAATATATGAGTCTAATATTGAAAGAGTTTAATGTACAATGACTTGATTTTAGAAAATGGTTTAGTGAAACTCTGAAAGAGTTAGAGAAGTTGTCACAGAGAGAAGATTCTGGGCAATGTCTGGCATTGTACACAACAACTTGCGTCACCATTGCTGATGAAATTGTTGAGGTACATTTTCTTTGCATGGTTATATATATTAGCTAAAGTCAGAAACTCATCAGGAGTTGAAGCGTGTAATGTGCGTTAACAGCATTTGAATATTCAGTTTTGCCAAGTACCATATTTGGAAACACAAAGAGTTTGTACGCAGATGCTTTAAACATGTACGTAACATACGACACGCGCTTTGCTTTTTGCAAAGTACAACCTTTTAAAAGTTTTTAATCTTCTTAAATGACTGGTTTGTTAGAAAGACAATAGAACGCCTGAACACAACTTTTTTTTCAACTGCACTTGCGCAGCATTTGAATTTTGTTTCTCTCAAAGCCTTAAGTACGTGTACTCGGACTTGCGTCAGCATTGAATCCAAAGAGCGCATGGAAACTCAAATGCATGTAAATATAGATATACGAAATGGCATAGGTGACCAATAACAGGTATTCGACAGGGCTGTCATTAAGTTTGAAGTTATCAGCTGTATAGCATTTTGCTTTGTATGCCAGTGTAATGACATCTTCAGTGCCCATAATATTGAGTGAACTCAGTTGTAGCAGATTTTACTAACGACAGTCCTGTCCAATTTGGAGTTGTTGAACCTGGACACCTGTAATAATGGGCACCCATGTGTTCGTGATCCATTTAGTAGAAACAATCAGAAATGAGAATGTTGTTATTGGTTCGATTAAAATGTTGGACAAGCAGATCAAGAATATTCCCTTTTATAATCCAGCACTGCTTTGTAGAGTACAAATAACGCGCGAAACGAGTATCACATGATATTTGTACTTGTCTCATTCCCCCAACTGCGCAAAAGATTAAAAACCTTGGCAAGTCAGAATTTTGGAGAAACGAAAACATTGGATAATAAATCTCTTATTAGACATTTTAGTGTGTAGTATCACTGTAAATGTTTACTCATCATTTGCATGAGTTGTAAAAATTTACAGCAATACTACACACTAACCCAAACCTTCAAAATTAAGATTTGTTACTAAAATTATCATATAGAACAGAAAACACACTAACCCAAACCTTCAAAATTAAGATTTGTTACTAAAATTATCATATAGAACAGAAAGGGGAATTTCTCCATTGACTTTAAAAGGGTATGATGAGTTAATTACTAACATTACGTTACTTTTTTATAGGAGCCTTACTGGAAGGATTTGGTTGATGGGTTTCGTCTCCTCAGTCAAAAGGAACTTGATAAATTCCCGCAGCCATCAAAGTCAGTGTTAATGTATTAATGTCAGTTTTAAAAAAATTAAAATAAATCTAGGATTAAAATTTACATCAAAAGAAAATAACTACACCTAATTTCTGTTAAAAAGTATACATCTAAAGATAAATAAAATCATGTAAAGGAAAATCACAGAGTATTGGGTCTGATCTCTAGAGATCTCTATAGAGATCTAGATAACGGCATGATCATCATGGAAATGAAATCTGTTTATACTAGTCTTGTAATCAGTACAATCAGTAATAACCTCTTACTAAAATTGCCTAAGATAACCCACACATGACTTAAAATTGAGTTGAGTCAATGATGTCATCAGTTGCCTAATTTGCATATTTTACACAATTTAATATCTCCAAAACTAATACAGATATTTGAAAACATAAAACGGCATTTTAAATCTTTTGTGGAATTCTTTATGGCATGCCTAAAATTGCATGGGGTGAAAATTTGATCATAGTAGCACTTTAAACATGTAAATAGTGTAGATATGTAAGGTTATAAATTCTAAAAACAAAAATATACTAGTCTTAGTTACCGTAGCACTGATTTTATAGGTGAAATATTTACATGTAATCCATAAGGTACTGTACATGTACAGCTGTACCCATCCCATCTCTCTGATTTCTGTTGCAGATTTGGATATTCCTTTACAACTAAGTTTTTTAATGGAAAGCAATTCAGTCCATGGCTTCTTGAAAGGTAACAATATTTCTTTTTGAGGACCTGGCCAACAATATGGTATAATAATTATAATTATAAATGTTTTGTGGGCATAAAAATAATAATTTCATGTATTAACAATTTGAAATATGAGATTACCTGAATACTCATTCTGTCAGTACCTTCTTTTGATCAATTTTTTTTTTACTTCAGTTGCTGCATTATTGAAATGTTCCTTGGCTGTTTTTAGTGGTTAATTTTATATTTCACTTAATTTGGTGGTCATTTTGACTTTTTATGTGTAAATGTGGCTGAAATGCATGACACAGCTTCTTGTGTAGGCTTTGTTAAAAATGTCTTGTTAAAGTTTGATAGATCTAATGAGAAAGAAGTTATGTTTATCAAATAAGTTGTGCCTTATTTCGTTTTATTTATCGAATACTATTTGTGGTGTTTGTCACATGAAGTAGGCAAGGAGCAGCATTGGGGAGAAGAATAAAGAGAGCAGTCATGGTCGACTTATTTGTGTGCTTCTTTCCGAAGTAGCTAGCTCTTTTACTTCTCCAGCTAGTTAAACCGATCTAATTTGTACTAAGAGGATGCGACGTACACTATTTGTACAGCATTGTTACAGAACTCATCAATTGCGAGTCAAATTTTAAACACTGTGTACTGTGTACTGTGGATCATGCTATTCACATCTATCATTTTTGTTTATTCTTAGATTTAAACATCTGGGTGGTTTGGTTGTGAAGAAAAGAATAGATTCATTGGAAGAGGTGGGAGAAGTCATAATGTCATTTAAGTGCAATTTGATCTTCATGTCCAATATGTTATTGTTGTTTCTATTTACAGTCAAAATACTCAGCGCGTGCCGCTTAGAATTCTGGAAAAGTTTTGATGAACGGCGAACGGATTGCATTATTGGTTTCAAACATTCAAATTTAATTTGAATATTGTAGATCATCCAACCATGAACACGTGAACACGTGAGCCTGTCAGAAATGAAGCAATTTGATTGGTTTATTTTTTACAGGTTCACGTGCTCACATGTTCACTGTTGGATGATCTACAATATTCAAATTAAATTTGAATGTTTGAAACGAATAATGCAATCCGTTCGCCGTTAATCAAAACCATTCCGGAATTCTAAGCGGCATGCGCTGAGTATTTTGACTGTAAAGGAGCAATGTCACAGGGATTTCGCAGAATTTTGGTCTAAACTTTTATAAAATTAGTGGTTAGGCAACTTAACCAATGAAAAAAAAACTTCATAAGGGATATCATTAACCTTAATTTGCATCAGTAGATAAATCAAACCGCAGCTATAAAAATCAATTTTTTGAAGATAAGCAGATTGAAAAAACTTGAAAAGTGTAGCCTCGATTTTTCAAGTTGTTATCCATTTCCATTCCAAGCAATCCGTGGTCAAAGATTCTTGCTAGAAGTTTCAGTGCTCTAAATTGGTAACAAAAATGTACAATTATTTTTAGGTTTCCTAGGATAGAAAATAATATATTTTTTGTTTTTTAAAAGCCCGTGACTCAGCCCCTTTGTGTTTGTAAATAAACTGATACAAGTCAAATTTAACGGAATGTATGTTTTCTTATTTAATAGCTTGCAGGTCATTATGATGTTGTAGTCAACTGCTCTGGAATGAGAGCACGGGAACTAGTGAACGATTTTTCCATGGACCCTGTCAGAGGTCAAGTGTTAAGAGTAAGGTTATTAAAAAGATCTTAAAAATTATGCATGCACAGTTCAAATTTCATGTGATTCAGTCAGTTGCATTATAAACTGGTCATAAATATGCTAAGATAAAAAGACTCACTTAATTCTGCATTCAGCTCATGTAATGAGACACATGATGACATATTATACCATGTAATATCAGGTAAAAAATTTAATTTAATTTAGGTATACTGTATTGATAAATTACTCTGACTATTTGGTGTTCTATATGCTGTGCCAATAGTAAAGCTGCTATTTGTAGCTCTTGCTGCTTGTAGCTCTTGTTACTATTCAAACTCCTAAAGAGTGCTATAGCACCCCTTGGGCGCGGCACTCCCATATGAAAGGAATAGGATGCTCACCCTTAAAGAAAACCAATGAGGCGTGACTCAAGCCATTTCTGCTGGTACCTCGCTGATCCCTCCTGCCATGAGTCCAGGTTGATTCCGCTGACATGACCATTAGCATAGTTTATGTACAGTGGAGTCCAAATTTCTCCACTGTGAACCTTCAGTTATTGTGCTTGAGACAAAAGTTGTTTTTCTTTGATTTGCTTAACACGGGGAGTCGAACACTACAATTATTTTACCACCTGATTTTTTGATCAAATTTCCACTTTCCTTGGAAGTTCAAGGAATCTTGATTCTATAGCTGATGTCTTGAACTGGGCTTATGTTGACCAATTCTCATTCTAGGTATTTGCACCATGGATTAAACACGCGTACTTTAGAAGTGTGAAACATCTTACTGAGCAGGAAAGATACTGCTACATTCTCCCACAGTAAGCCTGATATTTCAAATAGGCCTTATGTCAACCAATTTTTGTTCTAGGTATATGCACCGTGGATTAAATAGGCTTATAGTTGAAGTATGAAACATCTTGATGAGCAGGGCAGATACTGCTATATTCTCCCGCAGTAAGCCTGATATTTCAAATAGGCCTTATGTCGACCAATTTTTGTTCTAGGTATATGCACCGTGGATTAAATAGGCTTATAGTCGAAGTATGAAACATCTTGATGAGCAGGGCAGATACTGCTATATTCTCCCGCAGTTAAAGCCTGAATAGAACTTTTCTTAGTAAATACAAGTAACTACCCCTCTGCATGTATTTGCAAGCCTCCAATATGCTAGATTGTTAATTAATTATAACTATTTAGCTATATGTAACATGGGCATTTTCCCTGCATTGACCATAACTGAAAAATGTTGCAAGTTGCTGATTAAGGTGTCACTTGTCCGCATTTTTTGCAACTTGTAACACACCCACTGAAAATTGTGGCCTTGAAATTTGACCAAAAGCACATGAGGTATTCTGATTGGCTCAGTAACAAAATTATGTTGCAAGTTGAGATTACCATGTCATCACAGCAACAGTTAATGCCGCAATGTGCTCCCTCCCTTCCTTCCTTCCTTCCTTCCTTCCTTCCTTCCTTCCTTCCTTCCTTCCTTCCTTCCTTCCTTCCTTCCTTCCTTCCTTCCTTCCTTCCTTCCTTCCTTCCTTCCTTCCTTCCTTCCTTCCTTCCTTCCTTCCTTCCTTCCTTCCTTCCTTCCTTCCTTCCTTCCTTCCTTCCTTCCTTCCTTCCTTCCTTCCTTCCTTCCTTCCTTCCTTCCTTCCTTCCTTCCTTCCTTCCTTCCTTCCTTCCTTCCTTCCTTCCTTCCTTCCTTCCTTCCTTCCTTCCTTCCTTCCTTCCTTCCTTCCTTCCTTCCTTCCTTCCTTCCTTCCTTCCTTCCTTCCTTCCTTCCTTCCTTCCTTCCTTCCTTCCTTCCTTCCTTCCTTCCTTCCTTCCTTCCTTCCTTCCTTCCTTCCTTCCTTCCTTCCTTCCTTCCTTCCTTCCTTCCTTCCTTCCTTCCTTCCTTCCTTCCTTCCTTCCTTCCTTCCTTCCTTCCTTCCTTCCTTCCTTCCTTCCTTCCTTCCTTCCTTCCTTCCTTCCTTCCTTCCTTCCTTCCTTCCTTCCTTCCTTCCTTCCTTCCTTCCTTCCTTCCTTCCTTCCTTCCTTCCTTCCTTCCTTCCTTCCTTCCTTCCTTCCTTCCTTCCTTCCTTCCTTCCTTCCTTCCTTCCTTCCTTCCTTCCTTCCTTCCTTCCTTCCTTCCTTCCTTCCTTCCTTCCTTCCTTCCTTCCTTCCTTCCTTCCTTCCTTCCTTCCTTCCTTCCTTCCTTCCTTCCTTCCTTCCTTCCTTCCTTCCTTCCTTCCTTCCTTCCTTATAGTTTTATGAGTTCATTCTTGGGAATTAAAAGATTAGCAAATAACACAAGTAAATAAGTTAGTTAAAAACTTGGCGCTTTTTCCCCAGAGCAAATGGTGAAGTTGTTCTTGGGGGAACTGGGTACCACAATAACTTTGACACAAAAGTTAGTGCTGATGATACCAGACACATCTTAGAGGTCACGTCACAGCTGGTACCTAGTCTAAAGGTGAGTGCAATGTTTCACAGTGTAAATCAGTGGTACTGGTTCAACATTGAACTGTATACATGTGAAGTAAACCGTGGTTACACTGAACTGCCACACAAATGTTAGAATTTATGATTTTATCAGCGAAGATTTTAATCACAAAAATGGAGAAGGTGAGAATTATAGTAGAACCAAGGCTTCCATTTTTATTTATTTCTCCCTTGTTCGGTAAAATTTGGAATGTAGGCATTATTTGAAACAATTCAATGTCAAATTGTCGTAAGAGTGGAGGTTTCCTTTAAGTTGGGCGGTATGGATCCAGGTACAAGCCGAGTCTCAACGTCGTTCCCAGGATCTCTCTGTCAAGAAGTAGAGACATTGGGAAGGAGGAAAGTATTATCCTTATTGTTTTGTTGCTGTTCCTTGTTTAGCGAGCTCCAGTGTTAGAGGCCTGGGTTGGGCTGCGGCCTGGTCGACCTACCGTCAGGCTTGAAAAAGAAGTCATGAAATTTACAGACAAACTTGGAAAAGAAAGAAGTCTCAAAGTAAGTAGGGAAAATAACTGTTTTGTTGTGGTACAACCCCCAAATGGTTATAACAGCTTTTATTACACAACTTAGACAGCTTGGGGAGCTAGAGCGGGACAATAATTTAAATCAGCCAATATTGACCTTCTAATAGCCAAGGAAGAAAGTCTTTCTTGTTTCCTTCATTGGCGTGACTCGGGGTCGTCACGTAATGCACTTCTAATAGTCAGAGAGGAAAAGCATTGCGTGACGACCAAACGGCCTCAAAGAAGCGTTTTTCCCCCTCTCCAGACTTTGCCTGCTTGCCACGACATAAGGTTATGCGTCGTGATGGAACACAGTCTAACGACCCTCGCAAATGTACTATTTTTATAAAATGACTTCTGGTCATTGTACAGTTGGAAAACGAAAGTTCTTCAGTAGTGTAGCAGCTTTTGTAAGTTTGTAATTCTGCTGGCCCTCTACTGTACCAGTTGCTATTGTTTTGGGGGCTAGGGGCATTGTTCTTTCGAAGGCTAGCGAGCCATTCTTGTGAGACCTTGCGAAAGCTGCTATCCGGCGTAAGTTCTTTTGTGTTAAATTGTGACTGAGAGCGAACTGCATGTGAAATGAATTTTGTTCACTGAAATCTCTAAAGAAATATGTACAAATTTACAGTAAGATAAGAAACTAAAGTTAAACATTTTATAGGCTGTTGGTGGCATTTTTTAGTTCTGTTTCGTGTCGTGAAGTTCAAGTGAGGGAAGAACCCGCAATGCAACAGTTATGATGTGCTGCATACTGCCTATACTATAACTTTCAATGAAATTGTGGGCCAAGTCTGAATCGATATTCGTATAGCATTGGGGCATAACGTGCGGGTCCACACGTTTCCCGCGCGTGCCCCACGTGGCCACGCGTGTTTAGTATTTCTCTATGTATCGCAAGTCGTTAATTCATTGTACTGTTTTCTTGTTTGTAGGTTGTCCATAACTATGGCCATGGCGGTTCCGGTCTCACGGTACACTGGGGATGTGCCACAGACACGGCGGATTTAGTCTTTCAATTTCTGGCGCAAGAGCAAAAAGCAAAACTGTGAATCTTAAAATAATCAAGTTGGAATTAAGCTCCTCGAGTGTGGCAATGTTTGAGCTTATTAACCCTCATCAAAATACAGAACCCTGTACATAATATATATACCCTGTATATAATACTCCATGTCGCTTCATTCCAGACTCACACTGTAGTTAATATAAAGCCTGGCCAGGCAATAGGATAGGTTTTACAGTATTATAAGAAGAACTCTGCAAAACAAACGAAGTTGTTTCCACGTATGATATCACAACACAAAAAAGCTGAAATTACTAATGGTAATAGCTGATAGTCCTTTATTGGACACTCGACAGCAAGTATTCTGTCGCAATTACAAAATGACAATATAACTTACTACTTTTTGAAAACATTTTATACCCAAAGCTACATACCCAGATATAAGTACATAAATGGTATTTATCAAAAGCTTGATGATTATATCAACAGCATTACCCCGCCCCGCCATTTTACTTTTGTTGCGCAGCACCACTGCAGCAGTTGCTCCCATACCTTTAATTTCTAGGACGCTGGGAACGAGAGTTCAACAGTCTGGGGCAAAAGTACCATGTTCGGCAAATCTTCGTAGTAGTACCGAATAGTTTCCGAAGGCACTGCCGAGCCTTAAATGTTTTTTAATCGAACAGCGTGAACTGTCGAGGTTTTCACGTGAGCATGGCACCACGAGGACACGTCACATTACTTTGCAATATGCCGCTGGAAATTAAACGGTGACTCGGTTTTAGAGATTGTGATCGAAAATGGTACTTGGGTCGACTTGATCCCCAAACTAGCCTGTAGACATGATACATAGCGTTGTTGTTGTTGTTGTTTTTGACAACTTGTCAGTGTTTTTGTTTCATTACGATTTGATTCAGAAGTATTTTGTCCTTGACTGCTTCGTTTTATCCTTCATCGTTCAATCAAGCAGTCAAGTAAGCGAGCACCTTTCTATCACCCGTAAACCCAATCCGGGAATGTTGAACGGCCAAGTTATCCATCACCAACAAATCACCACTCCTCCACTGAAACCCCACTGCGCATTCCCACGACTTGGCCCGGATGTGCTGCAACGCTTCCAGTTCAATCACGCTTCCGTCGCCATAGTAACTGTGGCAGGGAAACTTATCATCCGGGATCTCAGTACCGTGGAAGGTTGGCATGGCTTTGTAGTATGAGCCGTGGTGCGATGTCGCCTGGTTGAACCATATCTTTTCACCAGTCACCGGATGACGCATGAAGACATCTCGGTTTTGCCATAAGTACAAATCCCCGTTTGGGTCCCAGGTGACACTGTACCCTTGTTGTTTTGCTCGGGGAGCAACATCCTGGAAACAGAAGGGAGACGATACGCTGTTACAATGGGAAATTTTACGTGCACCCAGAAAGGACCCAACTGTGTTCCCTCCCCCCCCCCCCCCCCCCCTACACACACACACACCGTATTTTAAAGGGTTTAAAAGATGGTGCGAAACGCTGTTTGCATGAGAATCTAACCTACATTGCAAACATATTTTGAGCAAGCGAGGATTGCCACGGTCATCTTGGAAAGATAAGCCTCCTACCCAGACTGCCTCTGGTTGTGACGAGGATTGAGTGAGTGATAAATGGGAGGCTAATGAGAATCGGATGAAAAATATATTCCATGAAACATTTCTAAAATATTAGTCACAGAATATAAACTTTGAGCTAATATCCCGAATTGTTTTCAAAAATCGCAAAATTTAGACCCGCGAAAACGTATTTTTAACGTGGCCCAATCGCTAATTAAGACCCGCGAAATATGCCTGTTCCATTTACGCGAAATTAAGGTGGGGGTAAAGGTGAATTTGAGTGAAATTTTAAGAGTTTTAAAGGAGGGATAGAAGAAAGAAAATTATTTTTGGAACACCACCAGACAGTTGACCCCAACGCAAGAGCACCTCAGGTTGTCAGGGGACTGTTTGGGTGTCCATCTACTAATTTTAACTTAAAATTCTAATTTTAAAATTACATTAAATCTTTTATATTTCTTATTTCTCCAAATTTTACTAATCCTTTGAGAAAAACTATCTCTTTCCAAAAATCCCCAAAAATTTACAAAACACCGCTAAACATAGCTTTGTGGGATGAACAGAGGGTTTTGAGAGTGTTTGAAACGGGAGCGAGATATTCGCATTAAACCCAAGTTACGCGGTGGAAAAACGGGCTTCAGGCGAACCCCCGCCTTAAGTAAATAATTTACTTATGACGCAAAATAGTCCTATATTCGTGCACTGTAGGAAACGACAATGTGCTAGTCCTTAGATCGTTCAACTGAGGGAGTTTCAGCAAGTATCATATGCATAAGCTCAGATAGCTTCAGATCAAGAGAGGGCGCTGAGAAAGATTTTCCTCAAGGCCGAGGGAACAGGCCATGGAGAATCGAGGGAAAAAGAAGCTAACTATATCCCGACCTCTTTGTTTTCAGTGAAGAAGACGTGTTGCCAGTTCATGTATTCGCCACGCGATTTGTCCGGCAAGTATCGCACATATCGCAAGTTCTTTTCTTCAAACTTCCGCACAACTTCAGGATCCAGTTTGGAAAGAAGTTCCTTGTTTTTCACCAGCGGTGTTTCACCACCACAACCATCTGCAGCCTCTTTCAGGCAGAAAAAGAACACCTGTGACATAAAAGATATTAACATAATTATAGCAAATAATTAGCATAATTAACATAGTAGATCAGTAGGAGGAGTATGTCAGGCAGAAAATGGGCTGTTTGAAAACCATAAAAATATCAAAATAGCTTATGAATAGCCCGTGACTACTCGTGACTATCCCGGCGTACCCAATCGATGATAATTGATCAGATAATTGATCATCGGAAATCAATCGATATAATCGATAATAACCGATAAAAATCAATCGATTAATATCGATTGGTCTCACCAATCGATGAAAATCGATACTCACAATCTCGAGTCCTCTTAATTGTATCGATTTTTATCGATTTTATCGATTATTATCGATTATTATCAGTTTTAATAAATGGACCATTTATGAATTCTTACAACATTTTGTATGTAAGCCCCTGGTGTAAGCGGATACGCTACGCATCCGTCCGCGTGGACTCAAAAATGAACGTACTACCAGTAGAGGCTGTTGTGAGTGCCCTTTTACAGTAAGGACGGGTGAAGCATTTTCCCTCTAGAAAAAAAATCGGCAGTAGAGGAGAGGCATTTCGAGTAGTTAACTGCGAAAAGGCGAAATTTTCTGTGTTAGAATTAGTCTATACGCGAAAAACGGCGAAAATGCCCTGATCTCTTGTTATTTGAAGGAGTCGGTACTTAATGCGTAGCGCAAACGTATCTGTAATCATTATCATTGACAATCGACATAATCGATAAAAATTGATCAAAATCGATGAAATTGATCAAAATCGATGAAAATCGATACTCACAACTATTTCGATCTTCGATTTTCATCGATTTCCGATATCAATCGATTAATTACTATCGATTATTATCGATTACAATCGATTTTATCGATTATCGAATTTCATCGATTGGGCACGCCGGGCTACTATCGATAACTCGTCAGGACAACTTTAAATTGCGCTTTCCATTCACTGACAAAAAGTCTGAAAAGTCAGAAGGAGGATAAAATACGTCGAGGAACTTAAACAATGGAAATTTAATTTCGACCAGAGCCAATCTAATTAAGCACGTTCAGTGTGGCAGCGGACCGAATGATGGGCAGTCACGCAATCTTATTGGCAGAGAAAGAATGCGTGACAACTAAAAACAAAATGGTTTCGTAGAAAGCTATGCGTCAGCCTACCTTGGAGGGAAAAACATCATTGAAGGACATTTCATTGTGTGGTTCTATCGTATAACTTGGCGGGTCAATGCTGGCGGTGTAGGTCCCTGCACTTTTGTCAATTTGCGTGCGGAAAGCCGTTCCACCATCATAGGTTAAAGTTTTTCCTTGTACCGCTTGAGCAATAGTCGAAAAGTCCTCCGCTGTTTTAGCGGGCAAATCACGAAATAATATCGCAGGACTATGCGGGAAGTTTTCCTCCACGTATTCCATGCATTTCTCAGTCAGCTCCGCGAGAAAGGACTGGTTACGGTTTTTAACTCGCACACCAAGTGGGAATGAATCTCTTGGCTCTGCAAGGAATTCTGGGAAGCCACCACCCGAAGAGCCTGGGAGAAACTGCCTGTCTCTTAGCCTCGACTTGAACTTCGTTACCAGCTCCTCTCTGGGTATTTGCTCAAAAATACTGGCAGTGACCGCTGTACGTATTTGTGATGCTAGTTTTTTGCTTGGAGTTCTGAAGCCAGGTGAAAACCTCCAAAATGTTGCTAGTGCACGAGCCGTCATGATCTGCGAAAGGAAGAAAAACAAAAAAAATCATCGCCGTTGCAGACATCATCACAAGTGCCCGGATGTTACCCATCCCAAGCTCGTCTCTGATTAAAGCTTATTACCGGCTTCGCGGTGAAAGTTTGCACGCTGGTATCTGTGTGGTCTCACCATCTCAGTTTTTTTTAGTCACGGTGGGAGCGCTGCGTGACATTCAATAAAACGGTTGAGAAGGTAAACGGTGCAACGTGTGAAACTTCTTCGCTTTCGCTGTAGGCTTGGGCCCGACGGCCAATGTCACCACCACAGCGAGGTAGCTAACCCTGGCCCAAGCGTGATGAAAAGATTGAAAATACGAGGGAGTTTTGAATACAAAATAACTTAAGGACGTTCGCGCGAAAATTTTCTAGTCGATAGATTTTTCTAAAATTTTTACTGAGGACGGATAATGAGTTACTTGTGTCAGAAATACCAAAAAAAGTGGGGGTCACCGACTTCGTTTCAGAGAAAAAGTCTGTAGAAAACTACCCTGATTTTGAAAAATTGGCGCACGTAATTTCGCACGGCTTTCAAGGTTTGTAGTTTAAATTATCGATGATGAGAAAACGGAGGGAAACGATCTTGGTGATATTTTGAAGAAGTGCGTCTGTTACGTAAATAATTTCAAGTGTTGCCATCTTTTATGCAAAACTTAGCCCTGGAAGAGGCATTTGAACCCGTCCTACGGCAAAACGAAAAGATCAAAAAGCGGAATTCGAACGTGCGTGGGGCAAAAAAATCAACCTTTTAATCGATAGATTTTTTTCATTTTCTCACCACAAAACGTAGATAATCGTTAACAAAAGTGATCTTTTAAGAAAAAAGTAGGGGTCACCGACCATTTAAGCCAGCAAACTGCAAGCGAAGTTATCGCAATGGCTCCTCACCCTATATGTGGTTGGAAAGTTTCCTCGGCGCGCGCGCTCGATGCATGACGTGGCGTAGCGTTGCGGCAGGAATTACGTGCGCAGTAAGGATGCGCATAAACAATTAGCGCGAACGTCCTTAAACTCGCTTCAGTCGTTTGTTTCTTGTTTGTGTCGAAGTTTCTGAATCTATTTATGGCTGTTTGGGTGGTTTTTATTTTCATTACTTTGCCCTCGTAGTAGGCTCGATTACCAGTCGCTGTTCGGGGAATGAGCCGAACACGAGAGGTCGGCGGAAATCGAGCCTACCCTCGCAGTTGCGTAAACAGACACACGCGGACGCTTGTCCAACCTGTGGTGTCACGCAAACCACTGTTCATCAAATTAATGTCTGAAATTTGCATAAGGCTAATCTTGCGATGGATTTCAATAAAAAAACATTGATTTCGTATTGCTAACCGTTCATGACATGTTAATGCTGGATCTCGTTTAAAAAAGCCACAACCAGCACCAGAAGTTACAAAATATTATCCAGAACTAATCGCGTACAAAATTACGAGTAATAACTGCGAAAACCCTCCTGCCCGTCAACGTTGTTGTGGCTTACTATTATATTGTGTTCATGGCGATCACAAGAACGTAAAATAATTTCAAGCCGGTGTTGTTCTTAGAGCTAAAGAAAGAAAAACTCAAATAAACTCTTTAGACTTTCAGTTCTAATCTTATCGTCATCTTAAGAGTTACCTTTCTACATAAAAACCTACCTGAAGCTATATATTGAAATTATAAATTGCGAAATAATCCCGGGAAATAATTCGCCCACATGCTATTCGGGCTGCACGTAAGCTGAAATTAAATTCAAGACTACTCCGGTGTAACGGGCTACAAACATTCAACATAGCTCACCATTATTCCTGCTTTTTCCTTCCCAGCTTATTAAGCTTCAACTCGAACTCTGTTTTACGACATAAACCAATGGCCAAAATGAACCCTTCGGTACCGGTATGCTCTCACTCGCAGTCACTGAAATCCAGCGCGTCACGCAACGGCTGTGTTGTATATGAACCGTAGTCACTTGAAGGGATAGACGAGAAGGCCCTTCTTCCCTCTGTGACATTTCATGTACCAAACACGAATTTTTTTTTAATTCAAATAAAAAACAAGAAGTTTTTTTTCAAATACTAAGAAAGAAGAAGAAAGAAAATTAATATGCAGAAACTGGGAGTCGAACCATTAGGGACAGCGCGTCACCCAAGCCGAAAAAGCACTGGGAGCGAATTAATAACAAGATCGAAGTGCATTGTGGACTTAGGTCATCGTGCCAGCGGGAACCTGGTTTCTAATAGTAGCGCCTGTCTGTTTTACTTGTAAACAACGAAGGCTTCTAACCATACTTCGCTTTTGTCGCGCTTTTTCTTTGAGGAAAAGTGAAACTGCTTTGGAAATATCTTGGGAACAGACTAACGGATCAGTTCTTTACCATCATGGTGTGTTTCATTTTTCTATTTTATTTCAGTAAAAGGTCATGTGCAAGATTTTGTTGTCAGTTTTCTGTTCGATTCTGTTCAGTAATGCATCAGTCAATTCCAGCAGTGCCCATCCCCCCCCCCCCCGGGCTAACCCCCGGGCATTAGCATTTCTTTGGTAAATTCCCCGGGGTGGGGATGAGGGAACCGGGCAAATGCCCCGCTCCCGGGTTGATTGTTTTCAATCTCTCGATAGGTGATATAAGAATATAATACAAGTTGTTGCTTCTTGACAATGAAGAAATATCTAAAATTCAGAAAATATACCTTTAAAAACATCCATGAACATCCACGAGCTTCTCTAGTCCTTCATGAACTAGCTAATCTGCAACGTAGTCCACGTCTTGGCCTATAAACGCCTCCATCACGAATACGCGACTCACTCCACGGTTTCGAAACCACGTGTCAAATGCCCGGGGGTCAACCCGAGGTACGCAAATGCCCCACCCCCGGGACGGGCAACATTAGGAAATGCCCCGGGGTTGCCCGGGGGGGGGGGATGGGCACTGCTGGAATTGACTGATGCATAATACGTAATGCAGTAAATGCTAGGCCATTGCTTTTATACAATAACGGATAACAGTACATTTGATACGGCTATTGTGATCTCAACAGCAAAAACTACAAGCTATTGGTATTGCCATAGATAGATGGTATTATTTAAATTAACAACAAAGCTATATGCCTTTATTGGTTCCTCAATTTTGCCTCACTATGTACCTTTCTTCTCCGCCATGCAAGGTGACATTACCCTGCTATATGGTACATGCAATGTTTTAAACCTAAATACTAAACCTACATGTACATGCCATACATGGATTGAATGCTTTTTCCTATTTTAGATTATGGCTGAAAGATGGGTGTACCGGTGTAGCCTTAAAGGGATTCACATGAAAATCTTCCTGCAATCAAATTTTCTTATAACTTTTACTGCCGTTAGATAATGGTAAACTCATGCGAAAAGACTAAAAATTGGGGGTCAGCAGGCATCAACAGTTAGCCCAAACCCTGGAGGGGGGGCGGGGGGGCAATCCCATACAAGACAGGTATACAGGTATGTGCTGCACATTGGTGCCAAGATTTTTGAGCCCTGATTTAGAACAGGGTATCCATTTAAGAAGGGTTTTCTGGCATGGGGTATAATATTTTGAATGCACAAAAACTCAGATACGTAAGCAGCCATTTGAAAATACTCAAGGAGAGATTCCTTAATTATAAATACGGTTCAATGCATTATCGAGCAAGGTGTTGACCCTGTGTTGTGCATCGTTAGCTTACAAACTTTCAGAAGAATGGGGTATAAAAAATGTACCTTTTTCTTACAACGGGGTAATTTGAGGGTAAATTCTTTATAAAATGGGTCTTACTTTGGAGTCCCTGGTGACACATACCCACCCAGAAAATACATTTGTGCCCCCTAACAACCTTATGGACTCTACCTAATTGAGCAGTGCTATTCTATTTGTTAATTTTTTAAGTTTTACAGAAGTCCACAAATTTCAGTGATAAGCCATGCCATATCTAGTGTGTGTCGGGGGGAGGGGGGGGGGGGAGGGTGCAAATTCTACTTACATTGTAAAATATCTCTTCAATATTCAATATTCAAGTTTTAAAAATATGCAAATTAGTTAGGTGATGGCATCATACACTCAACCAAATTTATCAAATGTATGAAGGCCAGATGCAGTAAACACCCACATATAAGAACCTAGTGATTTAAGAACCTACAGGCTGAAATTGGGCATTTTAATACCCAAATATATAAGAACCTATTTAGGCTGGCAAAGAATAATAGGTTCTTATACAAAAAAACACTCTTATTTTGTAGCCAAAATACTGGATTTTAATTGATAGAAATTGTGAAATTTCTGAGAAACACCATGAAAATTATTTGTTTAATTGAAAATCTTTTAAATACAGAGTATAGAATACTGTATAAAATTATACTGGTGTAGCATCCTTCAACCAAATTTAAACGATTGTAGCAATTATTAAGATATTTAGATTTTGTTATTTTTCTTTTACTTTAAAGTGTCCCCATTTAGTGGTTTTATTACTGCTATTTCAGTTTTGACACTCAAATAAAGGTTTTATTATTATTATTATTATTATTATTATTATTATTATTATTATTATTATTATTATTATTATTATTATTATTATTATTATTATTTATTAAAGTCCTAGAAGTCCTAGTTTCTCCTAGCCGGAATCGAACGTGTCCGCACAGTCAAGATGGCTTCTAAAAATACTGTAAATATCAGTGCTTGGCTTGTTTTTTACCCATGCACCGAAAGCCTACAGCTCTTACTCGAGCATGATTACTCAGGTAATATGGCTAGTACAACAGCAGAAATGGTAAGTACTAAAAACAGCTCGCATGTTTCTCTCGTCATTCGAAAGCGATTCTTGAACTCGTCAGGAAAATACGCTGGTATCGTATACATTGTACTCTAAGTAGTCAATTAATCAATCAATAATGTATAGATTTAGGCAGGCCTAAAAGCGGGGCTCCCATTCATTAATTTTATTACTATCTAAGTAGCCGCACTATATTTCTAAGCTGATACAGTGGCCCATATAGATACAAAACAAATTTTAATCGCTCATGTTTAAAAACCTCTCATGGTTTTGTTGACGAAAGCGGCGTGAATATATTTCGTGAACCCGTCTGAATTTTCTTTCCTGTGACAGCCTGTTACTGACAGGTTCTAAAATTGAAATCGACGAGTGCATTTTATTGGGTTCCTCACGTACGCAACGTCGGCGCAAAACAAATCTTTATAGTTAAACTTTTTATAACGTTTTCTGTACACTAATTAATACACCTCCAGGACCTCTATGAGTTTTTCGATGTAAAAAGAATCTTGACCTTGTTCTGATTTACTACAAAATTGTCAGGGCAAGAAAATCAACTCAAGGCAAAAACAATTAAATACAGAAAAACAACTGAAGTGAATGAACTTACGCCGTGGCAAACTGAGAAAATCACGGCGGCAAAACAAACTCTGAAAATTGATGGTGCCGGTTCTGGGTTATGTAAGTCATTTTAGAGCAGTTTTTGTGTAAGAATTGTGGCAGTTTGTGATTTGGGAAGTAGTTCACGCTAACTAAGAATGAGCTTACAATGTTGTTTTGGTTGTTTGAACCATCTTCTTTTCGTTGCGGTTTAGTGGAATGAGAAAATGACGTAACCCACTATTTCGACACGATTGGAGTTCTAAGTTGCGGCCGAATATTTTGGAAAGTGGCAGGTGAAATAAATCAAATCACATCAAAATACTTGACAGGCCATTCTCTTTAATTCTCACATTTCGACAGAAGTAGTATCGTAGATAGTGATTTCAAACGTCTGTTCAGTGGCATTTGAAGGCGAGTGAAAAAGCAACCCGTCGCCGGGTTTCCGTAGACAAACTCACAAAACAAACAGGTCGACTTTTTATAATTTACGAGAGAATTTATGAACAGAAGTTCCCCAAACTTTTAGTAGTTAAGTGTGTCTTTATTTTGTACAGCATATCCTCGTGTTAAAATACTGAACAACATACACAACACAATAGCTGCACACTGCGAAGTGCCCGAGAAGCACAACTTGAATTAAACTTTTGACGGATGTGAATGAAATCATCATTGTTCGATGAATTAAACTCGTATTTCTATTCATATTAAAACAAGTACATTACCTTAGTCAGTCTTTTGTTTTCATGCCGTCCTTATAATTCCATAAACATGCGAAACTCGCCAAACTTGTCGTTTTCTCTGAATGTTGTTCTCAAACGAATCAAACTTCATTCTGTTCATTCCGCGCTCGATGTTGAGCGCTTTCAAAATAGCAACGAACCTGTGCCAAAATGCACTTGCTCTCTTAATGCCTGTCTTCATCTTGAGAGTACCATTAATCTTTAGTGTCTTCGCATTTTGAATTTGACTAGGAATTAATAGTCTATCTTGCCCGCTGCCATTTCGTATTCTGACTCCAAAACACTGAGGTCCTCTCGCTTATTTGGATGCTCCGAATTTTTACAACTTCGATGCTATCGTCATCGATGAAAGATGGCCTGATGATTCTTGTCCGGACGATTTAATCCTCACAAAACGGAAATTACGATGACCAACAAACAGAAAATGCCGTTCGCTCGAGTTCACTCGTCCTCTGCAGTTCTGCTTTTCTTCAAAAATTTGTTCAACCAATCAAAGGCGCGAATTAAAAAATACTTCAATGTGATTGGCTACTTGTTCGCGGCAAAGCTGTTCTAAAAATAGCCTACACGCGAGGAGCGCGAGGTACACGCGAAAGACATATCTCAAAGCCTATTACCAGAGATGTAGACTTCTAGTTATGGACTTCTGAGAAGGCTTGAAAATCTGCAGGGCAAAGCTTTCAAACCAACCCCATAATATCGAAGACGAACACGGCAATTTCGTTGTAAGCTTTCTCCAACACCACCGACACTGTCAAATACATTACATGAATTATCAACGAAAGTCGATTTCTCTCTTTCCATCGGTGTAGCCTTTAACAGTCTTTTATACTTCGCTTCAGTGGACTTGATCGGCTTTGAGTTCACTTTTATTTGAGCTCAATTCAGTGATTTTCAGCCTTGCTCAGCCGCAGGTCGAACCCTGGACATCGCTCTTTTGAATTGTAGTCCGATATATCATGTTCAAGTCCGCAATTACTTCGGATCTTCCCGTTACAAGGTTGTCCTAAATGATTTGGAATAGTTTTCCATGATGTAGATGCTTAAATAGAGCGAGAAATATCCACGAAGTTCTATGTTCTTCAGAAGCTTTCTTCGCGTCTTTCATTCAGCTTTAAACGTGAACAGCGTGCCAAAGATTTTGGCGCCTTTTCATGCAATGCTTCGTTTAAGTTGATGTGAAATGTCCAGATCATTTTTTTGATGTGAGGAAAAATCTCTGAAATGATGGGGTGAAAAATAATAACGAAGAAATATTTTCTGCTGCTCACTTTCTTCACAAGTTTTCATTCCCGCGGTTGAGCAACCGGGAATTATTTTGTCGCCTTTTCACGCAATCGATTCGTGTAGGGGAAATGAAATATCCGTAGTCGATTTTCAACATGATTTAAAAAAATGTGCAGTGTCCTACAAACTTCTACGATAGGTAACTTTTAACGAAAGGTGGATGGTCAATATCAAACACGTAAGATGCCCAGGTGAAGCTTTTTCTGGAGTATGGCCGCCATTTTGTGCGACGTCGTCGTCGCTAGGCGCACGCGCCCGCGAACCAGGCCGCTAGCCACGATGACCATGAAAACTCAAACGCATGGTTTTCCTAATTTCTATCCTCGCACGGTAGTTATGGGGCTCTGCTCTGCGGCCCTTCGGGCCGCTGGAGAGCTCCGCTAAAATTTATTTACCCTCGGAGGTGACGGGGGCTGACTTTAGGCCCCTAGCAAACATAAGTGAATACGTCGATGTAGTCGCGTACTCGATTTGAATTCCTTCTGATGTAACAGCTAGCTGCACTGAAAAAAATAAAACCATCGTCCTCGCTTAAAATATCGTTCTTTTTAACTTCAGAGTCATCGAAGCACATAAACGAGGCAACGAGTGCGCCATTTGTCTGCTTTGGTTGGAGGCGGGGGGAACGGGTGGATTTGGGCAATTTGTATGAGCCCGAATTTTTTTCCGTCTTGTTTTTGGGCAGGAATTATTTTTTCAGCTTCACCTTTCAGCTTCTCTACTCCTTGCTGTGCAGGAATTTTTTTTGAAAACTGCCCAGCCCCCAACCTTCCAAAATAAAATGGTCAATAGTTTTCAGGAACGCGTAATCTGAACCAATCAGAGTGAAAATCAGCTTCATCGGGTCAATGTGGGGTGAAGACTACTAATTTTAAATTAAAATTTGGGACTGAAATCGACGGTGGCTCAAAAAAAGCGGAGTTATATTAGCTGTAAGAATCAAGGTAAGATATCGCAAACGTTTGCAAGCTGATAACCCTTTCGTCCCAGATTTTCAGTACGTTTATTTCTATTTGTATGCTTCCGGTTTGAATGTATATTACTTAATCCTCTTTAATTTAGACGAATGCATTCGTGCATAAACTGGCTTCATGATCAGCATTGATCAGCAACATCAGCTAACATAGCAGGTTGGCAAAGACTTCGGCCTCCATTCGAGCTTTTGACGAAGCCATACATGCAGACAGACTCGCGGCATATGGCATACTCTCGAAATTAGGGAACAAAACGCGCGTGAAATTATTTCCAAATTTCACTAGTCACCATTAATTTTATTATCCATACTAATAGAGTTGATGTTCTTGGGCGTAAATATATTTTTTGGCCCTTCTCAGGGCTCATTTTACCCCTCGCCTGCGGCTCGGGCCAAAATGAGCCTGAGTCGGCCAAAAACATACTTACGCCCGCGAACATCAACTCTTTTGTTACAATATCAGAATTCAAGAGAGGATGTTCTGACTTAAACTTTTCCTTCGGAGTTTTGAGTGATATTTCTGTCATTAACATACATTAGAGATTCAAAATTCTTTCAGAAAACATATCTGAGAAACGGAACAATGATGACATGAATGAAAATTCTTGCGTGAATCTTAGATGTGTTACATAAAAGACCAGTGTACCCCAGAAAAAAATCCAGCCGACAAGTAGGACTTAAAAAAAGTTCCCGCAACGAACTTAGCGAAAATGCGCAATTGTTCAAGTACAAAGTTCAGGTTGACTAAAATTTGAATCAAACAAGAAAGCTATGCCTTCGTCTAAGGTAAAAGAACTTGTGTCGGCTTTTTCAAAGGTTTTACATTGCTGAACACGAAGAGGCGAAGGGCCGCTTCCATGAGCAGCAGGGTAACACAGCACAGAAACATTAAACTTGTCCAGCAAAAGGATTTAACGTTTATATGGAAACAAAAAGTAAATTCCTAGGATAAATGAAAAAACCAATTTCAATACAGCAACCGACCGAAGAAAACAGAATAAATAAACGATATACAAGAACAAGCATTGAACAAAGACGGCTTACCAAATGCTGAAGAAAGAGGTTCGGGGAACCAACAAAATTACACGTGAAATAACGATAGCAAGCGATACTGACTGAAGTGAATTAATATAGAAAACTTAACATGAAATGTACAAAATAAATAAATAAATAAATACAAGACGAAATTTACATAGCGAAATAAATAAAAGCATGCCAAAAGGTGGGAAAAACATTAACATACAGTATCATGAACAAAAGACAAAGCGAAAAGAAAATGCCGCAACAACGGAAATTACTAAATACGGAAGATTCTCTCGTAACATCTGATACTTTACCAACTTGTGCGTAAATACCGCACACGCGCACTTTCAATATGTATCTATCATGTAGATTCAAAACTTAACAAAAATCGGTATTTTTAACACCTTTTATAGGCGATAATGGCAAGTTGCGTTACAATGCTTTGGAGACTTTCCTCTGGCCCGCGAAAAAGACCAATCCGAACTTTGAGTACCAACACAGCCAGCATTTTTGAGCCAATACCCAAAGAGGAGCTGGTACCGAAATTCAGGTCGAGGCTAAGAGACAGGCAGTTTCTCCCAGGCTCCTCGGGTGGTGGTTTCCCAGAGTTCCTTGCAGAGCCAAGAGATTCACTTCCACTCGGTGTGCGAGTGAATAATAAGAACCAGTCCTCTCTTCCACAGCTGGCTGAAAAATGTATGGGTTTCATAAAGGAAAATTTTTCGCGCAGCCCCGCGATATTATTCCGTGGTTTGCCTGCTAAAACAGCGGAGGACTTCTCCATCATTGCTAAGACAAGTGAAATGAAGTATTCGTATATGGGTGGAACAGCTTATCGAACAGTGATTGACAAGAAAACTGGGGTTTCTACTTCTAGTGAAGACCCGAGTGAGTACACCATCGAGGTGCATAATGAACAGTCCTACTCAGCATATTTTCCATCCAAGGTGAGCTTCTCTTTTTCATCCAAGGTGAGCTTCTCTTTTTCATCCAAGGTGAGCTTCTCTTTTCCATTCAAGGTAAGCTTCTCTTTTTCATCTAAGGTGAGCTTCTCTTTTTCATCTAAGGCGAGCTTCTCCTTTTCATTCAAGGTGAGCTTCTCTTTTTCATCTAAGGCGAGCTTCTCCTTTTCATTCACGGTGAGCTTCTCTTTTTCATCTAAGGTGAGCTTCTCTTTTCGATCCAGGATGAGCTTCCCTTTTTCATTCAAGGTGAGCTTCTTTTCTCATCCAAGGTGAGCTTCCTTTTCCCATTCAAGGTGAGTTTCCTTTTTTCATTCAAGGTGAGCTTCTCTATTTCATCTCAGGTGAGCTTCTCGTTTTTATTCAAGGTGAGTTTCCCTTTTTCATTCAAGGTGAGCTTCTCGTTTTTATTCAAGGTGAGCTTCTCTTTTCCATCCAAGGTGAGTTTTCTCTTTTTCATTTAAGGTGAGCTTCTCGTTTTTATTCAAGGTGAGCTTCTCTTTTCCATCCAAGGTGAGTTTTCTCTTTTTCATCTAACAGTGAGCTTCTCGTTTTTATTCAAGGTGAGCTTCTCTTTTTCATCCAAGGTGAGCTCCTCTTTTTCATCCAAGGTGAGCTCCTCTTTTTCATTCAAGGTGAGCTTCTCTTTTTCATCCAAGGTGAGCTCCTCTTTTTCATTCAAGGTGAGCTTCTCTTTTTCATCCAAGGTGAGCTCCTCTTTTTCATTCAAGGTGAGCTTCTCTTTTTCATCCAAGGTGAGCTCCTCTTTTTCATCCAAGGTGAGCTCCTCTTTTTCATTCAAGGTGAGCTTCTCTTTCCCATCCAAGGTGAGCTTCTCTTTTTCATCCAAGGTGAGCTCCTCTTTTTCATCCAAGGTGAGCTTCTCTTTTCCATCCAAGGTGAGCTTCTTTTTTTCGAACAAGGTGAGCTTTTCTTTTCCATCTAAGGTGGGTAATAAATCTTTATGGAGTAAAAATATATATATTTAATAACTTTTCAAGGTGGAGATTGTTTCAATTCTAAAGGCTTTCAAAATTACGCGAGTCGACATCCCATTCTGTTAGGCAAACTCGCATTTATACTGAAAAACAAACTAACTAAAAGTAGCATAAGTAAACCAGTTTTACTGAACTTTTTCTTGTAAAGATAGGTCAGTTTGGGGTATGGTAATCAATTAGTCGGCTCACTATCGGTTTCTATGGACTTCTGGTGGTTGAATCTGGGAATCGCGGCTGGTCAATTAACATGCAGTCGATAGAAAAAGCTATCCGTCTGATTGTTAACTAGACTGTCCTGGAAGGGCACGCTAGTAAAGTTGCCGAAATCAGAAAGCAAAACCAAAAACGAGTCACTTTCACTGATTTTTTTTTTGTTGTTGAATTGATCGGTCTCTGGGTTATGCTAAATCTCGGGCTTGCCGTCTTATTGTAACGTTATCAGCGGCCTACTTAGCTGACGCTTTTCAGTTTCAGCGAGAGGAGTGGGCCGACGGGAAGGGAAAAACCTCGAGCTGCGATTGAGAGGGCTCACGCTGGCTCCTTTGTCTTCACCCCAGATTTCTCTCACCTAAATGTTCACTCCTCAATCGAACGAGAATCTCAATTTAGCCATAAACACTGCAAACCAGGTTTAATTTGACTAAGGGCCGCTTACTATTAGGCAGGACTGGCCACCCAGACCGCGCAGGTACCAGTAAAAAAACTAAAATTCCGTTGTTAGTCAATTTTGTCCTGTCGAATCAGTCAAATGATAAATAATATACACTGCTGTGGTGGATTTGTGCAAATATCTCGTGAAAGCGGGTTCATTTCACATTCAAAACCACCGGACTGGGTGGAAGGCGGCTTTAGACTTCGTTTTCACAATCACCTCATACCGGAAAATAGGCAGCCATCAATTTTCAGTTTATGCTGTGAAATCAGTAGCCCCCTGTACTGTCAATCTAATTGGAAATGAGACAGGGACGATTCACAGCAGTAAAATAATATTGTTGTAGCTATGAAAGCCACAAGTGAATAGAGGTAGTGTTAGTGTAATTACAAGTATGACCGGTTTTACAAAACGACTTTCTTGATCCTATCTCACCCTCAATCGACACTTTCCCTTCAAAACCACTTAGATTATTAGTAAAGCATAGACAGGAGAGTCGTAGTCACAACAATTTTTCATGGACAAGGCTGTCTAAGGGAGAAAGGAACAATGAGGTTAACCCTATGTGAAGCACCTTTCGTGTGAGGCACATGCACATAAACATTGCTGGCAAAGATTGGGCAGTACGGACTGGAAATCATCTTTAACACGAATTTTAAATGCTAATGGTAAACGTTTTCTTTTTATAAAGGTTTTCTTCTTCTGCTTACAAGAGCCCGCTGATGGCTGTGGTGGTGAAACACCGCTGGTCAATAACAGCGAACTTCTCTCGAGACTGGATCCCGAGGTTGTGAGGAAAATTGAGGAAAAGCAAGTCCGATATTTGATTAAAATACAAAAAAAAAAAGTCCGATATTTGCGATATTTCCCTAACGAAGCTCCCGGAGGGTATCTTTCCTGGCAGTGGGCCTTCGCCACTAATGATAGAAAAGTAAGGATGATATCTTAAATATATAATTAAAAACCTAAAGATTCGAGCTAAGTGGCCCATACTTGCCGGAGCCGGCTTATCCCAGTTTCTGAAGCATTAGTGAATAGGAGTACTCCCCCCCCCCCCCCCCCCCCCCACTAAATGGGAGGTGGGTCCATCGCAGGGAGGCCCCAGCCTTTTTTCGCCGGTACCCATTTGTAAACCTGGGTGGAGAAGGGTACCAACAGTAACGTGTTTTGCCGTGAGCACAACATAATCACACCGGCCAGGGCTCGAACCCCACCGCGCTTCCCTCTAATTATAATTTACTATTACTATAATTATATTTTATCAAATATAGTTAAAAAAATAAATCAAAATAAATAAATTAGCAAATAAATAAATAAATGGGAATTTGAAATGGCATTCCCACAAGGGATCTGTTTCTCAATTGCTCCTGGTCAAATTGGAATTGAGAAGTGTTGATTAACCCTAACCCAAATACCGTATTTTCTCAATTAAACGACGGACCTCGATTAAACGCCGGCCTCGTATAAACGCCGGGTCAAAACGATTTTTTTTTTAATAAACGCCGGGGGCGTTTAATCGAGGCCCCAGCTCTCGAACCAACAAGTTGATTTTCCCATATTAAATAGTATTACTGCGACATTATAGTACGCTATGATATTTTGATATTCTTATTAAACTTTTGTGCGTTCTGTTTGCCGCATATCCTGATTGCAACGTACATGTGCTGTATATAATGCTGTTATTTTTGGTTATAATCATCCTCAAAGACTCAAGGACAAATTGCCGGGGCGAAAACAACGGATAACTCGTTCAGCGTTCACAAACTGCCCTTAGGCCTCGGAGGGTGGGTGATAATAAATCAATCTGAAAAAAATGGCAGAAAATTGCACTTCATTAATAAACGCCGAGCCCCGATTAAACGCCGGCTTCAAATAAATGCCGGATCCATAAGGCCAATTTTGAAATAAACGCCGTAGTCGTTTAATTGAGAAAAAACGGTATTTTTCTCTCGCTCAATTGGTCTAAACATCCAAGGATTTTCCCAAAGTGATTTTCCTAGTTTTTACAATTTTGTTTTCAATCTTTTCACGTTCACACAATCAATATTCAAAATTCCCTAACCCAAATATTTTTCTCTCGCCCGATTGGTCTAAACATTCAAGGATATTCCCAAAGTGATTTTACCAATTTTTACATTTTCCTTTTCAGTCTTCACATTCGCATAATCAATATTCGTGCCAATAAATTTTAGATTGAATAAATTAAAACTAAAGTTTTGAACAGACTATAGAACTGCCTTGATAGACCTTGCGATATAATTATTGAAAGATAATAATAGCACAAAGGTCACGGCTTCAAAACTGTGAAGGGAATTTATCCTTGGATTTTGTTTGGTCCTCGAATCCATCAATTTTCAGAATTTTAAAATACCCGCGGGACGAGTCAGATACCCGCCAACAAAATATCCGTCCTTGCTGGTTACCGTGGTTATGGTAATGCTTTAACGCGAGGCGTGAATTGAAAGCTGTTGTTTGGTCTTCTTTCTTTATTCTTATTTTTCTATCTTTCCCAGAGGAATCGGCTCTGCTTTTTCATTTACTTGATTAGTTTAACCTTAAAAATAACTTAAGATTTGCTAATATCCGTGAAATTTCATCGCTTCTACGGCCTGGTCTCTTCCTTTAGGGGGAGGGGGGGTCGTCATAATTTACCTCTTTTGTTAACCTTTTTTAACTTTTCTGATAGACTGCGGAATCTCGAGCGAATATACGCGGTTACAATGTCGAGTGGGATGCAAGCGGAGGAATGTCTACATGGCAAACCAGACCCGCATTTTTGACGCATCCTCTGACCGGAGAAAAAATCTGGTTCAACCAAGCAAGTGGGCATCATGCTTCTTACTACAAGTTTTGGCCAGTGCCATTAATGGATGCTGAAGTCCCGGATGATAAATATCCTGCCCACACTTCCTATGGCGACGGAAGTGAAATTGAACCGGAAGTGGTACAGCACTTAAGGGCGACCTCATGGAAATGCGCAGTTGGTTTCCGGTGGAGAAATGGTGATTTGCTGGCCATTGATAATTTGGCTGTTCAACATGGTCGCATGGGGTTCACGGGTGACAGAAAGATTCTCGCCTTTCTAGTCGATTGATTGAAAGGTTTACCCCCTTCTCTTTTCAGTTATGAGTTTGGGATTCAGTTGATCAAGTACAAATAAAAAAACTGCGGAAACAAACATGGCAAGAAAGGGCATGTCGGAAAAAACTTTGATTTCTAACGGTCACTTCTGAAGATGTATGTTGTAGCATAAGAAACGTCCAGTTATTAAATTTTTGAGGTTAAGCATGACGACTTGTCAGTTGTCAGTTAATGGACTATTAATAATTAACTATATAGCTTAATTATTTCTTTTTGACCCAAAATGTAGCTAAAAAGGAGTAGAGCAGTACCTCTTGTGAACCTCTAATTTCAGAGGCATTCTAAAACAATATTGCTCATTGTCTTCAGGGATAGGGGCATTGTTTGTGCCCTTTGTCCTATTGTTCTTATGGCCAATCATGTGAGATATTCAATGAGGTGCTGGTCGACTCAGTAAATTATCATAATTATATTGAAATAGAGAGTTGATTTCCGTCCCCCGCAGTTTGGAGTTCGATGTTATAAACACGTCTTATCCTGGTAATAAAAAACCTCTCAGCGAGGGTAATCTTCCAAGGCATTTCCTTACATAAATATAATTTCTACCTAATAACAGAATGTGGTTAATTATAAAGAAATCATCCGGGGTTTTTTTCAAAAATCCCTAAAAACAAACCTATCTCATTGAAAGGTTGTATAACGATCTTATTTTCTTTAAGTCAATTGAGATAATTAAGACAATTGTTACAAAAAAGGAACTATATACTTATGGAATTGAAATGGACTACTGCAAATGCATTTATTGCAATAGACCCGACTCCATTCTACATTCTTTCGTCGAGTGTGAAGTATCTAAGTCCTTCTTTGACAAAGTCATTTCATAGTTTAATAACACAAACTTTTCGGAATTTTCACCAACAGTGGCTGAAATTCTCTTTGGAATCTGGAATTGCGGAAACGACAAAAAGCTAACCAAATTTAATTACTGCTTATTATTTGCCAAATTTTTCTTATATCACCAAAAGCGTAATTTAAAGCAATGTAACTTTAATGAATTCATTACCAAACTACTCTTCAAACTTCAACTTGAAAATTTTCTTTAATTTCCAACTTGAAAGGAGAAAATGCTTCTCTCTTAGACTCGTTATTATAAGGATTAGTGATTAACCCGTTATGTTTGTAATTAAATTTGTCAATTGTAATTTAGTAAACTATTTTTGGAATAATCTGTATCATATGTATAAGCCGTAATTATCAGTAGCATATCTTAATTGTATGTAAACAAAATAATTCTGTAAGTAATTTCTTGTAATTTTAGCAACTATCTTTCTTTTCCCTCTCCTTTTTCTGTGTATTCAATTTTATGTTAAGGTTGTGTGTTATCAATAAAGTTCATTGAAAAAAAATTCTTTAAGCCAAGACAAGACATCTTTCCAAGAATAGAAACGAAAGCGCGCGGGGAACACTGGGAAGTAAAAAGGAAAGGTGAGAGGCCACTCATTTTCATTTTTCGTGTTTTTTCACCCCCTCCGCTGAAGGAGCCTCTGTGGAGGAGAGAGAATATCGATTGAAATTCAGTTTAAATGAATCATGAATCATTCAGGTAAAACAGGACAGGAATCATGAATATCCATGCAGAGTCCTATGATTCCGCTTCCACCTCCGATGCTAAACAAGACCGTGCTTCTGTTAACCGTTTGCCTTTTCCCTTTCCTTTCTTAAGACTCTTACAACTTTAAACGAACTTTTAGACGTTTTATTTTTCGTCACCTCGATTCGTGAATTTTGGTGTGGTGTTGAACCTGTGTTTCATTCTTTCAGCCGTTTCATGTGATGAACATATGCATGTTGAGAATAAAACAATTGATCACGAAATATAAAATAGATTCCCATTTCTTTAAAACTCATTTTCCATACTTAGTTCATAAAAGCAATAGACCACACTTTCTTGGAGTTTACCGGCGCAAGAAACCCCCTTGGGATGTTGGGAGAACACTCGAAAAGCTTGTAAATCACGAGCCACCAGGCTTAATTAGTTCCACCCTTTCCCAGACATATCATGAAACGATGTCGGGTTTCTTTTGTCTACCTCTTATATATATTGCTTCAGTTTTGACCCCCCAACTTAGGCTCCTTGAAAATCGCTGAAGCAAACAAGCCGCTGACATATTCTAGAGAGTTGTATACAATGCAGCTGTTTTTAAACATTCATATCTTTTACATCTAAGATGGTTTCTCTTTTCCCATGTTCGGAGTGCTTGTGGGTTCATCTTTTTGCTTCGGAATTGTAAAATAGTGTAATCATGGTAAACAGAAGTTTCCACTGCTATAAATATAGCATCTCTCTCATGGGATAATCATTAACCACTGCATAGTCGGCTTGAAGCGAACTGTGTCAAAATTCTTAAGAAATCGAAGTTTTTTTTGCCTTTTTTAAATCATCCACTATGTTCTTTAGATTTTAAGGATGAAACAGCGAATGCGCTAAAAATCCAAAACAATCGGCTTTTGAACATGATTTAAGACTCTGAGGAATTTGAGTGAAATGCGGCATTATTAAATTTACTTAAGAGCTTTGTACAAGAGAAACAGAGCATGAAGGGTTTGTTATTTTTAGCAAGAGTGTCTCGTATCAACTGTTAAACAAGGCAGCCAAGCAAAGGAAATTAGTTTGTTTTCTTAAGCTTGCAGTGTTAACATCTCGATTTACATATCTGCAGAGGTAAGTTTCTTGCTTCAATTTTACAACAAATTGAACTAATATGATGATGGGATGACGTCTTTCCTTTTTGTTGCATTCCAGCTTTTTGTTCAATCGATAAAACTGCTTTTCGGTTGGCTTCGTGATTTCGCGCTGCCCTCGACGGCAGGCTCAATCGTAGCGTTTATCGCGCTCGTCCGCTTTCGTGTTCGTCCCCACCGACTTTTACAGTCTAACGAAGCACTTGATTGGTATTCCCAGCTAGTTGAATTTTATCTTTAAACTTTTGGAAGCAAGTTACGAGCCAATTTTACCAACGGTCAGACATTCGGCGGCAAGGGTCGAAAAAAGCCTTTCACTAGCTAGGCCTTTATATCAAAGCTAAAGAAATCATTGCAGCATTCTTAGTTTGACTAAATATCAATTTGTTTAGATGATAACGGAACACCACCAAAATGCCAGTTTGGGAGCTCGAAACTTTAAGGCCCAATTTGTCACACTTCGCGTGCGGAATGGCATGTGGCATCACTTGCGGAATGGCAAAATTATGTGAAACGTGAAAACGTTTGGAGAGGGTCTGAATGGGGGTACCTCGATAACACTAAACACTTAATTTTTAGGCTCTGTAACATGCAACAGTAAAATTTTAGACATTTTAACACTAACAGTAGAAAATTCACTGTAACGGTTAATTTTATCGAGAAAGAAACAAAAACGACTTGACAAAAGCCAGCGTTGTTTTATTTTTGTATATCAAGACGTTTTCCACCATTTTCCGACGATTTCCGATCATTTCGGAAGATTTCCGAAGACTAACGATGATTACCAGGGACTACCGAAGATGTCCGAAGGCTCTTGAAGGTATCCGAACAATATTGAAGATTTCCAGGAGAAATTCGAACATTTTTACTATGTTTTCGTCGTTATTTAACAATTATCCTACGAACCCGCGTGGAATATCGCCTGAACCGACGAAGCCGTAGGCTGAGTGCATGCATGAGCGGTGACTTTCCTTTTTTATTGAATCCTTCGTAAACTTCTTTTTTAACAAAGAGTGTATGAAACAGACTTAACTCGATTCCTCCTTATGATTGATTCACCCAATAAATGATCAACGGTATGAATGGAAACCAATGAACGCAAGCAACTTGAGCGTGTGCTTCTACTAGTAGTGTAGCAGCTCTCATAAGCTTGTAATTCTACTGGTCCTCTAGTTACCAGCTGCTGTTGTTTTGGGGACTAGGGGCATTGTTCTTGTTGTTTGTTCTATTGTTCTCTCAGCCACCCATGTGAGACCTTACAAGAGCTGCTACATGACAAAAAATCTGGGTAATGCCGATTCTCGTTACGTACAAATTTCATCTTGACTAAGCGAAAATGCGCAGTTATTCAAATACAAAGTACAAGTTGACTAAAACTTGAATCAAACAAGAAAGCTATGGTTTTGTCTAAGGTAAAAGAACTTGTGTCGGCGTTTTCGAAGGTTTTAAACTGCTGAACACGGAAATTACAAAAATACGGAAGATTCTCTCGTAACATCTGATGTGTGAAGTGAAGTGAATACTTTATTTACCCTCGGATTATAGAGTAGCTCTAACAGAGTTAATGTCTCCGAGCATTTCAGCAGTACAACGGTACAATGGGTAAAGACCAGACCACAACACCGGGAAACTTCGTGCCCTACTCTTAACGATGAGTGTGTGGGTTCTTTAACGTCCCCTGCTAACCATAACAGTGAAGATGCAGGAGACGGGGCCTACGGTTTATCGTCCTTATCCGAGAAGACTAGAACATCTAACCATTTGCAGATGTCATTGCAAAGGCAGCATATTCTCCTCAGTTATTTTAAGACCCTGAGTGTTGGTCCGGTCTGGGCTCGAACCCGAGACCTCCCGCACAGAAGTCGGAAAAAAAAAATAAATCAAAAATAAATCAAGGAGAATAGTTAAATCAGATTTCGATTATCACTTCTGGACCTCTTCTGATGGCTGGCGTTGAAAATATTTGCGGCAAGAATGAATGCTCTTTTTGGCGCCTATACGCACTATGGTTATGTCTGAATATTGTTCTATGTTAATTGTGCTTGTAATTAAATAGCCAGAACAAATTTATCTTACCACTTTGCCCGACTCAAAAGAGAAGTAAACGGACCGGCAAATCAAAAGGTTATTGAACTAAGCATGTTCGAGTAAGTCATTTTGTTGCCCATATATTGTCTAAACTGCTCTCGAGGTAAGCTAAGCCGTCATTGAGTGGCTCCGGAGCTATAACATCATTGAAGGTAAGACTTGCCTCGGCAATAGCATGATAACCCGGTCTTCCTAAGGGTAGGGGGCAGGGTTATCCTTCACTCCTCCTTTTCCCCCCGTCCCCTAAGGTCATTCAGGCTGGAGGTGTCTGTGATGTCGTGCGCAACCCACACCCGTACAAATAATGTGCTTGTATAAGCTACTTAAAACGGGAACTTCTAATTTACCACAAATTTGTCATAATAAAGTAGCATATTCCCTTATGACGATTCCAGAGCATAGGCGAAGGAAGCAAGGAGGTATACTGAGGCAAGGGGCTTAATAACTCAGCTAATGAATATGTCTCCTAAGTAAGTTCAGCCCCACTTCAAATCGGGTGATATGCCTGAAAACTGTTCCGGATAAAGCGTTAACATTCAGTTACTTTCTATATTTTTCACGTGAATAAAATCAACAATTTGAAATGCACAGGCCAAGATGAGGTAACCACGACAGAATTTGTAACTTCTAACATAAGGAAGATAACGATACCAAATTGTCATTAAATCAGGATGCATTAAAAAATAACTATCAGAAGTGAATTTCCTTAATTTCTGGTCCACAATATCAAAATATTCTATAACGGTGATCACCAGAGTGAAGGCGACGGATTCTTTACAGTATTAAACTAAAGTTTTCGCAGATTTCCACGCCGTGACACGCTTCAATAAATTCAGGATCTTCAACCCGTCCTCACTGGTAGACTGTTCAGTTTAGGTTGAATGAAAAACGAAACATCACAACAACATTAGCTTTGAAAAACTTCCATAAAATTTCGATTAGAACACATTTCTGAGTCTTTCTTTTACTTAAAATACCAATCAAAAGATATTCCTGCTAAATTATTGTTTCTGTTTCTTCATTTTATCTGTAAAAATTCTTGCCGCCTTTGAAAAGGTTTACTGCTCAAAACGTGTGATTCTATTTTTATCGCTTATTTGTTTGGCAATCCGGTTTCATTTCATTCATTTTCTTTTCAAAACAAACGTTCCAAGCCAGAATTGTGTGTCGCTATCCGACGACTCCATAGATCTCAGTTGCGTTCGTTTATGTTCATTCACTCGCGCTAGCCTTTAGAACGGACCGGCTGATGATAAAGGAAAGTCGAGTATCTCTTCTTCAATGAAAGTCTTCCCCATTTTTTTCGGATCCGATGTAAATGAAGAAAAAAAGCTGAACTTCTCCCGGACTAAATAGACTGTCTTCTTTTTGAGAGAGCAACGCAAATGAATTTCCTTTTTATCATCATTTTATTATTGCTTTTTTTTAGTTTTCTTAGTTTCCGTATCATTTCATCCGCATTTTACCATCTGCATTTTAGCATCCGCGTTTTCCCATCCGTATTTTATCATCCACATTTTTCCATCCGTCATCCGTCATCCGCCATCCGCCGCCATCCGGTCATCATTTTACAGAGACCCGTTTGACGATCGTTGTTTGTGCATTCGCACTGATTTTCACGCCGTAATGCGTTTTACTGCAAGTCGCTGGTTTACAGACTCGATTTATCCTTTCAAACGCTTTGCCTTTCTGCTACTTTTCCCCAAACCCAAATACTGCCTATCACCATTCAAGAAAATGAGATGTTTTGATAAAAAACAGTCAATTCTCGAAAAATTGTGCAGTGTGCAGGCGACCAAACTACACACTCAGTTGAAGTCAGTTCAGCTTCATTCAATTTCACCTTCGTGACTCGCGATTTTTTTTATGCTCTCTTTTGCTGCTACATTGTACTTTTTTATTATAAAGTTACTTTTCTCTTTTTTTTCTGATGACCTTTTCCGTGAGTACTGTTCACTTTAGCGAATATATTTTGTTTGGCGGTACATAAATCATTCTTCACTCTTGCCGTAGCTTAGCGATCGATTCAACATTGGATGCGCGCGTATAATACAAATACATTTTGCAAGATAATCTTTTTAGTTTTTTTTACCAAGCAGGAAGAAAATAAATAAGTTATTTACCGGCTTTGGGTCGGTCCGTATCGTGAAAAACTGTGACCTCGGCCTTGAAAATGCTGCCCTCGGCCTGCGGCCTCGGGCAGCATTTTCAAGACCTCGGTCACAGTTTTTCACGATACGGACCTCCCAGCCGGCAAATAACATATATGTATTTCTAACACCTTTTAGAGGCGATAATGGCAAGTTGCGTTACAATGTTTTGGAGACTTTCTTCTGGCCCGCGAAGAAGACCAATCCGAACAATGAGTACCACTACAGCCAGCATTTTTGAGCCAATACCCAAAGAGGAGCTGGCACCGAAATTTAGGTCGAGGCTAAGAGACAGGCAGTTTCTCCCAGGCTCCTCGGGTGGTGGTTTCCCAGAGTTCCTTGCAGAGCCAAGAGATTCATTCCCACTTGGTGTGCGAGTGAATAATAGGAACCAGTCCTCTCTCGCAGGGCTGGCTGCAAAATGTATGGATTTCATAAAGGAAAATATTTCGCGCAGCCCCGCGATATTATTCCGTGGGTTGCCAGCTAAAACAGTGGAGGACTTCTCGATCATCGCTAAGACAAGTGAAATGAAGTATTCGTATTTGGGTGGAACAGCCAATCGAACCGTGATTGACAAGGAGACTGGGGTTTCTACTTCTACCGAAGACCCGGATGAGTGCACCATCGAGCTGCATAATGAGCAGTCCTACTCAGCGTATTTTCCATCCAAGGTGAGCTTCTCTTTTTCATCCAATGTGAGCTTTTCTTTTCCATCCTAAATGGTCACTCCTCAATCGAACATAAAGGCGTCTCAATTCAGCCACAAACGCTGCAAACCAGGTCTATAATTTAACTTAGGGCCGCTTACCATTAGGCAGGACTGGCCGCCTAGACTGCGTAGGTATATTCAAAACTAGAGTTCCGTTGTTAGTCGGTTTTGTCCTTTCAAATCAGTCAAATGATAAATAATATACACTGCTGTGGTGGATTTGTGCAAATATCTCGTGAAAGCGGGTTCATTTCACACTCAAAACCACCGGACCAGGTGGAAGGTGCCCTTAGACTTCGTTTTGACAATCACCTCATACTAAAAATAGGCAGCCATCAATTTTCAGTTTATGCTAGGGTTCTGGTCCAGAGGCCGGAACTCGAGGAGGCACCTTAGAAGTCCCGGCATAGGTAGGTAAAGGGTGCTTATCATTTAGCCAAAAAATCCGGAAATTTCGGTTGAAAGTCAAATGGAACAGTAATTTTCCGGAAAATCCGTTCGGAACTGTGGACTACCTCCAGAGGTAGTCCTCTTTTTCCGTTCGAAACGGAACGTCGAAAATTTCCTTACCATTTGCAAGATTTCCCAGTTCCAGTCTCTCATTTTAATGTGTAAGTAGTTAACGGATATAATAATATTGTTATAATAATATTGTTGTCTATAGTATTATAGTATAATAATATTGTTATCTGATATGTTACGGATATAATAATATTGTTAATATTGTTACTTATTTTATTTTTATTCTTAATATATATTTCATTTGCTTCTCGAAGAAACTAGCTTGTCTTAGCTATATTAAATTCGAGGATAAATAAAGTTTTATGTTATGTTATGTTATCAACGGAAAACAATAACAGGAAACCAAATTTCAAATGGTAAGCGCCATCTCGTTCGGTTGGTTTGCTAATTTTAGAAAATCCCTTATTACCATTTTTCAATGTTCATCTCAACCGGTTCCTGCCGACAAATGGTAAGCACCCAAAATGTGTGCATTCAGAAAACGGTACCGGAAAAAATCTCGATTTTTGTCAAAGCGGCTCGCAAAAGATTGCCCAAATGCTTGCAAAGGATTGCCGAAACGCTCGCAAATTATCAAAGACACGCTCGCACGCTCTCTTTATTTCAATGTCATTTTACAATTTGCCTGACAAAAACTACTTGACCAGCCGGCCGGGATTTGCAAGACAACAAGCGGCGTGTGAGATGAACAAAATGAAGATTGTAACTGAGACTTGACAGGAAGAAGAGAGCGCGTCAAAAGAGTTCTCGAGATTATTAAAACTCGCGGCAAGCGTTTGCATTGACAGAGGTGAGGAAATCTTTCGGCATACTTTCCGATTCAGTTCTTGAGTTTGTAATTCTTGCTTGCTCCAAAATAGTCGTAGTCATAACAATTTTTCATGTACAAGGCTGTCTAAGGGACGGACCATTAGAAAAGTGATGGGGGGGATGGGGAAAAAACCAAAAAAAAATTCATGCAAGGCAAAATGTCCGAAAAAAAAATTCATTCATGGAAAAACCCAACGAAAAAAAATTCATGCACAAAATGGGTCGCATTTTGATATTAAGCCAAAATTATAATTCTTCTCGAAGAGTGTTCCAAAATGCACCAAATCGCATTAGAGCATGTCTAGATTTTGAAAATTTTCCCGGAGGACAATTCCCCCGGACCCCCCAACGGAAATGGGCCTCCCAACATTTTAATACGGCAGCGGTAATTTGCTGAACGCCGAACGCACAATGCCAAACGCAGAACGCGGACCAAAATCACCGAAACAAGCAAAAACCAACCGGAGTGCTATCCAGGCTAACCGGAGTGTATCTTGCACTCAGGTTAGTCTAAAGATCACTCAGGTTAGCCTGGATATCGCTTAAGTTAGCCTAAAAAAGGCCCAGATTAGCCTGTTTACGGTTAGCTCTCAATAATGGTAATGGCTTTGCTTGCTTCGGTGATTTTGTTTCGCGTTCGGCGTTCGGCATTCTGTGCTCGGTGTTCGCAAAGTTACTCCTGCCGATTTTAATACCGTCACAATCCGTGCTAACCTTGGGTCCCCTCACCTCAAAATGCAATCCTGCGGGCCTGACAGGTATATAAATTACGCAAATTTTCACTATACACCTGTAAACTGCTACTTACTTTTTATGTCATAAAATAGATGGAAAGTAATGTTAACAAGCTATGTATTTAATGAATCAAAGTACCGGTAGCACTGTTTTTAATTAATTCAGTAGCAAATTGTGCATGAAGCAGATTTAATTAAAAAAAATTCGTGCATAGGGCTGCAGTCCAAAAAAAAAATTCTTGCACAGGCAATGGGCCAAAAAAAATATTCTTGCAAGCCAAAAATCCCCCTCCCCCCCCCCCCCCCCCCATCAGTTTTCTAATGGTCCGTCCCTAAGGGAGAAAGGAACAATGAGGTTAACCCTATGTGAAACATCTTTCGTGTGAGGCACATGCACATAAACATTGCGGGTAAAGATTGTGCAGTACGGACTGGAAATCATCTTTAAAATTTTAAATACTAATGATAAACGTTTTCTTTTTAATAAAGGCTTTCTTCTTCTGCTTAAAAGAGCCCGCTGATGGCTGTGGTGGTGAAACACCGCTGGTCAAAAACAGCGAACTTCTCTCGAGACTGGATCCTGAGGTTGTGAGGAAAATTGAGGAAAAGCAAGTCCGATATTTGCGATATTACCCTAACGAAACCCCCGGAGAGTATCTTTCCTGGCAGAGGGCCTTCGCCACCAATGATAGAAAAGTAAGGATGATATCCTAAATTTTATTATTAAAAACCTAAAGATTCGAGCTAAGTGGCCCACACTTGCCGGAGCCGGCTTATCCCAGTTTCTATAAAGCATTAGCGAATAGGAGTATTTCAGCGGAACCCCGCCTAACGGGCACCTCGTTAATACGGCCACCTTGTTATTACGGCCACTTTTTTCTGTCCAGGCAAAATGGCCATACATTTTCTTATAATAAAACCCCGTTAATGCGGCCACCCCGTTAACACGGCCAACGGCCACATTCTGAAATCTCAAACTATACAATCCTTTATAATATTACCCCGCTAATACGGCCACTCGAACCAAATACCTATTAATAATTGACCAAACTAAACAAATACAGTACTTGAGAAACAATATTGAATGATATTATTTTTAAAAAAACGCCTGTGGATCTTGAGCTTTTTTCCTCTTCGTGAACATCTCTTACAGAAAGATTGTCATCATGGTCCAATAGATTCGTTAGCATTTTGATGTGGCTCTGTTCAATTGTGATATATGTATCTGTCAAGACGTCACTTGAAGTAGACCTGTCATGAAATTTGACCCTACCCCGTTTATACGGCCACCCCGTTAATACGGCCAAATTTCCATGGCCCGTTGGTGGCCGTATTAACGGGGTTCCACTGTACTCCCCCCTGGATGGGAGGCGGGTCCATCGCAGGGGGTTCCCAGCATTTTTTACGCCGGACCATCAGTAATGTGGTTTGCCCTGAACACAACACAGTGATCCCGACCAGGGCTTATACCCGGATCGTTCGATCCGGAGTCCAGCGCTCTAACCGTGATTAGGCCACCGCGCCTCCCACTAATTATAATTTACTACTCCTATAATTATATTCTATCAAATATAAATAATAAATGAATCAAAATAAATAAATTAGAAAATAAATAAATAAATAAATAAATAAAAGGGAATTTGAAATGGCATTCCCACAACGGCTCCCTGGTCAAATTGTAATTTGATTAGCCCTAACCCAAATATTTTCTCTCGCCCGATTGGTCTAAACATTCAAGGATATTCCCAAAATGATTTTCTCAGTTTTTACAATTTGCTTTTCAGTCTTCACGTTCGCACAATCAATATTCGTTCCAATAAATTTTAGGTTGAATAAATTAAAACTAAAGTTTTGAACAGACTGCCTTGATAAACCTTGCTTTAAAATTAGTAAAGGATAATATAACCACAAAGCTCATTTGGCTTCAAAACTGTGAAGGGAAATTAACTTTGGATTTTGTTTGATCCTCGAGTCCATCAATTTCCAGAATTTTAAAATACCCTCGGGACGAGTCAGATACCCGCCAACAAATATCCGTCGTTGCTGGTTACCGTGGTTACAGTCAACTCTCGTTAAAGCGGACACGCTCAGACGTCGTTTAGTTACCGAGGGTCCGTGAAAGCAGAGTATGAGCAAAAATGGTGCTGTTAACATACGTTAAATACTATAGACTATGACGTGCTTATCAACAGTGGTGGTCTAAGTAGTCTTTGGGAATGGAGGATGAAGGTTGATGTCTTTGATCTCTCCTAAAGAGTCTGGTAGGAAAGGTCACTAGCTGAAGTGAAAAAAGAAAAGTCTGTTGTACAACTACTGAAGGGATTGATGCAAAAACAAAGTCTTTTGAAGTGTGTTTTGACAAATAATGAGCAGCATACTGCCACTTTTCGTAAAAATGTTATATGAGAAGTTCATGGTGTCCGCTTTATCGAGAGTCAAAACAATAAAATTGTTAGTTTGGTACTCTACGAAAAAGTCCGTGATTTCGTGTGATAGCGAGAGTTCGTAACAGCGGGAGCCATTTCCAGTCAAACCTCTATAGCTTTCGCCAGCAGGGGGGCTCGCAAGGCGAGAGGTGACTGTACATGGAATTGCGTTAGCGCGAGGCGTGAATTGATAGCTGTTGTTTGGTTATTTTCCTACCTTTCCCAGAGAAATCGGCCCTGCTATTTTATTTACTTGATTAGCTAACCTAATAAACAAGTTAGATTTGCTAACGTTCTTGAAATTTCATCGCTTCTACGGCCGGGTCTCTTCCTTAAGGGGGAGGGGGTCATTATAATTTACCTGTTTTGTTAACCTTGTTTCACTTTATAATTTCTGATAGGCTGTGGAATCTCAAGCAAAAATACGCGGTTACAATGTCGAGTGGGATGCAAGCGGAGGAATGTCTACATGGCAAACCAGACCCGCATTTTTGACGCATCCTCTGACCGGAGAAAAAATCTGGTTCAACCAAGTAAATTGTCACCATGCTTCTTTCTACAAGTTTTGGCCAGTGCCATTTATGGATGCTGAAGTCCCGGATGATAAATATCCCGCCAACGCTTACTATGGCGACGGAAGTGAAATTGAACCGGAAGTGGTACAGCACATACGGGCTACCTCATGGCAATGCGCAGTTGGTTTCCGATGGAGAAATGGTGATTTGCTGGCCATTGATAATGTGGCGGTTCAACATGGACGCATGGCGTTCAGTGGTGACAGAAAGATTCTCGTCTTTCTAGTCGATTGATTTAAAGTTTTGCCCCCTTCTCTTTTCAGTTACGAGTACGCGATTCAGCACTTATGTCCAGGATTGAACGCTGGTATTGTTTAGCAAGTACTTTATATATGACTGGATTATTGACCATTTTTAATACTTCTTCATATTTGACACAATTATGTGTGTTTAGGTGAACTTTAATCAGTGAGGACACTTTGTGATGCTTATTATAAAGAGTGTGTGGCAACAAATATGAAAAGAGAGCGCATGTCGGAAAAAACTTTGTGTTCTAACGGTCACTTATAAGCATAAGAAACGTCAAGTTATTAAAATTTATATTTTTCCGACATGCGTTGGCTTATCATATTTGTCGCTCCAGTGTGGGTTTTTTATTTCTACTAATTAAAAGTAAAACTGCCCGAAAAATATGAGTCTTTACGAATTAGTTGATCTAGTTTTAGCTAACATATTTCTTACATATTTTTTTATTTTAATAGCTTTATTGGGGAACATAGCAATAAGGAATGAAAAAGAAAAACATATAATATCAGAAAATAATAACAAGAGAAAAACAGAGCGCAAGTGCCCATGCGACGGGCTTCTCAACAATCATTTGCGTGCTCGGTCTTTCCTCGCGAGAGAAACTTTAGTGTCAGGCGCCACGCTCAAATGACTTTTTTGTAATGGAGCGTTTTCAATCACGTGACCAGCGGCAATATTAGTGTACTCAAACAAAAGACGAGTTTTACATATAAATATAGTTTAATTCCCGGAGGAATGGCCTGGTACACCAACATGGCCGCCGTTTCTTTGTTTTGGAACAACAATATGGCTGTCGTGACGTCATGTGAAAACGCTTCATGTGTACTCAATGTGCTTGTAGAAAATATGTCAAATAACCGTGCATTTCATATAAACGTTAGATCTTATACCAGGTCTAGAAATGATATCGCAAATCCACTGCCAATAGAAAATGGGGCCACTGGTCGTCAATTAAGTTTGGTTTAGCAATACAAATAGATAAGAAGCCCCGTTGAGGGCCCCGTTAATCCGATATTGTCAACAGAGACATTTCATTATTAATTTTTACCAACTATCCAAATTTAATATAGATCGGATCCTTTTTGCTCAAACTGTGCAATTAAAAAACAAATCTGGATACTTTCCATTAAACATTTGCCATTTTCACGTATTTCTGAATGCTGTATAATTTATAGGTAACAGGACTACATCTGCTACATGCTTGTCCAATTTGGAAATAATTGGATTCAAAAATCACGTTTATTCCTGTATTTTCACTTCATAATTCAGAGTTTAACAGCATAATGTATACGTGTTTACACTTGTATTTACTGCTGAAGTTTTGTTTAAAGCCTTTCTACGCACCGCTTTCTACGTACTGCTAGCGCTTCGAACTAAGTATCTGAACGTTCGACCTTTTCCTTCGCAAACTAACAAAGCTACAACTGATATATTCAAGCAGTGTTTCATTGATCTAATTCCCGAGGTATAATGTTCTGGTTAAGTTGTTTAATTACTCGGATTCTTGTCGAGTAATCCACATTCAGGTGCACGCGCCCGCCCAAAAGACACGCCGTCGCTGTTTTGGGGTTCTTATATGTTGAACAGCCAGAAGGCTGGGACTGGCTCACAATTCATAACAGGGCTTTTGGGGGGATTTAACTTTTTTTTTGTAATTTGTTTATTATTTTCAACATAATACAGCGGCAATTAGAATACATTACTTACAACTACTTACAATAAACTTACTTGTAATACACGATAAAGTACTTACGATAAATTACCTACAAGGACTAATATACAATACACTGCTTTCAGCATATGGTTATAAATAAGAAAGCACTTATTAAGCCACTCACACAGATTGATATGAATTAAATAAAAAACTACTTGTTATGTTAATAAATAAATAAAGGCAAAGAATATATAAACATGGTTATTTTCTACTAGATGCTAATAACAGGTACCAACCTTTCCCATTTTTTTTAATGAATAGAGAGTTAATTTCCTTCCTCGCAATATGGAGTTCGATGTGAACACCTCTTATCCTGGCAATAAAACATCTCAGCGGGGTTAAACGTCCAAGGCAATTCCTTAAATAAATATAATTATATTTTTACCTAATAGCAGAATGTGGTTAATTATAAATCCGTAAAAACAAACCTATCTCATTGAAAGATTGTTTAACGATGTTATTTTCTTTAATCCAGGGCAAGACATCTTTCCAAAATTCAGAAGGTACTTTACAACGAGAGAGTAAATGTTCGATGGATTCTGGTTCTTCATTACAAAATGTACAATTACGATATACGAGATTGCGATAGGCCGAAGCGAGATAATTTTTCATTTGCAACGACAATGTTGTTACGAATGTATTTTGTATTGAAATTCTCTCAGTTTGAAAGCAAGTGACTGAGTACGGAAAGGAAGAGAGTAAACCTTTTCCTTGTCTGAGTACTTGTCTGTTATTTTTTTGTTGAGCTGTCGGAGGAACTTGTTTTTTGCGCAACACAGAGTAATGTATCTGTTAAGAGGTGGCATCACAGAGATAGGAACAGAACCACAGTTATTATAAACCTAAACTAGGATTTAAGTGAATGGCCGAGTGGGAGACACCGTAATGGCCTTGCAGGATCTTTCTTATCGAGTGGGCCACAACATCATCAAAGAACATGGCGTTTAATCGTGATCTTGACTCTTTTTGGAGGAGTTGTAGCCAAGTGTTGCGAGAACTCAGTTTGACGTACATAAGCTTAGCAAAGAGAAAAGAAGATTGGGTTGCTTCAAAATCTACCTTTTTACCGGAAAATCTTCCGTAGCATAGTGTGCTGTGCCATAGAGTGCTATGTGTTGGTTTAAAAGTGACTGTTGAAAATTGCAAGCAATCGCACTTTCTTGTGTAACATTATTTCAGCAGTGTAAGAATGTCACGCTTACCGATTGGAGCGAAATTTCGTGACGTCACTGAAGGCCAACCCGTTCCCGGCCCTTACTCGAGCCTCGCGCTCGCCCAAGAAAGGAGGAGAGTACCTAGAGACTAGGTTAGTGAGATTCATTCATGCGGGTAACGTACGTTGCGCTTTGTGTTGCATCCTGTGTCTCATGCTTAGCCGTATAATTGTTAAATGTCGACCCTTTAAATTGTATCGCAAACATGGTCTTGAAATCAGTTAAACCACTTGAACACGGTTGTCCAAATGTTTACGACTTTGTACTCTTGGGGTTTCCAAAGAGTTAGACTGATTAATGTGAATCGCCTTCAGTGTCGATCGTTTTTTCGGTTTGCTCATGCCCGAAGATGAGAGTCTAAGGTCTTTTCTCGACATCTGTATCAGCGTTCGTTTCAGCGCTCTCCAAAAGTCCTGCTTGAAAAACGTGTAAAGCAAGGGATTTATCGCCGATGTAAGGTACCTGACAATTAGTATGCCGTGTGCAGCGATCTCCATGGCAACATAGTCTGGCGTGATCAACCGCAGACCGATTAGAGAATATATCAGACGCAAGACAAACCAAGGAAGCCAACACACGGCGAAAACGGTTGCCATGACGGCGAAAATGATGAGACATTTTCGTTCGTTTTTCTTCTTTTTGGAAGTCTTGGAACTCGCGCGGTTGACAAAACCTTGTCGGTGGCGGTTTCTCTTGCAGACTTTTCTAAACATGGCAACATGTGCGTATATGATGAACGTGTATGGTAACACAAAGAGTGCAAACAAGCAGAAGGCATTGAAAGCGGTTTCCAAGACAAAGCCGATTGGAGTTTTGCGGTATCTCATGGAAAACCAACTTATTGGAGCTGATGCCACGACAGCGGAAGTAAGCCACGCTCCTCCAATCAACAACAGCATTGTCTTCTTCTTGATCACGTGGTACTTAAGAGGCCGCATTACAGCCATGTACTTCTCAGCGGTTATGAGGAAAATGTGACAGCCGCCCGTAATGGCGATAAAATTGTGTGAAACTTCCACGGCACAAAGAAGGGCTTGGAACTTGGCTCCTTTCACTACTCTAGCAAAAAGCACGATGAAGAGCGAAATGTTCAAAGAGCCGTTCAGAAAATCGCAAAAGGCCAGACTAAACAATAGGAAGTTAGAGGCTTTTCGCAAACTTTGTCTTGAGCAGAACAGAACGAACACAACAATGTTCGTCAGAGTGACCACAAAGCCGATTGGGAGAAGTTGTGGTAGAACTTCCAGCGCTCTTTCTTCTCTCGGCATTTGTTCACCAACAGATGTAGTGTTGTTTACTTCGCGCGAAACCATTTTGTCCTCGTAAATAAAAGACTTAGGATATGCAGTAGTCTCCACAAAGACGTTTGAAGAATTCCTTCCCAGCTTAAGTCGTTATTTCTCAGTATTTTTTGCAGTTGTTTCTTGCACTTATCTTGATCAAATGATGACAAACTTCTTCCACACGAATTCAGTTATCGCTAAGAATACGCATCGACTTTCCAATCCAACGTTGTATTAAATAACTGACGTCCAAAGACGCCTACCGCGGAGGAGGTATAGACGAAGCAAATTATATTTTACGTCGTCAGCTCGTCTCCTGTGACCTATACCAAATAATATCAACCAGCTGGTCTTGATATGTTACTTGTATCTCCTGAAAAAAAAATCGACGAAAAGCTCAGTATTTTGAGGCTTCTGTCCTCACGTAGTAAGCTTTAAATCTAACACCTCATAATATTATTTTTGAAAACTCATTTGAATTCTGAATACGAAAAAAAGAATCCGCCACTTGCATATGCTTACGTACTTATCTAAAATAAATTTATGCTTAATTGGAGCTGTGAAGGAACATTAGCTTTAGGGGCTTAAAAAGAAGGCAAAGGGTTATTAGCCGACTTAAAACTAGCTAATGATATACGCATAATAATGTAGAATAAGTATGACGTATTAAGGTGGCTTGCCCTTTCGCACTCATGGCGTCAAAGCAGTTTGTTTACAATAGTCAGCGTCCGAATTAAAACATTAATAGCATTAAAACAAATCACCGCGCGCTGCAACAGCAATAATCCCCTAAAGATCAGTTTCTTTTCTCTGAAGAATATTATGTACAAGGAATATCAAAACTTGCAGCCACTTAGGATATATAGCGACAAGCATGTACATGATGGTCTGCTTATAAAATCGATACAATGAAACGGACACTGAAATGAAATACAAATATCATTTGAATTCAAGAAAAACACTTCGGCAGGAAGTACTATTACTGTCACTGCCGGTTCATGCTTTGAAGCTCGCTACAAAACAAGCCCCGAGCCGAGAGGGAAACGTTTGGTTATCAACAAAACTCTGGCTGAAAAATAAAAAAAAGCATTAAACAAATGCAAACAGCAACTTCAACAGCACACAGCAAATAGTTGTTTCAAACAACGAGATGTGTTGATATGTTTTAGTTTTTAAAATCTCCACCATTGCGGAATAAAATAAAAAGGCGTATTTGTCAACAACATAAAGGGTCAAAACACATGCAGTACATGGAGCAAATAGTTGTCTTAAACAAGGAGTTGTGTTAATATGTTTGAGTTTTTAAAAACTCCACTATTGCGGAATAAAATAAAAAGACGTATTTGTCAACAATATAAACTGAGGTTAAAATACATGCACTACATGGCTTGAACATGGTTGATTTTGACGAACGTCCAGAAAAATTACGTATATGCAAAACTATCACGCCTAAAGCTACAAACAAAATATATAAAAAGTGATAAAAAGGCAAAATTAAATTTTACTGGTTCAACAACTCACCCTGATGTCCTCGTTGCGGAGGAAAATTGTTAAAAGATAGCTACATTGTACCCTGGGAGCAGGTTTCCTTTCTATGTTCTTAAAAAAATCGGGAAGAGGAAGGGACCTCGAAAAGCTCTTCGTTGTAATTTGGAGTTGAAATTTTTATGATGTAACTTGATGGCGGGATAAATATCAAACAAGGTACAAATGCGGCTTTCGGGCCGGGAGATTTTGACAGATATATTTTTATCAAAATCACTCTTGGCTCTTAATAATTGATTAACATCTGCAGTTTCATTTCCAACTTACTAGATCGGTGAAATAAATGCAATATAATACCATATATTAATGACGAAGAGTCTTTGTTGAATGCATATCCGGTTCCCTTCGAAATTATCTACAGGATGTTATTGCCTAGTTATTTTAAAAAACTAATAAAGCACGTGCGCTAAAAGGCAAACAGTTTCTGTATGAAGTTTGTTGATCTTTTTTTTCAGTTTACCGTGTACAATAGTTTATTTGCCCGGATCTGTCTTCGGTCCCTGGATGGATAAGTTCTCATATACGAGGCTTCTCGGAGGATGTCAGCCCTGCACGGGGGACTAAAAGGCCGAGGTGGAATATTAAATAAGCATGATGGAATATTGAACAATGATAAATATTTTATTCCTCGCCCAGCGGGTGCTAAGCCCTCGTCATATTCATTCAAAACCTCGTGATATTTTGCTCGTTTAAATGCTCCTTTATCGCTTTTAAAAAAGAACAATACTATCAAAATTAGACGAGAATATAAACGAATCTTTTTGTAATCCTGTTTTTGCTAAAAAGGTAAACCTGAGTTTTCCTCAGATCTGCCAATGGAAACATCCATTATCATATTGTTGACAAATCATGTTTTATTTTATTTTTATTTTGTTTTATTTTTATTTCTTTTAAACGTGTGCAAACCAGCTGCAACAAAAAAAACAACAGGTAAAAAATTCGGATCAAAGCTATAACAGTCGTATCTTTTCAAAACCCAATTTATGGTCAAATTATTTTGACCATTCTGTCTGGTTTGGGTTTTAATTTAATTGTACGAGTAGCTATAAACGTTTTAAAGCTTTCACAAAAATAATGTAACCCTAAAAATTACACGAAAACTGCGGTAATGAACATTACGGCAAAACGCATTGTTAGAAAAAAAAATAACCTTGTATTATGGTGCATTTATTTGTGTCGCGTAGAAGGATGACGTGTAGCTTACTGCAGGAAACAACAACTTTACAAACTTTTAAACGCCTGTCAGAGTCAACAGAAATTTGAATTTAGATCAATTTCTTTAATTTGTGAAAGATGAAATATTCAGCATGTCGCGAGAGTGGGACAAGGTCCCGTGTTTGGGAGGTCATGGGTTCAATTCCCGTCGGGGACTCAGATTGTTTTTCTTTGTCCCACGCTCGCGAAATGCTAAATATTTCATTTTTCACATTCCATTTCCCCCGCTTAAAATTTACCATCTTTCTTTAATTTATTAGGAAAAGTAGCTGTAATTTTCGTCATAATCCCTTTGTTTCTGTCTTGCGGACACACAGTTTCATCTTTTGAAAAGAGCATTTATGGGGTTTGTCAATTTTTTTTTCAAAAAAGACACTACTGAAGCCTTTCAATCGCAGCATAAGCTATGCTCCTCCGAAGTAGCTGTATTGTTCGTTTTTATATGTGTAATTATTTTGTAATTATTTTTGTATTTATATTATAATTATGTATAATAATAATAAAAAATAGGGTATCAAAAAAATAAATGAAAAAATAAAAAAAATAATAAGCTATGCTCCTTTGGAGGGGTCTGGAGTCCAGATGTTTTTTTTTTCAGTTACAAGAAAATGGAAGCCAAAAGACACGTGGGTCCCGGCAACAATAGATAGACCAGTTTCTGTATGAAATCAGTTAACTCTTAACTTTCGCCAAATTCAAAGTGGAAAATTTCCCAAATTACAATTTGCAAAATATCGCAAAACAAGCGTCACCACATGAAAGCACTGCTCAATAGCTTTCATTTGAATGGTCACACACTAGGGTTTCATCCACAGAGTCAAAAGTTAGAACCACCTTATACAGCACAATAAACAGTACCACATGAAAGTACTGCTCAATAGCTTTCATTTGAATGGTCACACACTCGGGTTTCATCCACAGACTAAAAAGTTAGAACCACCCTGTACAGCATAATAAACAGTACCACATGAAAGTACTGCTCAATAGCTTTCATTTGAATGGTCACGCACTAGGGTTTCATCCACAGACTTAAAAGTTAGAACCATCTTGTACAGCATAATAAACAGTACCACATGAAAGTACTGCTAAATGTCTTTCATTTGAGTAATTACACACTATGGTTTCCTCCACAGCCTTAGTTTAATAGCAGATTTTAAAGTAATTTGTAGCAGTTTGACATTTCACAAATGAACTTTCTGACCGTTTGATGTTTGTAGGAGCTCCAGATATCTGAGATATATGTTATATTCATGACCATCCCATTAAGGGCGCGTTCGTTCGGGATCAATCCGGAATAAGAATAACTGGAATAATGCAAGTTAGCGTTCGTTTGCATGGCTGCTCTTCCTATTCCGGAATACTTGGATTTCCATTCCGGCTATTCTGCTCCCAGGAGCAGAATAGCCGGAATATATTCCAGAATATATTCTTATTCCAGAATATTCCCAAACGAACGCGTCCTAAGTAAACTCAATCCGAGCTCTCAAACAATATAATCGCCTGTGTTTATTTTACTGAGTGTTTGCAGTGTCAAAACAATCGGTATTAAATAGCGATATTTTTGAGTCATGCAAGTTTAACATTCGAAAGTTTTTGTTTTACAGGAATCTAAAGCAGTTGTCTCTTATCTCTAATTAGCTCTCAGGCGGGAAGTTAAAAACATGTTGAAGTGCCTCTTTTGAATCTTCATATTAAAGAGTTTTAAGTGATTCCTGTCAGAGGACATAAGATTGTCGCTGCCTAAAACGCACGTACATGTACGGAACTTTTGAAGTCTTAAATGAAGCCAATATTGAAATACATTTCTCTGTCACGTCCTTGATTTTAATCAATTGCAGCCAATGCTTGAAATAATTGTTTCATGAAATAAAAAAATAGCTTTAAAATTCAATATCACGCCCGAGATCTGTTTAGAGGAAGCAAACAACATTTTTATTTTCTTAAAAAATTTGATTAAAGTCTGATCTTGATTTGATATAATATATCACCGGTAGAATTATTTTTTAAAAAATAAGGGTTGAAGCAAGAGCCACTTTGGTCTACTTTTTCATTTAAACTCTAAAATCTGTGAGACGAACGTGAAAATAGTATTACGATCGCTATTTTCGCGTTTGTACCACGGATTTTACAGCAAAATTAAAGAGAGACTGCTCACAGTCTAATTAAAATATGAAACAAAATTGAACAAAAGAACAGAACAGGGCGAACATTTAGTTAACTTGATATCTTTCAGTGAATAGATCTTCATCTGCTCTTAAAGCTAATTATTTCCATTTGTATCATTGCGACACTTCAAAATGATTTTCTGCACAGTACGTGTTGTATATCAGCACGTCTTGCTTCGTTTTGCTTTGTTGTTTTTGGTTCAAAGGTCGACTTTGCCACACGTTTCAGAGAATATGAAATTCAATTTCGCGCATAGATCGCAAACAAACCATACATTTTTCATCAATATTGCCAAAGATACTGCCTCAAGGTGTGTTGGGCCAATATTTTCTTCTGTTATTATTATAACATTAATTACGTGCTTGTCAACTTGTAACTATCTGGTAATACGAACAAACGCCAGCTACTCTCTATAAATTGAATTAGAAGTAATTTTACTGCGCTCTACCAGACCAGAAAAAAATGAAAAAATCTCCAGGGGCCCTCCAGGGTGGCCGATCTGTCTCGAACGTGGAAGGCGTTGTAAATATCGGCCAATAATAAGGAATTCTACTTAGATCCACGTAGACCTCGGAATGTTAAGTGCGCGCCATCATGACAGGCAAAACCTTTCCTGCGAGAAGAGCTGCCTTCGATCTTCCTGATTTTTCTAGGTAGATTGAAAGGAACCTTGCTGGCAGGGCAGTGAGGCGAACGTGAAAACTAGCTAAGTTTTAAATCTAAATTCACCGGGTCGTGGCAAATTTTACTCACAATATAACTGAACCGTGTATAAAAGAAGTTTCATTTTCAAAAGGGGCGAGAGGTCAAATCAGCGTGGTTTAAAACTTATAAAAATATGACATCATGCTACATTTAATTAAATGGCCTACCTTTTCCTCGCAGTAACGTTTCAGTGCACAGCTACGGATAGACTGGTTTCAAATTAACCAAGAACTTTTTTTTTCTTTTTCAAAAAACTCGACTGTCCTCAAAACAGTGGAAAGAACCTTTGTTGATCTTATGCGATTGTTTGTTGAAATATAATCAGGACACGACAGGAAATCTTTGTTGGTAATTAGCATCGCATGGTATTTCCCTAAAATCATTCTGAAATGACAGATCTTCTAATGATAAATATAAATTTATCGCCAAAACACATGATAAACATGTCATGTCAAATAATCATTCCACGTCGCGTTTCTCTAGAATTAGAAGGGTGCGTTCGATAGAGTTTATTCCCAAATGGAATTCTTCGTGAATACTCTGTTCTCCAATAAATCAATTCTTGCAATTCCATTGGCTAAAACTGAAACGGCGCGTAAAGAGTGAATTTGAAGAGTTTGTATGACTGACTCTTGTAAACACAGGCGCGCTGGATCAGATAAACACCATTCACAGGAGGAATTAAAATATTTTAAATCTTCTATAAACTAAACGCTTCGAGGACTGATTCAACTCAAGAAACGATTCCCAAAGAATCAGTTAACACCCGTTTTCTAAAATTAATCTTGAGTGCATTCGATTGATCCTCGAAACAGCCTTTTTTAAGAATACTTTATTACTAAAGTATTTTCCGAAAACAAACTAGTTAAGCAGTACGCGTACTGTTGTAAATTTAAATATATTTTGGGTCAGTTTCGGGGTATATTTCAATATTAACTATTTTATGAGCAGTGTTTTCTCAAATAAAAAACGATTTTGTCTTCAATAAATAGCTTTGACAACTTACGGCATATTTTGGACTTGTTTTATCTTTTCGTAGAATCACGGCTCGTGAAATAAGATCGTTACTAGGAATTTCATAATGAAAGTGAGTGATGGCTATAGGAATCCCGGGTGGGGGGGGGGGGACTCCCATATGTAATGGACGGGGATGCTCGTCGTCTCGCTTAGGGGTGTAAATTTCGGATTTTGGTCTCGCTTAGGGTGTTCTGGGCAAAATGTCATTATTTTTAGCCGTCAAGGTCTCGTTTAGGGTTGCACGCGAAGAAATAACAAAAAAGAAAGAATTTTGATTCGTTATATTTACTCTTTTAGGGGTCTGCATAACGTTCGGCCACACCCAGATTGGTCTCTTTTAGGGGTTAAATTCAAAATTTCCGACGAGCATCCCCGTCCATTTCATATGGGAGTCCCCCCCCCCCCCCCCGGATAGGAATTAAAGATACACTACAATATTTTTGAAGTTTGGAGCGTAAGAGCAGCAAAGAGCGTTCAAAATAAACAAAAGAGATGTCAAAATATTACTAACAACATAACGGCCTTACACAAGTATTCGACATTGAATAGTATGAAGAGCTAGAAGTAGCAGAAGACGTCCTTATCTTAACAAAAAAAAATAAGCATGGCAAGCATTAAATTAAAGGTTCACGGCTCATTATGACTTTCGCTGCTCCTGAATATATTTTCTCCAGACTGCCAAAAAATGTACGGACATTTTTGTTTACAATGCGCCCATTAACAAAGCAGCGCTCAACAGCATATTCAATGTTCAAAACCAGTTTACGTAACAATCGTAGAAAAAAGCAGATGTATCCATATCTCCCTAAAAATCAAACAATGGCCTCACGAGCAAATATAGCAGAATTTACACAATCATACGCCGCAACAGCTTGCAAAAGTGGGAAAATCATTAGGGTATTGAAAGCTGAATAGTATTGAAAGGTTTAATTGTAGAACTTACCAGATGCTGACAGTAGGCTGTTCCCCAAAAAACATCGAAAGCATTTCTGTAACGTTACATTATAAGCTATTATATGGACCTTTTGCCCTGACTAAATGTACTTAAGTGTACTTTTGTAGCGCTGCTTGAAATTCGGCGTAAATTTCGGTTAGAATAGTGTAATGTAGCAGATGATGTTTACATATCTCCCAAAACACCAAACATTTATTTATTGTCTGTATACTTTTAATAAATGCTACCTCACGCAATCCTATGACAAACGGTAATTCACGCAATCGTATGACATAATAAAAATATACAGAATCGTAGACCGCATGCGCTAAATCTGACATCCAAAACAAGTTGGCTCCGAACCGCATATACAAAACAGGATACCCAACATACACAGGATTACCAGAATAGTGTGCTGCCTCGCTAAGGCGAGCCAGCAATACAGAGAAGTATTTGAACCCAAAGTAAACCAAAGAGAAACTGGGGAAGGCAGCGTTCTACATCCTGCTGTTGCGGAATTGAACTTGTTGCCGTTAGAAGTCCGTGACATCAGTTCACTTTCCTTATTTAATACCCTGGGTATCTAATCAAACAGTTCGGTAATCGAACCCAATCGAACACCAATCGTTCGATTGCCGAACTCAATCGAACATAATCGAACTCACAATAAAATTTTGCCAATCGAACACAATCGAACGTTCGATTACCGAACGATCAGCAATCGAACTCAATCGAACGTTCGATTACCGAACTTTTGTTCGATCGGACAATTTCACATCGCAAGATAGGCACGTCGTAGGTGGAAATTGGGTCTTAAGGTCAAATCACTGCTGGCTTTCCCCTTCCCTTTTCAGCAAGCTTTCAGTAAACATGTCGAAAACGTCAGGACAGTGACTATACTCTTCCTGTTTTAATACTTTCCGACGTCATGAGATACCGTCCGAACAACATTGCATCGGATTAGTTCGATTTTGTTCGATTGGTTCGAAAATCGAACTCACAGCGCAATAAATGTTCCACTTTGTTCGATTGCCGAACCCAATCGAACACCTTGGTGTTCGATTGAGTTCGATTGGATTTCTGTTCGATTTTGTTCGATTGGATATTATCTAGGTTCGTTTTATAGCAGATTTTTAGTGTTTTACTGTTAATTTTGGATATGATACGCTTTGCTTTCGTTCGATATTTTATTTTATACAGGGCTCCATCGAAAAGCACCTCGGTGACATGGACTCCATGTCTAATTATTATTATTATTATTATTATTATTATTATTATTATTATTATTATTATTATTATTATTATTATTATTAACAACAAGTTGCCTAGGGAAACCAAGAAACACCCCTTGTTTGCTTTTTCTCTTCTTCCTACATCTCCAGCACCTTCCTAAGAATTCTTGCCGACCCCAACAATGCACATCTCTGGATCAGTCCAACAGGATGCCCACCTTAATGGCTCTCAGATTGTCATTCAATCTCAGTGGTATTGATCCCAATGCTCCCACTACCACTGTAATAACCTTTGTCCTCACACCCCACATTTTTCGAACTTCTCTTGCTAGATCTTGGTGCTTTTCAACTTTTTCATCTTCCTTCTCTCTCACCCTGTTATCCTCGGGAATTGACACATCTATAATCTGACAGTTCTTGTTTCTCTTGTCCGTCAATGATCACCAAATCCGGTCTCCTAGCCCCTATTTCATGGTCTGTTCGCACACTGAAGTCCCATAGAAGTTTGTAATCTTCATTTTCAAGCACACTCTCTGGAACATGGTCATACCATCTCTCATTTCGTTCAAACCCACATTTTCCTGACAGGTCCCAATGGATTCCTCTAGCCACATTATCATGCCTCCTTTTGTATTCCCTTTGTGCCAGTTTCGAGCACGAACTTACAATACGGCTAATGGTCTCGTTATTCTGCTTACAGATTCTACATTTTTGGTCATTCTGTGACTTGTCAACCATCGTTTTAATATAGTTTGTTCGTATTCTGCGGCTTGGTGGTGTATGGACATTGTTTTCTTGCCGCGGTCATGATCCCTCGCGATTTTGAGGAGGTAATCATCTTTGTTGTTGAGATAGGTGTTTAGGCCAATTGCAGTTGTTTTGTAGGTAATCGTTATTATTATTATTATTATTATTATTATTATTATTATTATTATTATTATTATTATTATTAAAAAAACACTGAATTAAGAAACAATTCGACTTCCAAAAGGTGGTTTCAGCTGTTGTACTTCCTGATGAAGTAATTTCTCGTAATAAACAGTTTGTTTTCGACTGCAGCTGTGGAAAGCTCTCACTTCCAAAAGCGCCTTTTCCCATATAAATGATGAATGTTCCATGTAGGGCTTATTAAAATCTAGCTTTCCTCCGCATTCTTTCTCAATTCGTAGACTTAAAATTCTGATGCTTTCTCGAACTGAAAGATAACTTTCTCTCAGCAGAAACTGAGTTCAAGATGTCAATTTGTCCCTGTCCGATTACAAGTCTTTCTAAATCATTTCCTTACATAGTAATTTCTTGACTGAAACAGAAAATTTTGTATAAGTAAACAAACCGAATTCGATTACATAATCTCTTGATCTTGATTAGCGTTTGACTTGTACGTTAACCTACAGTGTGATCACATTAAAGAAGTCTGCTTGAAGTACTTGGTGTGCCCTCTCGTTTAAAACGGGACGGGGCGGGTCATTATTTAGAAGGAGGGAGGAGGGCGGGTGTAAATGAAAGGAGTCTATGTTCAAATTCTCCTGACCCTCCCAGTTTTATGAAGAACATTTTTTGCTGACCCTCCTTAATGTGCATGCATGAATTTGTCTCCACCCCCTCTTTTTTCCTGAATAAAAATCATTGACCCTCCCCTATTTGCACCAGCCCTCCCCACCCTCTAAATAATGACGGTCCCTAAACAGGTGTGACTTGCTCAGGGGCCCATTGGATCAGATAATCGTACCATATAACAACAACAACATATCCTCTTTATTGCCCTATTTTCATTAATTAATAATGGTAATAGGACTAAGTGTAGTCCAATTCGGTCTGTAATCATACGAGTGGTTAACAAAATCGGACGATCGCGTAGCGGGAGTCCGATTTGTTTACGAGTATGATTACAGACAGAATTGGACGACACGATGTACTGTTACCGATTAATCAAAGCTATGACAAAATTTGAGAAACAAAATAACCATTGGTTAAACGTCTTTATCAATAAAGACACAACAGTTGACTTCTTTTAGCAGCAATGCACAGAGAATGAACTCGATACTCTACATAACAGCTCGCGCAAATGACGCGTAAACTGTCCTATTACACTGTCCAATTACAAGCATGACAAAAACATTGCTCGCAGCGAGCTCCCTGCACAATATAAAGCGCCTTGTTGTTACGAATATATACTTACATACAAATAGATATTAATACAATCAACTTATATAATAAGTGATTGATAACAATTGTTTAGAAGTTGAACTTCAATATAACAAGTAAAGCAATTTAGCTTTAAATGTTTTACATTCTGTAGTAATAAACTTATGCAGAACAGTTGACTTACACTGAACATATGAAATAACTTTGTAAAATAAATGTCACGAATTTAGTAGTAGAAAGTTCGCGTCGGATAAATTCGGCTCCTCTTATGGGTAGGGTTAAACTTGGCCTATTTAAAACTGTACAGCTTATACTGTACCATAAAAGGTGCCTTAGGAAACAAACGAGCAAACGAACGATCTTTGTGTACTGTCATAACTGGAGATTACTTTAGTAAATAATGTTTCGGATAAAACATTATCCATGATCAGTATGAAATGGAATATATATTAAATGTTTCAATATTCTAAACTATTAATGACTTATGACATCCGGAAAATAATAGAATGTGAAACAAACAGTGGTGCTAATCACATAATTCGTTATTCCTAGTGATCAGTAAAAATGCCATGAAAAACCTTGGACATTTTGGGGCATTTTTCTTTTGTTGACAAATTAATTTTAATCAAACGAGACCTCAAAATGACAGTTTTCTAAGATAGGAAAACACCAAAGAAGCAATAAAAGACAAGACAGGATTAAAACGGATTACTATATATTAGTATATACCACTCAAGTGAATAATGTTTTCCACCCGCGCTGATTGGTTAACTCGGAGGTGATTAGCAAAGTACTATTCACCTCCGCGCAGCCGAAAGCAAGAGTTCATAGTGTAAATGTTTGTCAGAAATTCCCCAAGGATGAACTGGAGGGAAAGCGCACTACAGTTTTGAACACCATTTGTGTTGTTTTTCTAGTCCTTTGGCAGCTTGCCAAACTTCTTCAGGAATACCCGAGCCTTCGTTCTCTCTTTCACCAAATCAGCGGCTTCTGCGTCTCTGCATACACCTTCTCTGCGTAGTTGTCCACCCGGATGCGATCTGGGCTGATTTTTCTGGATTCCATCAGATGCTGCATGAATTGGAGGAAGGGTCACCGCATATCGAGATTCCTCTGTCGCATTCCCGACTTCGGAAATAGCGGAAGCTGGTCTAAACTTCCTACGTCGCCTTGTATCACTGGGTCTTAAATTATCTCCATCACCAGTTCCAAGCAGCATCTGCTGACAACTTTCCTGTATACAGGATACAGGTTCCTTCTCTTTGAACATGGCTCCAAAGCGACACTCGTCGTGATTTACAACTTCGCCTAACTGCGGAGGTCTTGGAGGAAACGGCACCTCCGACTTAGCTGCATCTATTCCATAGCCTCTGCACGCACTAACTCCGGTCACTCTTCCATTGGGTTGCGATCTGCCGTGTTCATTTTGCATTCCATCATTTTGGGAACTTATGGGAGGAAATGGCACCGTTGGGTGAGCTCCTCCTGTCCAATTCCTTGGATTCAGACTGGAAGCCGGCTTGAACCTTCTTCGCCGACCTGTGTCACAGGGTCTCTTTTGGCAATCCGCGTTGGTGGCTAGCTTTTCCATGGTATTTTCTTGGTTACAGCATGATTTGTCGTCATTTAACATGCAGATGTTACCGTTATTTTGGACGACATACGCTCGCGGAGCCGGATGAAACAACACTTCTAACTGAACTGTATTGGTGTTATCACCTCTGCTAATACTTCCTTTAGAATGCGTTGCGTGGTGATCATTCTGAATTCCTTCTGATTGGGCAATGTTTGGAGGAAATGGTACTTTATAAAGGGCGTCTTCGATCCCAAAGCTAAGACTGGAAGCTTGCTTGAACCTTCTGCGTCGGCCTGTGTGATTGGGCCTGTTTTCATCATCGTCACTGACAAATCTTCCCTGGATATGTTTTCCGATAAATCGCGAGTCGTCTCTCTGAGGTTCATCAACACTGTTCTCGTCAAAATAATTATTTTCGCTCTCATGTTGAGTTGGTTTGCTCGTTTTCAAACAGATACATTCTTTTCTTGTTAAGGCACTCCTTTCAATATCCGGTAGAGTTTTCTGCTTTGTCGCTCTCGGTTTGCAAGAGCAGCTTGTTTTGGCAGTGTTTTCCTTGAACAGACTCTGATCTATCGGCGGCAGATGATGAGGAGGTTTGCGAATCCACATAGTGGGATCCTGTTGATCAGGTTTTAAAGCACCTTGTGGGTAAAATGACAAATTCGCCGTTTCGTCCATGGCATTGTTATTGCGTGCTAAGGGAACTGTTTCAGTCCTGTTCGGGAATCCATCCGCTCTCGCAGGATCGGCGGCTTCGACTGATGAAGAACGACGAGAACGAAACGGATCCATTGCAACAGAAGTGATGAAAAGTGATTAAAAATTAGTCAACACTGACACCTTGGAAAATACATCAGTCCATATACTTTGGTTGTAATAATATTTCAATCCGTTCCCAAGACAGATCTGATTCTGGAAAGTATCACTCGATGCGAATTTCTTTTACGAAATTTCAGTGTGGTAACCTCAACAAATTCATTGTAATACAAGCGAGCAGTTCTCGTGATTAAATACTCGTAGGGAATAGCTCATTTACATATGGTGCCGTGTCTACGTTAATGAGAATTGATGATGATATGCAGTGGAAATTAAATGGTTATTTTTCGCATCACATTGACAACACCCATTCTCACTCACGACAAGCCTGGCGGTGCGGATTGAAAAAGTAATTTTATATGTACAGCACAAATGTAAAAGACTTCAATGAAATTTCTTACTTCCATATAATAAAGTTATTCGCAGATATCTACATACGGTGGTTAAAATAATCGTGCATTGTAAACCATGTACGTTAAGGGGCTTGATGATACCGGAATTGATGGTTGTTTTCTTGCGCAACGTTCAAAAGAAACCAAAGGCACACCTAAGTAGTAAGGACGTAAGGGGCGTTCATGAAGTCATAATCCGCTGGGGAGGGACTAGCAAATTTCTTATTTCGGAAGATGACATCATCAGTGGAGGGGCGTGTGCACAATGGCGAAAGGGCGTTCGTGACATCATAGTCTAAAATTAGATAAAATGATTTAGTAAGGGATGGCATTATGCAAACTCGATTTGCATTGGTAATTAATACCCTGGGGATTATGCAAATGAGACTATAAAATAGGTTACATGTGCTCCACCCCATCACTCTACTCGAGGCCGCGAAAGTGGTGGGTTTGGCTACCCACCCTCCCCCCCTAATCGAGTAAGTCGGGTTGACCTCCTCAGCTGCTATCTTCGCCTGGTCTTGGGCTTGTCCCAGGCCAGAGCGATTCTCCATACCTTATTACCATGTCATTAATAACAATACCCAGGGTAGAATATTACACTATGCTGTCTCCACATTTTTTATTGACATGTTTATTGACATAACATATACTAATTTGAGAAGAAAAATTAGCGATAAGAACTATAACGACGTTTCGATGACTCCCTGTCATCATTATCAAGTTAAATTAGAACACAGAGAACTTTCGCTCATTTTGTGAAAAAACGCGAGAAAAGACGACCTTGCTACCGTGCCCAAACTCACTACAATCTCCCTTGTCTCTTGAGTCCCGGCGTGCCCAATCGATGAAATTCGATAATCGATAAAATCGATTGCAATCGATAATAATCGATAGTAATTAATCGATTCATATCGGAAATCGATGAAAATCGAAGATCGAAAGAGTTGTGAGTATCGATTTTCATCGATTTTCATCAATTTTTATCGATTATATCGATTGTCAATGATAATCGTTTAATAACGATTTCAGATACGTTTGCGCTACGCATTAAGTACCAACTCCTTCAAATAACGCGTTTTTTCGCGTATAGACTAACTCTAACACAGAAAATTTCGCCTTTTCGCAGTTTTGAGCTCCTTAAGGTCTATCTCAATCGGAAAGGAAAGAAAAAGCCATCTTGAAAATTTTGAAAAACGGCCGCGCAGACGCCATTTTGTCTTTTTTTTATCATTCCATGTGGTCAGCAATAAATCTAGCTTCTGTTTACGAGTGAGTCACTATATATACGCCTGGTGATTGGCCAGCCTAGTCCCTACGCGTAAGTAAAATCTCACTCCAAACATAATTGTGGTGCTTTATTTGCCTTCGAAAAAATGTCAGTTTATTAAATATCAATATATCAAGTAGTATTTACCAATTAATTAATAGAATTACCGAGCTCGATATCGAATCATGATTAAAAGAAACTGAATGATATTTTTAATGCAACTATCAACATCAAAAATGAACAGTTCAATGACGTTTTATTTTTCAGATCAGATCAAAGGCAATATGCCGACTCTTAATGCCCCATTTGCGTCACTAATTAAGTACCATATTAGTAGAAAGAAGATCTGCAGGACAGTTAAATGACGTCTTGTTTTTCAAATCGGATCAAAAACAAACTGCCGATTCTTAATACCCTATTTACGTCACTAATTAAGTACCATATTAGTAGAAAGAAGATATTGACAGTTAAATGACGTCTTGTTTTTCAAATCGAATCAAAAACAAACTGCCGACTCTTAATACCCTATTTACGTCACTAATTAAGTACCATATTAGTAGAAAGAAGATATTGACAGTTAAATGACGTCTTGTTTTTCAAATCAGATCAAAAACAATCTGCCGACTGTTAATACCCTATTTGCGTCACTAATTAAGTACCATATTAGTAGAAAGAAGATTTTAACAGTTAAATGACGTCTTGTTTTCCAAATCAGATCAAAAACAATCTGCCGACTGTTAATATCCTATTTACGTCACTAATTAAGTGCCATATTGGTAGAAAGAAGATCTGGACAGCTAAATGACGTCTTGTTTTTCAAATCAGATCAAAAACAATCTGCCGACTGTTAATACCCCATTTACGTCACTAATTAAGTACCATATTAGTAGAAAGAAGATTTGGACTGTTAAATGACGTCTTGTTTTTCAAATCGGATCAAAAACAATCTGCCGACTCTTAATACCCTATTTACGTCACTAATTAAGTACCATATTAGTAGAAAAATATATAAACAGTAAAATGACGTCTTGTTTTTCAAATCGGATCAATGACAATCTGCCGACTTTTAATACCCCTTTGATCTCACTAATTGCGTACCGCTAATTAATTAAGGTTAGCACAGGGAAGGACCATTATTTTTTGTGGAGGGAAGAACATTTTTCATATGACAAACAATTTTTCCCGGTGGCATCTTACTGCAGACAATATTTTCATGTCTCCAAACAATTTATTTGGACATTTTTCCCCCCTCCAAAAAATAATGGTTTGTCCCTTAAGGGACTTGTCCACGTGACTTGTCCCCAAGAAAAGGTCCTTTGGGAAAGTTCCTTATCGGCAGAGCTTCTCCCCAAATAAAGCTGCAGTGAGAAGTTCCCTTTACTCTTCTCTACTCTACTCTACTCTACTCTACTCTACTCTACTCTACTCTACTCTACTCTACTCTACTCCACTCCACTCCACTCCACTCCACTCCACTCCACTCTACTCTACTCTACTCTACTCTACTCTACTCTACTCTACTCTACTCTACTCTACTCTACTCTACTCTACTCTACTCTACTCTACTCTACTCTACTCTACTCTACTCTACTCTACTCTACTCTACTCTACTCTACTCTACTCTACTCTACTCTACTCTACTCTACTCTACTCTGGCTCTACTCTACTCTACTCTACTCTGGCTCTACTCTACTTTTTTTTTTACTTCTTTTTACCATACTTTACTTTACTTCACTTCCCTTCACTTCAAGCTTGACATGACTTGACTTGCCTTGAATTGACTTGACATAAATTGAATTCTAAAGCAGGGGGTCTGATAAGATTTAGGGGAGTGGCATGCTAAAAAATATGGCATCAAGGGCAGGGGTGTTGGTCGAAAAAAAAATGGTCTGAAGGAGAAGGGGACACCCCCATCACTTTTCTTATGGTCCGCCCCTTACGTATTGGTGATAATTGCTGCCGGCGTCCGTATGCAATTAGTCGTCAATTAGAAAAACAATTTTATCAGTAAGCACATTATTATTGAAGGTAGCAACTTAATTGCGTCGTTGTTGTTTCCCAACGCCGTAATACGATGCTACAATTGCTTTGCACTACAATAACGTTAATTAATTGAATCATTAATTAGCCGTCGGCGCTTTGCTTTTGAGGTAGGTAATTAGCGAATTACAGAGTTGTTATTGTCGTCCTCTCATGTTTTGACCCAATTTCCGACAACTTGCCTATATAACTGAATAAAAAGTATAACTAGAGCATTGCGCGTTCACTCCCGAGAACTGATACAAACTAGATTCAAAATTGGCATACCGGTCATAAAAATGGAAAACACAACTCATGTTCGAAGAAGTGTAATTCATCATACTGAAAGTACCAACTCAAGTCGCTCTGTGATTCAATCAAGTGATGGCAAAAAATTGCGAAGGACAACTTCGCTTCTCCCTGAATTTCAAACTAAAACGGAACAGAAAAAACACAGCTCGGCTCCGTCGATGGTGATCTCCCTTACACTGACGGATGATAATCAGGACCATCCTGAAGACACGACGTTCACAGAGCCCCAGTCGGCACCACCGTTCATCATGGAGTCAGTGTTCGTGTGGCCATCACAAAACATACCTCCACAAGGCGCTGAATTCTACGAGTGGTCGAACGGAGCTACAGGAAATTTACATTTATCTTCCTTGCATCAAGATTGTGAATACGGTAATACATCTGCAGATGGGAAAGGAAGAAATGGAAGATCTCCCACCACTAACTCTAAAAAGTTACATCCTCGAAATTCTATAGATGGGTCAAAAACAAAAGAAGTCTATACCAATAGCAAGTGGCCGCGGAAACCTCCTCACCATCTGCCTCCTTTGGATCCAAGTGTTTTCGAAAAGAAGAAGAATAAAAGACCAAAGGCTGTGAGCTCCCATAAAAGGAAAACCAAATGCCGGCTCAACCAACCAAAAGTAATGGACTCCGGCACCGAGATATGTCAAAAGAAGCGAGAACAAGATGTCAAACAAGCCACCAAAGCAGAAGACCAAGACCAATGTGTAAAGGAAATTTATTATCCTGAGAAGTTACCGTCAGAGAAAAGTCACCCAAAGAAAAACACAAGTCTAGCCAAGCTTGCCTGTGCCCCTGTCGATGGAAGTCAATGTCAAATGCTTAACCACAGTGTGAATCGTGGAAACGATAATCTCTGCTTTCAAGAAACGCTGGAGAACGCACCGAGTAACGATTCTGGTCAGTTCAAGGCAAGAGCTCCTAGACTAAGCAGAAGTATTGCTTCGGATCCTTCACTAGAAAAAGCAACGCCATCGTTAAAGGAACATAATTCTCTGGCTGCGAATTCCACCGGATTCCCCACTCAGAAGACGAGAGCACCTAAACACAGTATCGCTTCTCCATCCTCAGTGGAAACCGTTGATCAAGCTGAGAGTTCCAACAGATTTTCCAACAGGCCGAGGACTCTAGTGAGAGTTCCAAGAGGAAGAACGTATGAATGCGATCGTGATGCTAATGACAGATACAGAAGAGGAGAGAAGCCCATCTATCTCCCACCTATCTCCACTAACTCTCAACAAGCAAATGGATTTGCAAAAGAGGAAAGTCATGCCGTGGAAGCATTTCCCCGACGCAGCTCCCAACCAGACCAGAGTTCCATGAATTGCCGTGCCTATTGGAGAGTACGTAGAGTGGGTGTGTGCAAAGACGCTGAAGACACTACCATGAAGAACAACAGAACACATGCACGAGTGCTGATGAAAAAGTTTGGTCAACTTAACGTTACAGAATGAATCTAGGCAGACGTGATCACGTCATCGTAATATTTTGATTAACTGGTATGCATTTTATTTTATTTTATTTTATTTCGTTTCTTTTCGTTTTTTTCTTTTCTTTACTTTTCGTTTCGTTTTGCTCCTTTCGTTTTGACTTTTTTTTTTGCTTTATTTCGTTTGATTTCATTTCATTTCGTTTTGTTTCGTTCTGTTTTACTTTATTTTCACAAGCGTGGAGTGGCTGATTTCCGTTTCATAAAAACCAACGGCCGATGCCACGATTGGTAACCAAGCCTTTCGTAATGGTCGATGCCATTTCTGCTTTAGCCCAGCTCTGATTAGGTCGAAACTGTGCTCTGATTTTTAGATAAAATTAGCCCTAAATAAGGCGATTATTAGACCTTACTGACATTCGCGCTTATCTTAAAGATAAGGATATGGGTGAGTCAATTTTCTTGGTAGTAAAATTGTCAATGATGATGGTGAAAATCATCTTCGGCTTTATTTTACGAAAGGGAGATCAACAGTACGAAAGAAGTAAATTTGCATTATAAAGTACATGTTAATAACTAAACGAAATTTAGCCACGTCATAATGCAAGAGTTTTCCGCCTTTTTTAACTTTCTTTGCCTGTGGCATGATAAAAAGGGATTAAAATGTCATAGTCTAAACTTTTATATCGCGTTTTAGAGTTAGTCGAGAAGTTGAACTTTGTTTCAAAATTTTGATATTAATTTTACAACGGTGCCGGTTGAAAAACAACTGAAACAAATTGTCAGTGGCAGAGGGTTCGAGCGATTTCAAAGTAATTCGACTTGTGTTATGTTTTGTCAGATAATTATTTCATCTCAAACAATAGTTTTCTGACTTGAAAATTTTTTAACGTTTTAGTGAAGTTTATTCGCCTTCTATCATTCCTTACAAACATTTATTCTAAGTTAGCGTGCACCACTTCCCAAATCACAAACTGTCACAATTCTTACACAAAATCTGACTTACAAAACCGGCACCATAAATTTTCAAAGTTTGTTTTGCTGTGGTGATTTTCTCAGTTTGCCGTGGTGTGAGTTTATTTGGTTTACTGTGTTTAGCAGCGATTTTCTTTGTTTTTCTGAACTTTTTTTTTGCCTTGAGTTGATTTTTTGCCCTTACTGTTTTGTATTAAATCAAAACAAGATCAAGGTCCTTTTTACATTGAATAACTCATAGAGGTGTATTAATTAGTGTACACTAAACGTTGTAAAAAGTTTTACAAAGATATCTGTTGTGTGCTCCTACGTGCGCACGTGAGGAACCCAATCAAGTGCACTCGTCAATTTCGGTTTACCTCGAAATATGTTGACATCGCTTTCGTCAACAAAACCATGAGAGGTTTTTACATGTAAGATATTTTATACTTAAAAGTTTAACCATGAGCGATTAAAAACTAATTTATTTTGTACCACTGTATAAGCTTAGAAATAGTGTGGCTACTTATTTGCTAATGATAAATGGGAGCTCCGCTTTTAGGCCTGCCTAAATCTATATATTATTACAATTACTATGTGATTAAATACGGAAGGCGGATTAAATAGCTTATCACATAGATCAGAGATGATCATCACTAATTAATTTTTTTTTTTTAGTGTTCATTAGTAGAATAGTATACTAATGCAAACGCTGCAATCTGATTGGCTGAGCTATTGCACACTATCAGTCATTAGTGTGCATTGGCTGAAGGTCGTTTACAGAATAGTGACAGTTTCTCGTTTCTCTGAAGTTTCAAGGGAAGTTTAGAACTGATATTATTGGATAATTTAATTCCCAAGAAGACTAAGGAAATTCACCGTTCGTTATTCCTATCATAGGAATTTCGAACTCATAATGTAATTGTTAACTATATTATGAAGTTGATTTTGATCGTATAATTTTAGTACTTTTTTAAACAGACTGGAAGAATTGATGCTCTTAATGCCAATCGGTAGACTGTTCCACATAATTGCTCCTATATATCTTAGAGAAAATCTCCCATAATTTGTTCTTTTAAATTCAGTATGTATCTTTGATGCTGATCGTGTATTATAAGAATGTATAAATTCATTGTTAACAAAGAAATTTTTGAAATATGCTGGAAGGCTATCATGATTATACGAATACATAAAAACTGCAGTTAGATGTAATATATCAAACACGAGGGAGAGTGTTTCATCACATTTCCAAACACCGAGAAGAGAGTTGAAAATACGACGCGTAGCAGAGTATTTTTGACGAACTTCGAGGTGTTGGGACATGTGATCAAACACTCTCACGAGTGTTTGATATATCTTCTCATCGAAACTAAAACTACGGAGAAAACAGAGAAATAAAATCTTAAAAATCTATGCTAATTAAGAACGGATTTCGAACCACCGTCACGGTTCTGATTTCCTTTGTGTTAACCAGATAAATTATTAATGAGTTTGAGAAATTTAATTCATGAATATTGAGTATTTTCAACGACTCAAACACTGGTTAGATTCTTCTGTACAATTTGAGAAGGTTATTATTCTAGTAACGTTCTTCTAAAACATGAAAATAAACTTAAGCCTAATGAAATAGGCACTTGCCCAAAAGAAATTGAAATGTGTTAAATACACCCTTTTTTATAAGAACGTCTAATTTGGGGGCTGAGGCTGAGCGTTCTTATTCCTTTTTACGATTTGAGGCTGAAAACGTTCTTAATTAAGGCATGCTATAAGTCTTAGTTGGGCTACAAACTGAGATATTCTACATAATGTATCATGCAGTAAAGAAATATCAAAAAGCGTTGAGTTAATTGTACTGTTAGACCACAATTTTGATTTTGTTTATACTGCTCATTTATTAAGAAATTAAAACAAATGGGCAAAAGTAAAGACGTTCTCCGACTCTCACTGGGTGGGGTGTGTTCTTAGCATGTTCGTAAAATTTTGATAAATCTCAGCCTTGAGCAACGTTCTTACAAAACAGGTTCTTATGGGTAAATCATGCTGTTATAAAGTGTTAATAATAAACCAGTTGTATTTATTTAATGTTGTATTTATTAAATGCTTTTGTTATTTATTAAATGTTGCTTCATGAAACTATTTATGTTTTCGGATTCTATTTTTAAGCTCGCAGGGAATTTTTAAGCTCGCGTTTCAATCTTTCCAATTTAACCTTCAAATTGGATTGAAGAGTATTATAAGCCCGGGCTACACGCGTACACGAGGATAAGAGTTGCCGAGAGTTGAAGAGATAGAACTCCCTTTGAGGACGTGCTGGGAGGCGCAGTGGCCTAATGGTTAGTGCGCTGGACTCCGGATCGGGCGGTCCGGGTTCGAGCCCTGGCCGGGGCACTGCGTTCTGTTCTTGGGCAAGATACTTAACTCTCATAGTGCCTCTCTCCACCCAGGTGTATAAATGGGTACCGGCGAATTTACTGCTGGGGGTAACCCTGCGATGGACTAGCATCCCGTCCAGGGGGGAGTAGCAATACTCTTAGTCGCTTCATGCTACGGAAACCGGGATAAGCTCCGGCCTGATGGGCCCCTAGGCTCGTATACAGACTTTGAGGACGTGTTAATTGTTTGTGCGCATCCTTACCACGCACGTAATTTATGTCGCAATGTCACGCATGCATCAAGCAAGCGCGCTGAGGAAACTGTTTTTTAAAAATATATTGGGCTGGTAGCCGTTTGGTGACCCCTTTTTTCTTTACATAGATTGTTTCTTTTACCAATTCTCTTCATTTTCACAAAAAGGCAAAAAATCTGTCGTTTTCCAACTCACGTAGGCTTGAATCTATGCAATTGGCGGCTGAGCACGACAAGCAATTACCCCTTCAAAAGGTTAATTCAACCAGAAGGAACGACATCAGTTGCAGATAGTAAATAAGGCTGTTTGAGTATAGGCCAACACAAAACCTTGGCTGAACTGGTTCATTTTAATTTTGGATCGCCATGCAGCTCTCGTAAGGTCTCACATGAGTGGCTGAGAGAACAATAGAACAAACAACAAGAACAATGCCCCTAGCCCCCAAAACAATAGCAGCTGCTACACTAGAGGACCAGTAGAATTACAAGCTTACGAGAGCTGCATAACTATTCTTAATTTTATCAAAACGTGAAGCAAGATAAGCCGATTCGAAGCAATGGTCTGTGGTCTTTTGTACGGTTTGTCTCCAAGACGAACATGGTGACCCCTTGATTGTTTTTGTCTTTCTGACACGAGTTAATCATTATGTCACTGCAAAAAAACTAGCCGCGACAAAGTTTTGGCGCGAACGTCCTTGAGAGTGCACGGCCAAACGAGGATGGGCGCGCACAAGAGTACGCGAGCGAAACCTCCTGTCTGCTCCCATGAAATTTGAGCACTCACGTTGGAATTCGATAAGAGTAGCCAAGGGTAATGAGAATACATGACAGCGTATTAGAATTGGCGGCGAAACCAATTAATTTTCATCAGCTACTCTCTTTCTCCTTCGACCCAGACTTTATGTAGTTCTGAAAATACTTCAAGTGGTTTACAACAGGAGGGAAATTTGCATGCGCATGCGTCGTTATGGGCCAGTGGGCACGAGGCCTGTCTGTTTACATAACTTGTTTACACACTGTACAACAGTTCGTAGCCGAATTTCTCGCTTAAAACGAAAAGTATCAGATGTTTTATTCGGTGGATGTGATCCTCAGAGGCGCATTTTATTTTGGGGGTGAAAAATGAGGGTATGTTGGCCTAGTCGAGCCGCTGTTGGACCAGCCTTTTATTGTGTTAAAGAACACTAGAAAGACAAGATGGCGGCTGGATGTTGTTACGCGCCTAAACATCATGCCCAAGTTTAAACAACACGAGGAGCTCAGCGGACAAATTTCTGCATCTGGTTTGTCATTAAATGTAGTGAAGTATTTTTTCATAACTTGGTGGTATAATCAAGAATCGTTTTAAATGAGAAATAATGTTAACTTTTCCTCGGTTATGTTTTGAAAATTTACATTTTACTTTCTCGCCGATAGGCATCATTCAAAATCTGGCCCTGTTCCCCAGCATAAACTACCGATAAATGCATCCAGAAAAACCTGTACAATGATAAGATGTTGTGAAACTAACTGTTAAAAATCGCCTGCTTTATAAATCGAAATTGGAAGATTTCTTTACCATGCATTCAAGCTTGTAACTTTTATTATGGAATTGTACCTTTTGAAAGTTTCAAGATTTCTTTTAGTATTATTCTTCATGTCTTGAAATTGGGATCATAGCACCATTTCTCGATAAAGAAACGAATATAACAGCAATCGCACCAAATTTAGAGGTTTTGAGGTGATACTTCGTTTGTTTACGTTTTATTGCGTTATTGTGTTCATTACTAAGCCAAATAAAATCAAATCTAACCTAGATCCCCAGCATGAAAATGCAATGAAATGAACAAAAAGCAAACATATAATCCGCATTCCTCTTCATAACTGCTACAAAAAATAGCTGTATAACTAGATTGAGCTTTCTTTTTACTCATTTACATGTCAGCTTTTATGTAAATATTGAATAAAATGTTCTTTCTGTTCACATAGAGTTTTGTTATGACTTGTTTTCCATTATAGCAACTGAATATGTTTCTTAAGGACGGTGCCTACTTTTGTTACTGCGCACATCTTCTGCGCATCACGCAAGGCATCGATCGCACTAGACGCGCGCGCTAAGGGAATTTGCTCGCTCAAAATGACGAATTCAACTTCGCGACCAAGCGCGCGACAAAAATGCAAGAAAATTTCGGTTGCAACGAAATCCAGTTAATGGACGTACTAAACAAGGAACAGGGAAAGAGTAACATATCAGTAAGCCCTAAACGCTTATCGATAAAAATGGCTCACATTTAACAGTCTGAAACACATCTCTAATCGCTCAAACGTAATCAGCAAACTGCTAACTACATATGGCGTAGTGCACGCGTGGAAAATTGCGCGAGAAGCAAATATTTAACTCTCTAGGGAGGGGATAGGAAAAGTGTAACTGACCTCAAAAGCGATTCCATACAACTCGTATAACTTTTAAAAACGCGTGGTGACCCATACTTTTTATTTTATAAAATGGAAGTGGTAAGTCTATAGAACACATGATTAATTTTTCGTTCAGTGCAAAAATTGTTTAGGCTGTTTTTCTGGCCTTGCAAGAGAGAGCTGTTAGGGTCAAAAATGGCTCAAGTGCAATCGTTTTGTCAATAAAAACGTGGTTCACGCAGTTTCAAAGAGAGTATTTGTTAGTTATGTTTAAGATCGTTATATTTAGTGTTGATTTTGTTCATGAAAAACCAAATTCAAAGGTAATTTGTAAGGAAATTTTATTCCCTTTTGCTTTCTTTGAAAATGCCACGTCAGCACTTTTTTCAAGATTTCAAACCTAATTATCTCGAAAATTTGCGTGGCTGCTCCTAATTTTCTTTTTGGATTTTAATAGCCCTTGGTAACATCTACTTCCCTTGCATAGTCATCGGCCGGGCAAAAATACCTCGCTATTAGTAGGCACCGTCCTTAAGAACAGCAATGTTTGTTCCAGGGATGCTTGTGTGCCATTCATGAGAAAACACATTTTCTAGATACAGAATAAATCCACTTAGATCGTGATAATGGCCAACTGCAGTCAACCCTCCATTTGCACCATGTTTGTGGCTTTCAAATAATGCAATCTTTCTTTGTGTAGGGTCAAAACAAAGGAACATTGATTTGTCAGGGGGAACTATTATAACTGCACACAATTGTTCTTGCATCTGACAAATTTCTGTCAATTTGTTTTCTAAACAGGCAGTGGTAGACAATCCAAAATCTTCACTAATTGTCAAGGAAAAACGATCAGCCCTTGTGGCCAGAGCCTCTTTGACATCAAGGTTGAGGTGGCCTTGGAAACATTTGCGCTTCCACAAACATAAACATTTACAAAAAGAAAAAAAAATGCTCACGTTTTGAGAGCTCTTTCATACTATCCGCAACTTCTTCAGAAAGTCCTGTGGGTAGTAGAGTCTCACCGCTACGGCCACAGAGGACATCTCCGAAGCAGGTCTCTTTAACAGTCCACTCTGTTAAGTTTAACAGACCACGCGAGTTATCAGTCGAGATCAGAATTCTCCTGCCGTAATTAACAACTGGTGCGTCAGTTTACGTTGCCGCAGATTTCTTTATAGAGTCCATTTTAAAAGACCCAGGGAAGCCCTTTGTGAGAGGGAAGCCTTTCTTTGGTGGTCTACCCTTTGAATGAACATACTTTCCAGCAAGCTGATGCAATATATTTGCGTGTTTTTTTGTGTGCACCTCATCGATTACTTTTAAAACGCATTGTTCTGATAACAAAATAATCATACTTACATTTATAAAGGTTTTTTCTTCGGAACTCAGTTACGACAACCTCCCACATATTTTTGCACCGGGTGAATCACTGATTCCAAAACATGATTGAAATTCAGAGCGATATAAAGCATCGCAACGTGCATCTGATTTCCCTTTAACATTTTTTCCACAAACAACGTATTTATATGCAGCAAAATTTGCTTGAATTAAAAAGCAAACGCAGACCACAAGAAACATTCGAATTTCGCGCGCCATCTTTACTCCCGCGATCGCATTATCATCATTCAGCGGATACACGCATGCGCATGCAAATTTCCCTCCTGTTGTGGTTGACAGCCATTTCGGTGCCTGTAGACATGACGATCGGATTGTTGTGCATATATTTATAATGTTGATACGACTAACCTGGCTTTTGAGACCGAAAAGTAGTTTTTGCTTGATTTTGCGCTTAATAGAATGGCTCGCCAGCAGATGCGACGCAAGGAAAATCGATAATGACTTTCGGCAGTTGCAATTGGTTTAATTGCTCAGTTTTTGAATCGTTAATCACGCCGCGCTCCAGTTAAGACCTTGTAACAAAACTAATGGTGAAGTACGAAAGAAAACATAAACGAGTTCAGAGGTCGCTGTTCTGATGTTTGGGTGCCAATATTCGGAACAAATTCGACGGCGAAAAAAATTCATCTATATACGAGAAATTTGGAAAACATTTTGATTTTATTGGAATTAGTCGGTAGGTATTCAGGGTTTTCAGCGGATCATGTGTTTTACCCTCACTAAATAAATTAAATTTATTCTTTTCTCTCTGAAAAATTTTAGCCGAAAACTTATAGCCCAGGCTCATGAAAAGTGCTATGGATATCGATAGGGACGATACCAGAGCTCACTTCGAAAAAGAGTGGCAGCCTGGGCCGAAAGTGTCGGCGCGAGGGATTGTGGGAATGACGGAATGGAAAGCTAAACGCAATGGTGACTTCAGGGCTAAATGCCAATCCGGATGTTCTTTCCTCGCAGCTGTCGTTGTGGTGCAATGTCCAAATATTCATTAGGAGTTTGCTCCAGCTTCTTGCAAGAAATTTGCTCCAGCGAGTTGCCAAGCTCCGTTCGAGTTTTGACAAGTTCCGGCTTTTATTTTTCGTGTATAAACTGAAATTTGAAAGTTGTACTCGTACTCCAATTTGAAGGTCCCTAATTATGATCAAAGGCTCGCTTGCAGTTACTTATTTATTTATTTTAGTTGTCTTTTCTAGACTTTATATATTAATCCTAAAATCACCATTGCATTCAGCGTTCTTCTCTGACTTCCGTCCAGCGAGGTTTCCCGCGAGTATTTGTTTTCTCCCCAAATAATCCCATAAACGCCCGCGATGATACTCTCGGCCCAGGCCATTACTTCGCCAAATAAATGTTTAGATGTTTTGTATAATCACTAAATACTTCCAACGATCCTATCCGAACGTTGCCGGAAAATTCCGAGATGTTATTAAAAACGATCAAATCCAAGCTTGTTCGAATTCTTCTTCGTACTCGTATTTTTCGTTTTTGTACTGAATATTTGTTACAGTTAGGGACGGCCTATTATTTTTCTGGAGGTTGGGTATGAAAAATATTGAAAAAAATTGTTTGCAGGGCCTAAAAAGACAAAATAAATTGCTTGCAAACATTATATGTGTAAAAAAGGTAGTTAGCATTTCGAAAAAAAATGTTTGCAGATCGAGGCGCATAAATTGAAAACAAGTTTGCAGAGGAAAATTGTTCATACTCCCCCCCCCCCCCCCCCCCACCCCCTTCAGGAAAATAATGGTCCGTCCCTTATTTTTTACTTGGACGATAAATCTCTAGTTACTTAATTAGTGATAATTGCTGTCGGTGTCCGTATGTAATTAGTCCACAATTAGCGGTGTCGCATTGAAGGTGACAGACTTAATTGCTTTCTCTTTGCTTTCCAAGGCCGAAATATGACGTCACAATTGTTTTGTCGGTATTTTGATAGAATGCCGTAATTGAATGAATAGATAATTAGCCGTCGAGTCGATGTTTTGCTGTTGAGGTGGGAAATAAGCTCGTTACAATATTAGGCATGTTAAAATTTTCTTGACGTTCGCTATAAACTCTTATAGAACCGAACACAGCGCATATAATACCTCCCCAACCTACAATGTATAGACACAAATTTGGCATACCGATGAAAATGGAAGATCCAGCACACGTTCGAAAAAATGTAGGTTGTCACACTGAAAGCACCAACTCAAGTGGCTCCATGCTCCGATCACGTACTGTTGGAAAAGTACGAAAGACAACTTCAGTCAGGCTCCCTGAAATTCCAACAAAAAAAGAATTTCAAAAAAGTAACTCGGCGCCTTTGACTGGTAGTCAGGATATTGATGACCTGCCGTTCATAGTTCCCCAGTCTGCTCCACCGTTCACCATGGATCCAGCTTTCCAGTTGCCGCCACAAAACGAACTTCCACGAGGCGCTGAATTCTACGAGTGGTCGAACGGATTCACAAGAAATTCGCCTTCAATGTCCTGGCATCAAGAAAGTGGAAAAGGAGGAAATGGAAGATCTCCTTTCCCTAACTCTGAAGAGTTCCGCAATCCTCGAAATTCTACAGATGGAGCGACAGCAACAAACGTCCACGCCAAGTGGCCGCGGAAGCCTCCTCATCATCTGCCTCCGTTGGATCCAAGTGTTTTCGAAAAGAAGAGCAAAAGTCCAAAGACTGTTAGTTCCCGTGGAAAGAAAACCAAACGCCGGCACGACCGACCAAAAGTTATGGAGCCCGGCACCGAGATTTGTCAGGAGAAGCGAGAAAAAAATGTTAAACAAGCCACCAAAGCAGGAGATACGTTACTCACTGAAAAAGACCAAAGTGAAGAGGAAATTTTTTATTCTCCTGAGAAGTCACCGTCTGAGAAAAGTCACTCCATGAAAAACACAAGTCTAGCCACGCCAGCTTGTGACCATGTCGGTGGAACTGAATTTCAAATGCTGAACCACAGGGTGAAACGTGGAAACGATGACCTCTACTTTCTAGAAACGTTGGAGAAGGCCCCGACTATCATTTCTGGTCAGTTCAAGGCAAGAGCTCCTACATGCAGCAGTAGTATTGCTTCTTCACTGGAACTATTACCGTCGACAAAGGAACTCGATTTTCCTGCAGCGAATATCAACGGATTCTCCACTCAGAAGACGAGAGCACCTAAACACAGTAGTTTGCGACGTATCGCTTCTTCACCTTCAGTGGAAACCGCTGGTCAGGCTGAGTGTTCCATCGGATATTCTGACAAGCCAAGGATTCTAGTGCGAGCTCCAAGGAGAAGATCATGTGAATACGATTGTGGTGCTGATGACAGACACAGAAGAGGAGAGAAACCCATCTATCTCCCACCTATCTCCACTAACTCTCAACAAGCAACTGGATTTGCAAAAGAGGAAATTCATGCCGTGGAAGCCTTCCCTCGACGCAGCCCCCAACCACACCTGAGTTCCATGAATTGCAGTGCCCATAGGAGAGTACGTAGAGTGGGTGTGTGCAAAGACGCTGAAGACACTACCATGAAGAACGACAGAACACATGCACGAGTGCTGATGAAAAAATTTGGTCAGTTGAACATTACAGAATGAATCCAACCATGTCATCGTGAACTTTTTTTACCTGGCATGCATTTCGTTCCTTTTTGTTTTATTATTATTTTTTTATTTTTTTTGTATTCCTTTGCTTTGCTTTGCTTTGCTTTGTTTTATTTATTTTTTTATTTATTTTAAAACCTATTATTCCATTTCGTTTTGTTTTATTTTGTTTTAAAATTAATGTTTGATGACTATGCTCTGATTTAAATTAGATATAATTGATATAAATTAGATATAATTGACTTAAGGATAAGGAATAAGTCACCTATTATAGAGAAGTGACAGTTTTGAAGACGCCTTGTGTAATTAAAATTTTCGAGGGTTTGAGGGATCAACACCCGCGGTGGCGCAGTGGCGAGGGGTGAATGGTAGCAGGTCAAAGGTCCGGCTTTTATTCTTGGTGGATACATTTCTTTGGTAGAGAAATTTTCAATGTTGGTAATAAATTATACTTCGAAATGTCGCTTAAACGGCATCGACTATTTACGAAAGGGAAATCAGCAACGTCGTAAGAAGTAAATTTTTGTAATATATTAAAAAATTTTGTATTATAAAGTATTTTAATGGCTAAACGAAGTTTCGCCGAGTCGGAATGCAATGTCATTAACCAGCTACATTAAGGCACATTGTTTCGCCGTTTTTGAATTTTCTTTGCGTATGGCATGAAAAAGTAAGCCTTAACGAGTTATTTAAATGACATAATCCAAACTTTGATCTGCATCTTTAGAAATCGCGTTTTAGGCCCTGTTTACAAGGAGGTAGTGTAACCTTTGTGCTACGGTTACCTTAGCGGAAGGGTAAAAGGTAGCCCTGGTTACCCTACCACGAGGTTACGAGGAATTGCAAACAACATTCAAAGGGTCGTTGTCCTGGGTAGGCAAGTTGTCCCCAGCAGAGTTTTGACAAGTCAGCTAGGGTTACCCTATCTCCTTGTAAAAGGTAATCCTAGTGCCAGGGTTACCCCAGCAAGATGGCTACCCTAGCGTTTCCACACTTCTTTTTTTAAGGACACGTTAACATGGCAGCTAGGGTTACCCAAGCACTAGCGTACTCCTAGTTGAGCGCTAGGATTACCCTAGCGCCAGGTTACCCCTACTTGCCTTGTAAACTCTGCTTGCATGGGACATCTCACCTACCCGACACAATTTTTGTATTGGTTTCCTGACAGTTTGAAGGTTGTTTCGATCATGTCGATGATAAAGTTTTCCCGGTTGTTGCTTGTAAAACCGGGCTATCGTTAACTCTCGTGCTAGGGTTACCCTTCCTCCTTGGGCCTTAGTCAAACTGATATTTTAATTACTGATACTGAATTGCGTCAACTTATACTTTGTTCGAAAATATTTTCATGTTAATTCTACAACGGGACTGGTTGCGAAACAATCGAAACTTTGGTGAACCTTTAAAATGACAAATGAAGATAAATGAAGATAAGGATTGGAGCGAGTTAAAAACAATTTGACTTGCGCTATGCTTTGTCCAGTACACTATTTTATCTGGAACAATAATCAGGTTCCATGCCTCAGAAATGGTGTGGTGGTCTCATAACACCAATTTATAAATCGGGTGGAAGAAGCGATCCGTCAAATTATCGTGGTATCTGCGTTTCGAGTTGTCTAGGAAAACTGTTTTGTTCTATTTTAAATCAAAGGCTACTCGAGTATGTCACCACCAATAATATACTACAAAAGTCACAGATCGGCTTCTTGCCCAACAATTGTACAGCAGACCATGTTTTTCACACTTCGCACTTCACAATGGCAAAATTTATGCTTGCTTCGTCGATGTTAGAAAAGCTTTCAACTCAGTATGACATAATGGGCTTTTACATAAGCTATTGCAAATAAATTTAGGAGGTTCTTTTTACAATTTAATTAAAAGCCTTTATTCTAAGTCTTCTTGTTCAATAAAAATTGATCAGTATCAAACACGACCCTTTCAATATGCGAGAGGTGTACGACAAGGTTGTATTTTAAGTCCATTACTTTTCAACCTTTATATTAACGATTTACCGTTTTCATTTGAAAATATTTTGCCCGATCCTTTTGTTCTACCAAACGATACAAAATTAAGCGCTCTTCTATATGCTGACGATTTAATTATTTTATCGCGTTCCAAAACAGGCCTGCAAAATTGTCTTAATGCACTAGCCTCATACTGCAACACGTGGATGTTAAGCATAAACCCCCAAAAGACCAAGATAATAGTTTAAGCACTTCATGCCTTTTTTAGTTTGCGACGACACACAAATTTTAGTAAACTAAAACCGTCTCTTGCCTGCAAGATTTTTGATACAATGACATCTCCAATTTTTCTCTATAATAGTGAAATTTGGGGTGGTTATGTTAAATCTGATATTAAGGCCTGAGATGGTTCACAAATTGAAAGAACACATCAACAGTTTTGTAAACGTTATCTTGAAGTTAGTAATAAGGCTTCTAATGTTGCATGCAGAGCTGAACTTGGTCGATTTTCTCTAATTATTGCCATTAATCAGAGAATCCTCAACTACTTGTTATACCTCCAAAACAAGCAACCGGATTCTCTTGTTAGACAATCTTTGTAACAAATTTACAGTCATGCAAATAAAGCTTGTTGTTGTTGTAATCCTGATCCGGTTGAATTGTAAATAAATGTTATTGTTATTAATTAAATGCTACAACTGGTTTCATGAAACTGTGTATTTTATGCACGACAGAAAACTTCGGGAATGATCGGAAGATTGAGCCATCTTTGTTTCAACCTTCCCCAAGTACTAGTATTTAAGCAAGATCCTTTATGAATATGAGAGTAGTCAATAGTTATCTCTTGCATTAATGCCTGGTTTAAACGTCGCATTTTACATGCGCCGAATACAATACTAATTCGAGTGAGTCGACTCGAATTAAAAAATTCGACATTTGGTTTTAAACGTCGCATTTAATTGCTTAGCGTTCAATTCAAAATATAAAAACCCAAAATTATCCGTCTTGGTTCAGGTTGTCCACAATGCGCAAAATCTGCATTTCACGTTGTTGCTCCCGCAAAGAACGGCTATGAACGGCAATAAAACTGGAACAGTCGAATATTCGACTGAACTCGCATTTAATTCAAATCTGCCGAATTTAATTGTTTTAAACGTCGCATTTTACATGCACTTAATTTGGCAATTTGATTCGGCACATGTAAAATGCACTTAATTTGGCAATTTGATTCGGCACATGTAAAATGCGACGTTTAAACCAGGCCTAACTTGCTTTAGAGCACGGTCGCGTTTTTTAATTCGTCATCTGCCGCGCGTGTTCCCAAAGCTGCTGCCATATTGGGTTTTTCCTTTGTGCTTGGAGGAAAAATGGCGAGATTTTGAGCATGCGCATACCCGTTTTTCTTTCTTCTTGGTTTCAATCCTTCGGGGACTGGATTCAGTGACACTGAAATAGCTTTTGGCAGCTTCAACTTGAAGGTTAATTTGACCAGGACTGTAAACTTGATGTTTCATAACAAAACTATCATATCACCGCGACTGCTCATTTGGCGGTTGGCCAAACTACAGCACGCCGGCCGTTTGTTTTCTCTACTGCATACCAAAAATGCAACAGCGTGTGTACTGTCGTGAATTGTAATACCTGTCGTAAATTGTAATAACAGTTGTCGTGATTTGTGATACCTGTCGTGAATTGTAATAACAATTGTCGTATAAATTGTAATTATGCACCTATCGCAAATTGTAATAACATGCTGCCGTAATTTGTGGTACTCCGAGCTGTAGTAAATTGTAATAGCACATTGCTGTGTTTTGTAATAACCATATTTTAATAATATTTTGTAATTATCACATTTTATTTTGACATTTAACTATAGAAATCTATTAATCTATTAATTGCAAGCATTTTACAGCCACGGGAGTCAGTACGAGGTTCCGGCATTTTTTTTTTTTTATAAGAATGTGCATCAGAGTGATTTCATTTAAACCGTGAAACACTATCTACCAGAACGTGCGTAACAGTCAAAAATAAACAAAAAAAAAACAGTGGAATAGTGTCTAATAGTATCAAAAAGTGTAATAACTATTTCACGGGTTTAGTGAAATCACTCTATTCTGATTAAACAAGGAAAAACAAAACAAAATCCCGCTTCACCCATAGTTGTTTTCCTTATTAAAAGGGTAGGAATGGTACTTCGTTTTATTACTTTATTTCTTATTGCATTTCCCAGCCCCTCAATCTCAGGCCCGGGGGGGTACCCCCCCCCCCCCCCAAAAAAAAAAAACCTATACGGGTATGTGCCGCCCAACGAGGTGGTGATTTTCGGCTCCCGATCTAGAACGTGGCATCCTGTCCCACCCCTCTAAAAAATAGACTACTCGCCCTCGTTTTCTGTGACAGCGATTAGTCAACGACGGGCAGCGCAGTTGACTGTGGCTCAAAGAAAACGAAGGTGAATAGTCCAATTGTTTTAGTACAGTCCAAAAACAAATTACAAATGTGTTAATTTATTCTTTTCACTCGGTTATGCTTAGTTATTTATGCAACATTTGATACTTTCTCCCGTTAATAAATTACCGGCAAAATGAAGAGCTCCGCTGTTTACATAAGTCACTTTGATGCATCAAAAGTCACTTGCTTTGTTTCAGTCTGAGATTTTGTGTTCTTTAAAGCCGAGTTAAGTCTTTTAGATGTGCCACTCTGGGGAATGTTTGATACAGATGTCTTGCCCACAACCGACGATGTAGGTGATTCGCTATCATCTTCTGGGCCCTTTTGACTATCGTACACAAATGACAAATATTGATCGAATTTTTCCTGCCTTGACGGACCGCGAGCAACTCGAGCCGGTGTCAGTGGTTTCTTTACTACGGGCGTGCTCTGTGCGAATGATATGGAGTGACGTAAGCACTTTTCCTGTACACTGTTCATGATCGATTGCAAGTGTGTGCTTTTTAACTGTTCCCACACACAGCGCTCGTTGTACGAGCGGTAGATATTCTCTTCAGAAGGATAACTGAAACAAGAGAAAATACAGAAACAGTCAAACCTTCCAGAGGATTCATTACCAGCCGCTGACATGAAAATTTGCCCACCCTTCCCGTCCTATGAAAAGTCGTGTCTATGCAAATCGAGCTGGCGACATAAATTATCCAACCTCGTTCCAGGGTCTACTCCGCTTTCAAGATGGCGGTCAACATTAAAAAAGGTGAAGTTATGGGTAGGATTTCACTGTTAATAAATAAAGGAAGATGGTAAATTTTAAGGTCGGTAATGAAAATGTGAAAGAAGAAATATTCAACATGTTGCGAGCGTGGGACAAAGAAAAAGTTTGAGTCCCCGACGAGAGCCAAACCCACGACCTCCAAAACACCGGAAGGGTGCTCTATCCACTGAGCTACGAGAACTCATGGTGAGCAAGGTTCATATGTGACATGCGTCCTGCATACTGCTAGGATCAGCAGCGTCGATAACGTTCACGTATGGTGATAAATAAAGAAAGATGGTAGGCTCGGTAATGAAAATATGAACGATGAAATATATAACATGTCGCGAGCGTCGGACAATGTCGATTCCCGTCGGGGACTCAGATTTTTTCTTCGTCCCACTCTCGCGACATGTTGAATCTTTCTTCTTTCACTATTTCACTGTTAATGAATCGACAGCACTGTGTTTTTCAGGAGGCGGGTGAAGTGTCGAAATAAGGGCTACGCCTCGATGTTTGATAATTTTTTGTTTCTGGGCATTAATTTATGTTAATGCCAGGTTCCTGGCCTAACCAAATTGCCAAGAAAGCGCATCTAAAAAAATGTTGTTTATGGTGGTCATGCACTTAGCTTCGAGATAGCTAGTTTGCAGGCATGCCACTGAAACAGAGGAAACAAATGTTTTAAATGAACATAACATGGTTAAAAATCCCAGCTGGCAGGAAGCAGACCAGCTGGCTATATACAAAGCGTGACCGAGGATTTGAACTCGGGACGACCGAAAACAAATCCAGCTAGTGACAGGGTGGAGGGCTTGAAGCCGGGACCTTCGGATTACAAGACCAGCGCCCTAAACCACTCGGCCACGCTGCCTCCACCATTGTAAAACGGGTGTAAACATCGTAAACTCGATCGTTTGTGTAATACCAATTCAACAGATGCCTTTGGCGATTCTTGATTGCAACCTCCACCAATGAATACTCACTCGAATTCTTGTACAACTTTCTTGACCTCCCTCAGTGTTTGTTTGGTGGAATATCGGAAAAAGTCTGCTCGTCTTATTCTCAACATGACTGCTCCTTTGCTAACAAGCATCAGCTTTCGCCCTGTCGGTCTCAGAACCTCGGAGACATCCTGCAAACAAAATCAGAAAGGTCAATTGCATTATTCCGCAATTTTTTCTTTGTGCAAAATATGGATTTCTGGTGGCGATGTTGCATCATGGAACTAGGTGCCCGATTGTCGAGAGCCCCGGAAACTTTTCGGGCCCGGAAAGCCATTTTTAGTTATCTGTATCTTAAAGACAGAGAAGTGTACAGGCCTGAAACTTTGTGAGAAGGGAACCTCTGTTCATATTAAGAATATCATGGACTTAAACAGCTCTGTAATCATACGGTTTGGGATTTTGCTATGGCTTTCCGGGTGCGAAAACTTTTCGGGACCTTCGAGAAACGGGGCCCAGGCGAGCACGTGACTATTTTTAGGGATATTGTTTTGATGAACTAGCGTCTCGAGATGACGTTAACGTCTAATATGAAAACGTCAAATAAGACAGACGCCTTTAACGTCTGATGGCTTTAACGTCTTTTCGGAAGAGCGTCTGAACGACGCTCTTAACGGACAGCTTTAACGGCTCAGACGTAAAAGGCGTCTAGTATAAAAACGGGACGCCGTTAACTAGACCTGGCTCGTCCAGAAGCGACTGGAATTAGTCAGCGTTTCGTCCTGTTCGTCCTTTTTTTTTTCTTCTGTTAGGCCGTCTACTGAATGCGTCCCGTTTTTATACCAGACGCCTTTAACGTCTTACACGTCAAAGGCGCCTAGACGACTTTATAGTCTCTAGCCTAAAAACGGCCATTGATTTTATCGATCGTAAACTGTGTATTCTCGCTTGGTCTCTTTGACATCATATTGTGTGTTCGGATTGACGTTCATGAGTTTCCACTCTACTAAATCGGCATGTGGCTTCACTAACCCCTGGAAAGCCGCAGTGTCAACGATCACCTTCAAAGAAATTGAGAGCGAATAATCTAATTGTTTTAGTAGAATTCTCACTAAAGTATGTCCAATTGAATGATTTCTAATTATTTCTGCTTTGTAAGGTATAATTGATCTTCATGCATTCTGAGCTCGCGTGCACTCGTACACTAACGGCTGATAGTACACGAGTAGTTCAGCCAATCGGATTATCGCATTTCCATTGGTATACTAGTAGAATTTTACTAATCGATTTTAGAAACAATGAAGTATAACTGTATCTTTGCACTTACAAAGATGTCGCCGCTCTTCATGGAGGCTATGTTCAAATATACCACGTCTTTATTCAACTTGCCCGTTTTCGATTCATTTTTGATCAACTCAGAAAAATTCTCCGAGACCCGTTTATCTCGTTTTTCCAGTTCATTGCGAACGATTTCAATCTCAGGTTGTTTCTTTTCTGGTTCTTCTTCATCTTCATCTTCTTCGTCTTGTTCATTCAAGACGTAACTAGAGTCACCCTTAGCGTGAGGTTCATCCTTATAGGGCACTTCCATCACCTCCAGGATCTTTTCAGCGCCAACGACGCCATCTTCTGAATCGGATTCAGATTCTGACATGGAAGCTCTGCAAATGATGAAATTAAGAAGGCCAGAGTATATGCATGTAGAATTCGGTATTCGGGATTACCTCGCATGATGATCTAAACAAAGAGCTGACTGACTGACTGACTGACTGACCGACCGACCGACCGACCGACTGACTGAATGCCCAACAGACAGACTGCACGAAACGAACGAACGGCCGACCGACTGACAGACTCACTGATGACTCTGCCTGACAGATGGACTCACCGACTGTCAACTAACTGACTGACTGACAGATAGAAGGATGGACGAATGGATCGATTGGCAGACTGACTGACTGACTGACTGACTGACTGACTGACTGACTGACTGACTGACTGGCAAATGACTGACTTATTGATCGACTGATCTGCTTTTCGACTGATGGTTGTTACTCAGAGGTTTAACAGTAAGTTTATGACATTATAAAAATGAATAACCCATCGACCTACCTTTCATTTTCCTCCCGATGCTCATCAACTTTCTTGCTTCCGTTAAAGCTGAACGGAGTCTTCAAACTCTCTTCCAGTTCTTTTCTCCAAATTTTTGACGTGTCAGACTGGGTTCTACGTTTCTTTTTTATCAGCCCGGGAGGGTAATAGATGTCATCGTTTGTTATTCGTCTCGGACGAAAGGGCTTGGGAGGCACGTGCAGGTCAAGAGCTTTTATTACTGAACATGTTCCCTGAAAACGAAAGAAAATTCCATAAACTCTGTAGCCGCGAGAAAATCGTTAAGATAAACAAGGAGAAATAATTAACTGGCTGGCTGCGGCTGACTGACTGACTGACTGACTGACTGACTGACTGGTCAATCGATCGATCAATGGTTTGATTGATTGATTGATTGATTGATTGATTGATTGATTGATTGATTGATTGATTGATTGATTGATTGATTGATTGATTGATTGACACTTACCTGCATGCAGAGGTAGATCCACTCCAGCTCCTTACTGCTGTCTTTCACAATTATTTTATTTGCCTTCCACTGGAATTAGAAAAGAATATCAGATCTCGTAGTTTGTTTTCTTTTGCTTGAATTGTATCAGCTTTCTGTGTTAGCGATATTTCTCACCTCCTGGATTTGTGCCTCAAAGCAAACGTTTTTTAGTGCATCGTCTGTCCATTGTCTAAACAGCGATGAGCTCCTGAAAACCAAACAAAAAGTATTTTCACTTGTTTCATTCCTGCAGCGCTTCTCACTCTTTAACTTTTCGTTAGAATCGCAAGGCACAAATATAACTAGCGAGTTGATCGGCCACGAAGCGCGGTATTTTGTGTGTCGTTGTGACTTCACAGTACAGCGATCTGTTTGCGCGATATTACTTTGCTCTGCTTTACTTGTCGCGAAAAGAAGCCGCCATCAAATGCCGTTAGCATTCCAGTGGGTATTTATACCAATCTCTGGAAGAAATTTTTCACAACGCAGAATTGTCTTGTCTTTCTAAACTCTGGAACTAAACTTGGCTTTTAATTTAAAAGTTTTCTTGCATGCGAATGCCGAAAAAATAGATTATAATTTAACAGCATAATTTATCCGAAATTTATGAGCATTTGTTGGCGTTTTAAATTTCACGCGCAAAATGTTTAACGCGGAACTGGAAACGAACGGTTTTTTTAAACCATGCAAGCAGATAAGCGATCAAACATGTTTTATCACATGTTTCAGTTCTCTCGACAAGTGAAACATCTAAATTGAAATTAATGCTATTTTCTCTCAGGTTTTTAAAGATCGTGCTCTCTGTTCATACTTACTTGCAAAATTTGATCTTGTCGACAAGCTCCTTGTCATAAATCCTGGGGCATGTTTTGGAGAAAATGTCTTTCTCGACTACCAGAAGTTCAGTGTCCTCTCTGACCACAACTGATGCAGTTCGCTTGATGTTCCTTAGGAGCGCAAGCTCCTGTGGAATGAAACAAAACGGTAATGGATTAATTCTTCACATGATTGACGTCTAAACCAATCTCGTACCTCGAGTCTTCGTTCCTTATTTTTCTACAGTAATAGAGCGTTTTCACTCACGTAACCAGCGGCCATATTGGTTTGCTAAAACAAAAGGCGATTTTTGAGTTTAATTCCCGTAGCAATGGCTTGGTACACCAATATGGCCGCAGTTTCTTTGTTTTGGAACACCAATATGGCTGCCGTGACGTCATATGAAAATGCTGTATACCGTTCTAGTTCCCAGAGTTCTCGTTTCTTTTGGTCACGTGGTTGTAAAATGAACATATTTTTCCAGCTATGGTATGTTCAACTGTTTAAAGTCTGGCAAGGTTTCCCTGTTCGAGTTGCAAGCAAAAAGGGCTTTGATAGTGTACACTTGTTCTCTTAAAAATATACTCTACTGTAGTCTCCCAGACAATCGAAAAATCCACGGTCAAGCACTGGGTCTACATGATTTTATTTTAGGGCCTTTGGAGCACCCGTGTGCAATGATTAGTTAAAGAGTGGAGTCATTTGATTTTTCAAATGTAACTGCCACTTTAATCTGTCATGTGCCGTAACATGTAATTCTGTAAAGTTAGAATGCTTGGGTTAAATTAATTAACTAAGGAATAAATCAACTTTGTTTAACGAGAGTGGGTGACCTTACACCCCATTTGGTCGAAGTGTTGAGTTTTGGTTAAAAGCGAGGGAAACTTCAGAGCGCAGAGAAAAAACCCTCAGAGCAACGTGAGGGCAATCTCAACCCCCAGAAAAAACTCCAGAGAAATCATGCAGTGAATTAAAGTAATCCCAAATGCGACAAAAGACTTTTGAATGATGGGACCAGTGGATTAACTTAATACTGAGTATGTTATATTACCCCAAAACTGTCTCCTCGATGTAAAGTGATCGCTGTATGCCACATCACGTGACCCGTCTTCGTGAGTAGTTCCTCGACGTTCACGAAAACAGAACCAGAGAAGATAAAATAGAAACTGACTCCAATATGTCCTTTACGTAATACAACCCGTGGATGTTCCACTCTGTGAAGGGAAATAGTAGAACGTTGATTACAAAGAAATATGAGTGAACGCGTGATTTTAATTGGTTGAGAGCCGTGTGTATATCATAGACAAGCGTAAGGTCTCGCTAAGAATTTAATAAGGTAAGGTAAGGTAAGGTAAGTTCTTTATTTATAGAGGGTAGCACTTAATAGCTATAAAGCTGATAAACCTGTGGCCCTCCTCTTTACAATTACTAAAAAACTAAGATATACAATAATATATAATTAAAAACTATTCGAAAAAGTATAATCTTAAATTAAATGAAGAGGTGACGTTGTAAGTAAAGGTTTGTAATTAGCAAGAATCTTTCTTTTCCAGAGAACCTCTACCGCGTTAGGTACAGTTTCATATTTTTGTCTCTCGATTTTTATACGTAAATTCATGGTATATGTGAATTATTTAGAGAATGAGTTCCATTTGAAAGTGGAATTTTTCTGTCCTCCAACTTCTGTATGACTAATTCTTACTAACAGAGCGAGAGGTCTGTGTGAGAGAATGTTGCCCAAAATGTACAGAGTGGTTTGATCTCACCAACTAGGTCAAGATTTCCCAAACTGATCAACCAAAGCTCGCTGACAAAAACAAGAAACCTTCACTGAAAGCCGATTAATATTACTAATGTAGCCAGTTCGAAGGCTCTCTGCCGCCGTTTAGTCAAAATTTATTTCTCACTGAAATATCTTCAATATCTTCTCTCTCTCATTAAGCATATTTAACAGTAACGAACGACTACTGCTTCGGTGTTTTCTGTTTATAACTTTCTCACAGCGAATGTTTCAGCTTGTCCGGTACGGTCTACATGAGAAAATCTAGACCGCGGCCAACTGAACATCGATATCGACCAATCAAATTCGTTAATATGATAGTTCCCAGTACTAGTGAGACACGGCTTTGAACAAACTGAACTTTTCTAGATTTTCCTCGGTACTTACTTGAGGTATGTCATGGCCCTGCACATGGCGAGCTGGATGCGGTAAGTGAACTTATCGTATGACGTTAGGCCCTTGAGCATGGAGTGGAGTTGACTCAATTCACTCTCAGTTCTTTCCATGGCTGATTTCGTCAATATTTTCTTGGCCCATTCCGGAACGTAAGCATATTGCTGTGCCGGTAAAAGAAACAATGTGAAATACTTTACTTGTGTATAATTAATTCCTTTATAAAGATTGCTGTTGCTGTTGTTGTTATTGTTGTTGTAGTTGTTGTTATTGTTTTTGTTGTTGTTGTTGTTGTTGTTGCTTTTGCTGTTGGGTTGTTGGCGGTGGTGGTACAACTGATATCTCATTTGTGTATACTGTATCTCAGTTCATTAAAAACTAGCAATGGTATATTGCAATTCCTGAGTTTTGATTGGCTAACACGCAATGGTATATGAGCTCATGTACCATTGACCACAAATATCGTAGCCGATACGCGTCAACGAAAACAGCTGGGGAGCTCAAATATTGAAATTTTTTTGGGCGTTCTTAATAAAACAGTTATTCCACTCGTGCTTGTTGGATATGAGATAATTATAGCCAACTCGGCGCTACTCGCCTCGTTGGCTATCTACCATCTCATATCCAACGCGCGCTCGTGGAATATCGAAGATCGGAGTGCGAGTTCGAGATTTAGTACGAATACGACTTTTCAAACTTGGCGCTTTTGCATTGGATTATCACATTTCACACCAATCTCGTATCGATAGTCTCCTTTTCAACTGATCAGTGAGAGGGAAGAGTGAGGGCTTTGGAAACATAACTGGATTGAAATTCGAAAGTCGTACTTGATCTCGTACTCCCATCTGAAGATCCCTATCGTTAATTATAACACAGATTGGATTGATGTAATGTATATGAAATGATTCATATATGAACTGCGGATATATATGAAGGTGATATGTGATCTTCGCAGTGAATTTCCAATTTAAGCAACTGGAATAAAGAAGCCTGAAAAATAATCAGGGCTTCAACGGAATTCGAACCCGTGACCTCCGCGATACCGGTGCGATGCTCTACCAACTGAGCTATGAAGCCACACGTTGACCTCACTTCCAACGTGTGGCTTCATAGTTCAGTTGGTAGAGCATCGCACCGGTATCGCGGAGGTCACGGGTTTGAATCCCGTTGAAGCCCTGATTTTTTTTTTCAGGCTTCTTTATTCCTTAATAATTGCTTAAATTGGAAATTCACTGCGAAGATCACATATCACCTTCACAGATTGGATTGTACGCGCGATATGATTGGCTAAAATGCTGTTTTATCAAAGTATAATACATGGTTTTAGCTTCTATATTATTTTGTATACTAAGAATTGATCTCACCGATTTTCCTCTCTGATACAGCGACTTGTTGAATAACATCTCCTTGAATTCAGAGTTGTCGCGCAGAGTTCGAAAGGACCTCTGAGCCGCGGTCTCGGGTATCAAGTCAGCGGAGTAATTCACTAGGGCCTTCAGTACGCGGCGAAGAACAACTACAACTCGAGCGGCCCAACGAAACTTATAACTTGCCTGTGAAAAAACAACACATTTATTGGATGAATCAAAGATTGATGTGATCGGGCGTTCTAATTTGTCGCGGCAGCGGAAGAGGGGAAAAAAAAACGCTTGATCCCATACAGATTATGGTCAATGCGGACAGCTTCAATACTTTGAATCTTTGTGAAGAGGGTTTGCCTTTCATGTCTTTTATGCTCTCATGTCTATGGGTGGTACTTCAGAGTTAGATAATACTAGGCCCATCAGAAAATTCCATCTGGCTGTAAACATCTTACGCCCTCTAAGGACATCATGACAAACCTAACCCTCCCCTCTCATCTTGACTCTTTACAGAAAGTTACATCACCTACGCATGTCGAGTAAGAGGACACTGTTCCACCACAATATATATTAGCACATATCGGTAAAGATCTAAATTCCAATTTCCGACCATGCAATTTAGGTCAGGTCATGATAACTTAGAATTATTGCATGGAAAGGCAGTCTTATACTCACTATTTGCCTGGTCCATAATCTCTTCTCCGCTAGCCATTTCTTCTTCTCCGAAAAAGACTTAAAGTTAAATCCTGCTGCAGAAACGTTCGTCGCCATAACGGCCAAAGCTGCACTTCGAAGGTTGCGTCGCTTTTTCAATTTCTCTTGCTCCTCTTTCAATCTCTCTTCCTTTTCTACTCTCTCCATCTCAGCTCTCTCTTTTTCGGCCTCCATTATGCGTTTAATGCGTCTCTTGGCCGATTGCTTTCTAATCGAGGTTGTCAAATCACAGTCTGGCTGATCTCCGGTATACTCGGATCCTCGAAGCTCAAGTAAATTTTCTTGACCTTTTGTACTGGAAGTTGGGCGAACCAACACTGGCCCTGCAGAAGCAGTTCTTCGTATGAATGCAGAGGAATCGTTCAAAAACATTTCTGTATCTCCTGCAGGGGATGCTAATGGCGTACTCTCAACAGCCAGATCTTCCATAATATCTTCCTCGTTCAAGTTAGGGTATCTAAGGGTGGTCTTTCCGAACGAACGCAAAAAGTGATCTCTTCGCAAATTACTGTTCCTTCTGTTAACGAAGTACGCCATAAATTTCGCTGCATCGAATGAAGAACTTCGTCTTCTAACCAACAAAGAACTGCCTCTTCTTGCCTGTTTAGAACTCTTTCTGCTTTTCTCAGTGCTCTCTTCTTTGATTTCATTGCCATTTTCATCAAAGAATATAACTCGGCTTACACTGCGTGCTTGACCGGTTCCCTTGGCAATTTCACTTCTCGAATATGGAACTTTCAGACTTGGCACAGCGGATAGACTTCTCCTGGGCACAAGCTTTGCTTCCATTTAAAATAACTGTCAAAACTTTCTTTTCTTTATTTAGCAATTATGCATGTCTGGTAGCTAAGTATATTATTTGTTTTTGTTTGTACTTTCGTTTCGTTGAAGTAATTCAGCTTTTTATTTTGTATTCTGCATCAACGTTCAATCAATGTTCTTCATGTCCAATTTTGGCCAACTTTCCTTCGCCTTCTGGATTTATACAAATTGCCCTTTTCAAAATGTGCAAGAGTTTGATTATGTCGTTAATGTTGAATTTAAAATATTTTAAACTGCTCCGTGTTGCCCACTGTTTTTAGTCTGTTTATAACTAACCGCTCTGCACGCTCCACGTGCATTTACAATTTCTATCCGCATACCAACGCGATACTGTCTTGAAATGGCTTCCTTTTTCCTCTTCCATAAAAACGTGCTTTCCAGTGGTGCTTGTTAATACAGTTTCTCGTAAGTTCACTCAGTAAAATACTATCAAGAACATAATAATTATATTCTCCTTGGCACGTCGCAATAAATTTGCATACCAACAACAAACGGACAAAAAGCCAGTCACTAAGAGGGCTTTTTGCACAAAAGTGGTACTTTTCTCATATCGGCTTAATTACCACCCAAGAGAATTGAACTGCAGATGAACATATTTGACCATGGCGACGTATAGTATAACTTTTGTGAGGTGTTAATCTCGCTTTCGAAAAAAATATTTGTTAAAAACCAATTATGGTATTTCTCTGAAGTAATTGCTGCCATTGCTACTCGTCAGCTTGCTACGATGGTTTTATAAAATAACCATGTTCTTTACGGAGTTTGATAGTGCTTGAAAACAACTTTTTGAACGAAAAAAGCGGTTATTGTTAACATAAACCAGCTTTCCTGCATTTATCTGTTGTAATTTTTTAGCCTGTTCGTTCTTTTGACTCTTTTTTCACCAAGCCAGTTCTGGAACCTTCGATCACACTAGTCAGCGGCAGTGCGCTCTGGGAATTGAGTCTGACTTCAAAGGAATTCAGGAGGAATTCGAGTTTAACCAGCTAGATTTGAAGAACTGATCTGATCTATCGAACTAGCAAGATAAAGCGGAAAAACGTGGGCTTGAAACATGTTAGCCTGGTTGGCGACAGCGGAAGAGCCGAGCGAACCACACATGGCGAACAAGGTGGGTTTGCGAGCTTCATTGTGTCTTCATTGTTTGGTAATCCCTTCAAACTTGTAGCATTTTCTGTCGGCCTTCTGATGATGAAGGATTAAATGCTGGAGATATGACGGAAATCGATTAAAACATTCCAGATAACAGTCTGAACTCCAGAATCTAGAGCAAAATCCTGAAAATCTGTTAACTGGACTTTTAAATAAGCTTAATTACACATTAAAAATAATGACGTTACATCTTCAAACAATAGGACGGAATCGCTTTAAATAACAAACCAAAACACGCCGTGATTTACGCTGCCGATTTGGGCCGTTTGCAAAGCAATTAAAACAAAAAAAACCACAGTCAGTGCTGCTAAGATATATATCACTCTCTCTGGAGAAACAAAAACAACATAATCATGATCAAGATTTTGCTTTCTACAAGATTCCTTATGTAATTAAATTTGGCGCGTTTTCTGTCACGTGGCGCGTGGACTAATATGGGATGGATTTCATTCGCATCGTACTGTCCAGTGTAGTCGAGCCAGTGTTCGGTAAACATTTGTGGTCGATGTTCGTTTTAAGCTTATTTTCGCTGTAAAGCTAAGGCTCCTTCCTCCAGTCTCTTTGTTCTTTGGGGGATTTAAGAAAGGCTTTGCTCGGAACTTTGCACATGGCTACAAAGAAAACTTCTAAGGTCTGTATGATACTTATGATACTCGTGTCTAACCGAAATCACTTTGTACTTGTGGTGTGACATGTTCTTTTATTAAACTTATTAACTTGGGTTTGGATAGATTTCAGTCTTAAGTATCCAGATAACTTAGGAGCTGAAATAATCAAAGACTATACCTATTTGAACCTCTGAAAATCAACGACGAAAGGCTTAAACTTAGTTGTTGATGTCGGTGAAAACGTAGCCAGATATTTGAAATCGATGCATAACAGAAGAAACTTAATTAAGCTTAAATTTCATAAACTTTACATTTTATTTTTCCAGTCATTTCAAGTGTTTAAGTATTCCTGTTTTCAGCAATAGTTACACTTAACGCTAGCTTTATGAAGTTGGCTTGATTTTTGTACAGATGTGTGATACCACAGCATGCATTTGGTCCAATCAGAGTGACAAAATAAATATTAATTACGGGCCTCTGATCTTCATATAAGCCCGGTAACCGGGCTGGCTCAATTACTGGGATGAGTTTTGTCAACGTCCATGTGGGAAATTTCAGCCTGGTGACCAGGTTGAGATTCAAAAAACAAAACCAAAAATGGCACCACATAAACTTGTATCGTTTGCTACTGTCGTAACTCTGTTGACTCTTGTGATAAAGCTAATTCAAATTCTTTTGAAGTGGAAATGCATACAAGGCCAAATTATGCCATTCTGCCCACCCTGTTGTGAAAGCAAATTAAACTAATTTGTCAAAAAATGTTCGCCCTGGTAATGAGGCTCACTTTGTGTTCATATGGCAAAATTTTCATCCTGGTTGCTGATATCTTGGTTGGTGGGTTGTAGAAACCAAGATCTTGGTAACTGGCTGGCCCGCTATCTCATATGAACACATCTATTTTTACAAAGGAAATAGAAGTGAGGCGAGATCAAGGTAACCGGGCTCATATGAAGAGGCCTTAAGTCTGGTCTACAGGCATGATGCAATCATCGGCCTTAACGCTAGCATAGGCACTCAATCATGCACATGTTAACTGGGTGATGCAAGAATAAGTATAGCAATTTTTTTTCTTGTTCTTGCACCAGTGTTATCTGGAATAACAAAGCACAATCATGTATGTATTACGGATGTGAACATATTTGTGCTGCTAGCTGCACTCATCTTGTTCAATTTAGATGGCTTTTCATTTTTAACACTATGATTTGCATTTTCTGGATTATTACTGAATAGCATGTCAGATTATAGACCTTTTCATTTTAAAATTGGGACAAACATGTTGCACAGTACAGAGATTGTATGGGAATTTCAGGTATTTCATTGGCCGTTTTTTTCTATATTACAGTACATTCCTTTCAATTATTACCACTATTACAATACAGTGTAGTTCACCGTCCACATTATGGTCTATTCATTCCCCTCCAATGTGGGAACCTTTCATTAGGTGAATGATTTATCCATTTTCAATACCTTTTGAATAGATTCAACCCTAACACTAAATTTCAGATCGTTAATAAAATTATCCATTTGTGTGAGTTGTACAGATGTAGATTTTTCTTTGTAGGGTTGAATCTTGTCAAAAGTAACAGAAAATCCTTGATTCATTTTAGTCATTCATAAACATACCAGCTTCAGTAGCAGCTGACAGTATAACATTCATTTACATTTGCATTTTAAAAAGGAGGTGGCATGGGTGCTGGACTTGTAATCCAGAGGTCCCAGGTTCAAATCCTCAAATCCTCCTCCCTGCCACTAGATGGATTTCGGTGGTGCCAAATTCAACTCCTTGATGCTTTGTAAATAGCCAACTGGTTAGCCTTCTGCCAGTTGGGATTTTTAACAAGTTTCTGTTTGATTTATAATATTTGTTTCTCAGCCAATTAGTACAGCAGTGCTAGATACATCGACACTCAAATAAAGTGATTTATTATTTTTTTACTCAATAGCTTTGCACAATAATTTTCATTTTTTTTTTCATTTAGACCCCAAGTCCTCGGGCTAAAAAGAAGTCTTCACCAGCAGGAAATGTTTGGCCGCCACCTAACTGCACTCCGTTGTGCCTTGAATCTGGGTTAACAGCATGCTCAAATTCAGGCAAACATCATGAACTGATTATGTCACTGGTTAAATGTCCAAATACCGGTGATACAGAAAAGTCTGACTTCAAAAAAGCCTTGGACAAGTTCACCAAAACGAAGTGGCTTCGTGATGATTGCGTTCCTGACAAGAATGAAAAAATCCGTTTTCCAGTAGTGCACTGGGCTTGTATTCTTGGAAAGTACAAGCCCTTGGAATATCTCGTCAGTGAGAAAGGCTTTCAGCTCACAGTGAAAACAGGAAAGAACCAAGAGGGGCCATTATTTTCTATGGTTCGGCATCTCAAAAATGGTTTGAACCCCAAGTGCTCCATAGATAACATTGGAAGAACATTTGGACATGTCATGGATGTCTTCTTAAAGTTTGTTCCCGAAGCCTTGTCTGAAAAAGAAACCAGCAATGATGAAACAATATTACATTTCTGTGCAAAGAACTGCACTTCTGACCCATGCTCTAGGGCGTTCTTGAAAGTTCTTTTGTTAAAGATTAAAGAGACTGATAAACTCTCAACTGAAAAAGAGGAAGAAATTTTGTCAGCAGTTAACAGAAAAGGTGACACATTCCTTCACCTTATGGTGTCTGATGAGAATTCAACAGAAACTCTGATATATTTTTTGAAAAACTTTGCCACAGCAAGTGAGAAAATCTCAAAAGCCAAGAACAACGTTGGCAAGACTCCACGGCAGATTGCAGTTGAAAAGAGGTCATTCCAAATGCTCAAGGCACTTGGTGCACCAGACATAGTTATCAATAGCTTGAAAAAAGCTGTCAGTTGTGGCAATGTCTCCGACGTCACACGCAAGGTTTCTCATACTGCTAGGAAGTCCTTCCCGCCACAGAAAGATAAGGGATCTCCGAAACGTTCAGCTAAATTTGCCTCTTCCAGCATAAATGGTACATCAAGTGATAAAGGCAGTCAAAACTCTAAGACATCGTCCAATCAGGTGCAATCACCTGCTCAAGGCACTAAAAATGCACCTCGTGGAGGTCCACAGGAAGTGGAAGAGATCAGTGATGGTGAGCCACAAGCGGAAGGCCTCAAAATGTGTTCATGTGATCCCCCGGCAGCTGAGGTAACAGAACAACCAAATGATTGTAATTCGCCAACCAAAAGACCATTAGAGCCCTTTCCGCAGCGTCATTCCACAATCGATAAAACTAAGACGACACCAGAGAAGCCCTCTGCTGTGTCGGAGAATATTACAGGTGATCCACCAGACACAATTGGTGACCAAGAAAAGATGGATGTGGACAAAATTGACAGCACTCCCAATTTGCCTGACACTGTGGAAGCTGATTCAAAACCCCCAGATCGCAATGTTTTTCTCAGTCTTTCAAACACCGTCAGCAGCTTCAGCAATGAAGAAGCTGTGAAGAGCAGCCAAAAGAGGCCAGCTCCTGAAGCAGGGAGGAGGGCTCGAGGTCCCAGCAGGAAGAGAGGTCGTATGGCTGATATGTCATCAGATTCTGAGAGCGACGCAGAAGAGGACGCAGACTTTGCCCTAGATGATGACTCAGATGATGATACAGAGTCTGCCCAGGAAGAAGAAGAGGAGGAGGAGGAAGAGGAAGAAGAAGATTTGGAAAAGGAAGAGAACAATGAAGTTAGCGAGAGTCTGCAGAAGGAGAAGGAGGGACCAAATGAAGAAACTGACATGGAATTGGAAGCAGGTAAGAACTATCACTATTAGTTGTGCATTTTTAGCATGAGCCCCTGGCTCGGTAGATTGGGTAACCATTCTCTATGTTTACAACTCAAATAAAGTTGTTGGTGAAATGTAAACATTAGGTTGGGACAACTGTTTTTAATTAACTGCAGGGTGGACATTAGTGCTTGCCCACTCGCCCAGGCAAGTGTCAAAACTGTCGGGCGAGTTCAGATCAATGATCACTTGCCCAGTTTGGTGGGTGTGATTTCTAGCTCCAGAATATATTATTCAAAATAAGTGTAACTTTTTACTTTCCACTTTGAAATAATTAACACTGTCAACAGCTAATAGCTTACAATGCTTACCATTTTAACATCTCCCACAAACCTGGTGCCTTGTCGCAAATTGATTTCTGGTTCGCAAACATACAAAAATAGCTTTGCTTGGTAATCCTTTAATGATGAAGAGAGGTTGACGAGGGGATGCTATTGGATTATGAGTCAGAGCCTGAGATGTCCGAAGAGTATGTGCTGAAATATCTCGAAAATGAAGTGATAAAACTCAACAGAAACCCTTTAATTTCCTTAAACTTTCTTAAATGAAGGAACAGTGATCATGGGCGGAGGGGTAGGGGGGGGGGGGGGGTGGATTAATGTTTTCTGTGTTTGTGTGGAGCTAGGAGGCTGGGCGAGTGAAAAATTATCTGGGAGAGTGCAGCTCTCTATCATACCACTATAATGGTCCTGCCAGTGGCGTTGTAAAGTAAGCAATACTTCATTTCAAGCTGATATGATAGTGTGTATGGCTGGGCAGATTGTTGTGTGCTGGTACGAAAAAGGCTGATATTTTCATTTATTGCACACCCAATTTAACATTCACTGATACATTTTATCAGGTGTTTATTGGAGTAACCAAGTTGAAAACTACAAGCAATCAAACTTAAACAAGCTGCTATGTTAATTAAAGATTTTTTTTTGAGTTAGGTTTGAACGTGTTTAGTAGCTGTTATGGATGATGCAGCTCAATCTGTTCGCCATCACTTGAAAACTAATATTTGACCAATCAGCATTGAATATTATTAAAATCGTAGATAAACTATGTTGAAAAGAAGTTTAATAGTAAAATGATCCTCGAGTTGTTTGCAATTAATGTAAGTGCAATTTTTAGGATCCTGAAAAGAAATTCAACCCGCTTGATGATTTTCTTCTTTCTCAAAGAAACTGTGATTTTTTGTGTGAGGATCATTTCTCTGCGGCACAAGCGGATACTCTGTGACAGTGTCATGAAAGTTTTGTTAGTCCTTTCCATTGTTATGCAGTTTGAGAAAATATCCATACCCACCCCATGGAAGGTCATTGGAAATTCGGCGGGGGGCGGGGGGGTCTTAAAAGCCAACGTTTTTAAAGGAAATTATGAAACTGAACTGGAATTTCCAGAGGGTTTTTTTTAGGGGGTGGGGGGAAGGAGCTTCAAACCAAACACATCTCATGGGGGAGGTATGGATATTTTCTGAAACAACACATTAGTGTTCCCACATGTTGGTTTCATTACTGGCACTCTCAAAAAATTCTGAGGCTCAAGGGTGTCCTGCTGCTCAAGGTTGACAGGTGTTTATGACTCAACTAAGCACCAATTGTCAGCTCGTAGCAAGTCTACTGTCATTGGTGGATTTTTTTATATATTTTTTGCTAAATGTTTTCAATCTGCGCATGTGCTGTTTATTATGCTGTACAAGGTAGTCCTAACTTTTTAGTCTGTGAAACTTTTAAATCTGTGGATGAAACCCTAGTGTGTGACCATTCAAATGAAAGCTATTGAGCAGTGCATTCATGTGGTACTGTTTATTATGCTGTGTAAAGTGGTTCAAACTTTTGAATCTTTAGATGAAACCCTAGTGTGTGACCATTCAAATGAAAGCTATTGAGCTGTACTTTCATGTGGTACTGTTTATTATGCTGTACAAGGTGGTTCTTACTTTTAAGTCTGTGGATGAAACCCTAGTGTGTGACCATTCGATTGATAGCTATTGAGCAGTACTTTGATGTGGTACTGTTTATTACGGTATACCAGTTGGTTTTAACATTTTAGTCTAATTAATTTCAAAATAGAGAGTTATTTTCCTTCAGAGCTAACATTTTCCTTTTGGTTGCAGCTCCAAAGCACACGCCGTTTTGCAGCAGTAATTGTACATCAACACATCACAAGCTCCTTCTGAGCCTTCTCAAGTGTTCTAATTACAATTACGGTGCGGCTTACATAGACCACTTCATGAAGCAAGTCAACGAGTACGTCAACCAGCTCGGAAAGTTCTCTGATGTCGTCGCCAATGCGGACCTGCCTGACCCGGTCGTTTCCTTCAAATACCCCTTAATCCACTGGGTTTGCGTCTTGGGCAAATACAAGGTGCTGGAGAAGCTGGCTAGCGTGAAGGAATTCAATCTAGGCGTGCAGTCTGAGCGTACCGGTGAAACAGGATTGCATCGAATGCTCCTGTCGCTTGACCGAGCCATGGTGCGGAAGAAGAGCCCTACCAAAACAATAATGGAAGTGTTCTCCAAGACATTACGAACACTGACCGATAACCTTCCAAGTATTTACACAATTTGTAATAAGGAGGGCGACACGCCGTTCCACTGCTTGGCAAAAGTAATCCTTGACTGTACGGGCGAGCTTGAGAGAATGAACACATACGAAGGTTATTTTCAACACTTGGTCAAAGAGTTGACCCGTCTGAGGACATCTGGAAAGCTGACGCCGGAGATTGTGCGAGAAATTCTTTTGAAGAGCAATAATAGCCAGGAGACGTTTCTACACATCTTGGCCTGCAGACACGGGGTCGGCCATCGTGTTATAAAGAGCGTCCTGAAAAACATCGACTCGGAAATCATGGCTGTCCTCAAGGAAACCGTCAACGCGGAGGGAAAAACCCCGTCTGATCTCGCCGAGGATTTATGCTCGTACGAAATGGCGGCAATTCTTCGCCCACGTGACCAGGAAGCTACCGAAGCGGATGGCAAAGATGATCCTATGGAGGAACTCCCTGGCGATGAGCTCCCGCAGACTCCTGAAACAAGTGCCCCGCCCGAGTCCCCGGACATGGACTCGCCGCCAGCTACGCTCTTCCATCCCATGGAGTACGCAATGAGTCCATTCGTCCCAGATGGCAGTGCTGCCCGTGTTCGGCTGTTTTCAGTCAAGAAGGAACCTCCAACAGAGGTGTCTACAGAGAACCCGGTTGAAGTCAACGATTCACCATGCCCTTCTGAAATATCGGATAATACGCCATTACTTCCGGTTGTGAAAACGTCACCCAGCAAAGAAAGCTCGACTTCACTTCCGCCAGCTGATGACGACATGGACGTTGCAGCTTCGTCGTCTGCCAATGGCAGCACAGAAAGCATCACGGTGGCTTCGACAACCAATCACGTTAAGGCTACCATTGCGCCATCTGTTACAACCAATCAAAACAAGAACAACAGCGGGGATTCTTCTATTATCTCCGGGATCATGACCATGCCTCAGTCTGAAAAGAAGAACTTTTTGAACTCTTTGCACGCTAAGTTTCAACAGGAGTTGGTCCAAGCTCAGAGGGGACTGGAAGAAAAAGAGGACGCCCTCGCTCAAGTGCGTCAGCGGATAACCGCCACGGAGGAACGCAAACGGAAGCTGCTGCAAGAACTCGAAGAGACCTGGAACGAGATGGCAAAGGCCACGCGAGACGAAGGCGTGATACAGGCTGAAATATCGGCGAAGAAACGAGATTGCGAGAGGTTCAAAGCAGAGCTGACGAAGTACGAGGCTTCACTGAAAGCGATAAGGGAGTAAATGTTAAGGCTGTTTTCCACTAGCGACGGAGTCGTCGTCGGCGTCGTAATCAGAAGCGCGGAGTGTTACGATCTAGTAAAAAACAAATCGATTTCCGATTCAGAGTTCCGATTCCGCTTATGACTCCGTCGCTTACGATCCAGCGAAAACCAAATTATCAGAGTCGCGAGATCCAGCATTGTGATTGGTTTGTTATTCCGCTTCTGCTTGCGTCTCCGTCAATCTAGTCTTCACTGGATCATAAGCCACGGAGTCATAAAAGGAATCGGAAGAAATGGAAACGTTCTGATTCTTCCGACTCCGATTCCGTAGGGCTGATGACTCCGCTAACGACTATGATTTTCAATTTTCAGTAGGTCATAAGCGCTCTCACGATGGCGAATTCAACTTCGTCGTTAGTGAAAACCAACCAGCACTTAGAGGAGAGAGCGTTTCGTTCGGCCAGACTTACTTTTCCGACCGTTTCCAGCCTTTGTTTCGGCCAGGCTTCTTTTCCCGCATCAGTAGTGGAACAATAACAGGTCGCATATTAATAACACTCTCGAACCACGTTAAAACGGACAACACAGGCCACGGAAGGTGTCTCTTTTTACTGTAGCAGGTTAATTTAAGAGAAAATATTTCAACTAAGGTCCAAAACGACAGGGTCGTAGCTTGCAAGAGGCAAGACGAGCGACATGCCTCGTCTAGATTTTATTATGAATTTAAGAGAGTACTGTTAGGAATAATTACAATTAACCAAGGTAATATGGGAGGAGTATTTAAAAAAGACAAATTATTTAAGGGGTGATTTTTTTATTCACAATGAATTGTGACTGTTAACAAAAAGCTTGAATGTTGAGTAAGTAATATTCCGTACCCGGTACTCTCGAAGTTGTTATTTCCGTCACCATGAAACAATCTTAAGCATACCACTAAGCCCTTTTGAGCCTCCCGCCATAATTTCCCTACATTTTTTTCTCTGCCTACGGCCCTGAACAATAACGAACTACTCAACGTGTAAAGTGGGTTCCGTAAAGTGTTTTTCGACTGTATTGATATAATGTATGTACTGTAATATGTTTGGTTTTGTTTGGTTTTTCTTATTAGTTTTTATCTTCAGAGAGATATCATTAGCTGCGAGGATATTGTAAAAGTGGCCTTGAAAAAGATTGTTGTAAAATGTACCTAGTATTTAAGTTTATTGTTTCATTCATCACTTTTGCTGTGTTGTGACTCGTAGCAGTGACTGTCCGATTCCAGCACTGAACTTATTATCCTTACTTTAAACAAGATCTTAAGTAGTAAATAATAAAGATGGTAAATTTTAAGCTCGGTGATAAATAATGAAGATGATCTTTTTCAACAATGACACGAGCATGGGAAACGTCCCATGACACGTCCCATGCTCGTGTCATTGTTGAAAAAGATCATCTTCAAGATCTTAAGTCTAAGCCAGTCGGACATCTCTCCATAAATCTGATAATTAAATAGGCCGAGTTACCCTTTGCTTCCGTTTCAAAACGAGTCTACGTGCGAAACCCTTCATACGAAAATGTGTTTCACCTTCACGTCCATTTTCATGCTAATCAAAGTCATTTTCATTTGAATGGTGTCGCACGGAATCTCGTTTTGAAACTGAGGCAAAAGGCAACTCGGATATGGCCTGCTGAAATCGCATCTTGGTAAATACTTTTCACTTGGCTTTTTAGAAGACGGCAGCCGAACTATTTTACGGCGAGATTTTTTCTTCTATAGGATTATGCTTAACAATGAGCTCACACGTTTTTGTTTATAGAAAAGCAAATTAACTTAACTAGACTTACTTTTGTACTTTTGTTTCCAACAGTCGATTTTTCAAGTGAACTGTGGAAAACTCATTAAGGTTCTTTTTATACCAAAGCACTTTGTAGTTAACAATAATCACAACAAATTTCATGTATTAAATAAGTATTTCAGCTACATGTAACACTGTATAATATATTTGCCATTATTTGTCATTACATTTAAATATCGCCGCCATTTTAGTTAATTGTATTATTTTTACCTCAGATTTTAGGCGAATGATAGTAAGCGTTGTAAATAAAGTTACGTTGATTCGATAAATTGCACTACATTATTGGATTGATTACGCGAAATTGTTTTATTAAGTTTTATTTGCGAATATTTGTTGTTGCCTTATTTAGAAATCTCGTTTACGATGTATTGACTGAAATTAAACGTGAATTTCATCGTGTATACAGCCCTGAAATTATTGCATAGGTGATGCTGCTCACAAGGTAATCAATCTTCAGCCTGCTCTGGGGTGCTTACCATTTGTCGGAAGAAACCGATTGGGATGAGCATTGAATAATGGTAAGGTATTTTACAAAATCAGCAAACCAACCGAACGAGATGCCCGGGGGGGTTACTTGGGCCAATCTTTGTTGGGTATGTGCCGCTAGCCTCTCAGAACCCCTGCCCCATTATAGTCATATTCTATGGCCAATTATAGACCCCATCTTAGTCACTTTTGGGTAAATGTAATTTTCACGACCCCAACTTAGTCACTTAATGGGAGCCATTTGTAAAATATTAAACAACAGCAATGAATACGGTAACTTTTTCTTTTTGGCGAATCTTTCCGTTTATAAATCACAACTTGCCAGAATTTTCTTACTCTCAAAATCCCGGAAAAGTGTGACCCCATTCTAGTCACCCTATAAAAAATGCTTGAAAAAGCGACCCCATTATAGTCAGTCCAGTCGTGAAAATGCGACCCCATCCAGCGGCACATCCCCATTAGCCCATTTATAGGAAGTGCCCCCCCCGGGACGAGATGGCGCTTACCATTTGAAATTCGGTTTCCTGTTATTGTTTTCGGTTGATGAGAGACTGGAACTGGGAAATCGTGCAAATGGTATGGAAATTTCCGACGTTCCGTTCCGAACGGAAAAAGAGGACTACCTCTGGAGGTAGTCCACAATTTCCGAACGGATTTTCCGGAAAATTACTGTTCCATTTGGTTTTCAACCGAAATTTCCGGATTTTTTGGCTAAATGGTAAGCACCCGGTAAAATTGCTTTCAGCAAAAGAACAACAGCTGCAACTTTCGCCTTCTTGGCTCCCGCCGCCATTTAGCGGCAGACGATCCGGGGGAAGGCACTAAGTATAGGTAATCACATGATTTCGAGTGCAATTAGGAATAAATAGGCACGAGTAAATTTTTCAAAGGCTAACAAAATTGCACGAGCCCGTAGGGCGAGTGCAATTTGTAGTCTTTGAAAAATTTACAAGTGCTTATTTATTCCTAATTGCACGAGAAAAATCATGTGATTACTTATTAATAATATACATGAAAAAAGGGACAGAGAGAAAAAGAAAACCAGTTGAATTTTGACACCGCGCGCCTTTTCTGATTTTTCATTCAATTGATTGGTTGAAGCACGACAAACACATGTCAAGTTCAAACTTTCACAAGAGCGAAATATTCAGATTAATTCAGTTGTACTGTAAACTTGGGAATTTGTGGTTTTTCAAACGTTTTTGAAGCACAACTCGGTTAACAATGACCGACTAAAGACAATGTACATATTAGACTGTGAAAGCTCGGCGTAAACTGAAGAAATGGACGGCGGCCGTTTTGGAAACCGAGATGTAAGCTTCGAGCGGCCAAAGATGAAAGAAACCTGGCAGTTGATAAATGCAAAAAGCCACCACAAACTACAGATATGTAAGTGCTTCTGGCGTTTTGGCACCAAAAAATTCCTACTGTCATAGCACGTCCACTTCTTCTTCGGTTGAACTTCGCGCTTTTATAGTTGGACGTTTTCCCATGACAGACCGGCGAAGAACTTGGTCGGCGAAGAACTTACTTGCCGGATTGAAAAACTTGTATCCTTGTTTATTTATATGCCTGTCGAGTGTAGCTATTACCATTCTGTAAGCTGTCTGGTTCCAAGACAAGTCGTCACTGTTTTGTCCTTTTACTTTAGGGCAGAACTGTTAGTTCGGCTTGCCCGCTCGTTTTCCTCTATTTTTTTCGATATTTTTTTCTCTTCGCTTGACGTTTTCCGTACATTAGGCAGAATGAGGTGCTAATAATTGTATTTGGTTTCTTAGAACTATCTTTTAGGTGTTTTACTGTTGTTTACCTAGCGAAAACCCCGGTCGTTGTTTTCGTCCGCGTCTATTTGTAATTTGCACTGGTGTTACACTTTTTGCACTGGTGTTACCTCTGAACTGCACTCAGTCTCAGCCAATCAGAATCGAGTAATTTTTTCATGTATATTATTAACAGTGTAATGATGATCTGGATGAGCTTAACTTTGAATGTAGATTTTCACTGTTGGGCATTTGAATTTAAGCTCATCCAGATTGCCATTGCCCCGAGCACTTTATAGACAACTGTCTTTGCGCTCGTTGTTTTATTCTGTGCGGCATACTGCTGACGAGACCCAATCAGGTCGAAACAGCTGTTTTTTTTTTTCATTTCTACGTAGTGTCAGCCTTGAAGTTATTGTCTTTTACCAGAAAGCCGCTGAGCTGAGAGTAGCAGCTGATTAAGGAATAGGGCGATACGCACAAATTTTGGTTAGAGCCATCGTGTTCTTCGCTCTTTGATTTATTACCTGAGTTGAACCAGCGTGTTCTTCACACAATTCAGAACCAGTGAAAGAAATCGGCGAGCGAAGCGAGCAAGAATTAAAATAGCCAGCGTAGCTTGGCGTTCTAGTCAGTCACGGAGAGCGAGAAATCGCGCGCGCGAGCAAAGCGACGGCGGGGCGCTCGTTTTTTCGCTCTCCCTGTAATTAATTGATATTTAAGAGTATTATGGTGTGCCGGTAGGCAATACTGCCGATACGCCAAAGCCCCCTGGGTATACACCCTTTAAAAGGAGTTTTGGGAGGGTTTCCACCGGATCAAGAAAATCTTGACCCCGGTGGGATTTGAACCCACGACCTCCGGATTAGATCTTCCGACACTCTACCGACTGAGCTACGAGGCCAGACGGGAGTAGGTCGGAGTAATTTAGATAGTAAATCGCGGTAAGTATACAAATGATAGCATATATGGAAAGGACCGCGCGGCACCCGTATAAAGTGTAATTAATTGATATTTAAGAGTATTATGGTGTGCCGGTAGTAGGCAATACTGCCGATACGCCATCGCTCTCCCTGACTGACTAGAACGCCAAGCTACGCTGGCTAGAATTAAAATCGGGGGAGCCTGCAGACAAAGGTTTGGGCCGGGAGCGATGACGGGCGGCTGTATTCGCAGGCTAAAGCACCCGCCGTGCACCAGATTCTGGTGCAACCTCTGATTGGTCAGATTAATACTGATTGTTGACGGGTCTTATTGAGATCATGATTTTGTCGACGCCATGAGACGCGATACGATTAGCCTGCGAGCAGGCTCCCAAAGAAATCGGCGAGCGAAGCGAGCCGAGTAGGGCCTGAGGGAGAATTAAAATCGTGGGATAACAATACTCTGTCAACAGGCTCTCCCCCTCTCCCTCTCTCGCCGTCTTTTCCCTTTCCCCCACCCCCCTCGTTCTCTTGCCGCTTTCTTTTCGCCCCATCCTCGACCGGAGAGCCTGTTCACAGGCTACGATACGATCAAAATTTGCATTTCGGCTCAGCGAAGTGTCGAGAAGTGTAAACATGATGGTGTCTTCTGGCGGTGGGCGAGTTACAGATGATCTGTTTCAAAGAGTGTTAAGCGATTCATTAAGGGAATTCGTCCACATAAGGCAGCTGAAAGAAGAGCACAAACGTTGCTTGCGATCTCTGGCGTAGTAGAAAGGAGGTGACAGGCCTACATAGACCCCTACGTTCGTGAAATTTGTACATTTGCCGTTCTGTATTGGATTTAGTCGTCCAACTTATTTCGCTTCTCACTTGTTTATAAAGGGTACTACACGCTGCCAGCTGTATTATTAGGATGCGTTTAACGGTTTTAAGCTGAGTATAGCCGCGAGACTGCCCAGCGAAATGTGTAGAGGTCATAGGTCTGCACGGTTTTCCGTCAATAGAGTTTGACACCTCTGTATTATAAAATTTGTCATATGTATTGCTATTACGGTTTCTTTTGCAATTGGCCGATTCATATTTGCAAGATATGTTTTTAGCTCTCAAAATGTTCGTTCTGCAAGGACAAGATCTTAAAACCGGGCCCGGCTGTTTATTTTTGTTGCAAGATGTGTTGCCTCCTTCACGGATGACAATTATTTTTGTCCAGTTGTTGTTGTGGAATATTCATCGATGCCTGGATTTGTCCTCCAAAGTAAGGGGTTTTCACTGTTTTCCTCGCTTGCTTCATGTGTAAATGTAAGTGTTCTGCAATGAATTTTTGTCTTTGAGTGAGGCGCTTTTATATCCGCAGCGATGCTATCAGGTCCTATCATCTTTTGTATTTCGCTTAACCGAAAGACAGATTAATGACAGGTTAATTAAACGGGGGCGGAATGGCGGCTACAATACTTTGTCAACAGGCTCTCCCCGTCTCCCAACTTTAAACTTTCAACTTTATTGCTTCCATCACCTATTACAATGGATACTAAAAATCGCCTAATATTACTAATTTGTTTATACAAAACAAGTGACGAGGGAGTCTACAGAAAAGCAAAAAAATGCTTGAAATTATAGATCCCTTCTTTTAGTAATTAGACATTTATCAACTGTGATTTACAATTTTGTACTAAATTTAATGGTATTATAATTGGAGGTATAACTGATATAAATTATTAAACTTTCCGCTTTCTGCTTTCTGCCCCATCCTCGATCTCTTATCGGCGGTGTAAGCAAACAAATAAGTGCAGGGCTCCAAAGGTTATTCAATGTTTCATGCAATGTTTCATCATAGTTAGGTGGAGGAGACTTGTTTGTCTCTTAGGATTTGCCAACACTGCCGCTCTAACCAAATCGAGAACGAGAACCATTTCTTATTCCATTGTGATCGTTATAACACTATTAGACAACAAATAACAAATGAGATTGTACTTAAATATCCGTCATTTGATCTTTTGAACGATACTGATAAAACTATATTCCTATTTAATAATGTTGATTCCTTCATTTGTAAGAAACTAGGTTATTTTGTATACGAAGCATTACATATAAGAGAAACTTGTAATCTTATCTAGTCTAATATGATTAGTATTATTGTAATTTTACATATTTGTTATTAGAGTAATTTCGTATATTGTTATTTTAGGTAATACCATCTGTATATGGGAATACCAATAAATTTGTTGTTGTTGCCTTGTTATGAAAGCCGGCGAACTTCAAAGAGCTAAACAATGGAGCGGTCTCCGATGACCAACTATGGTTTCATGCATTGCCAGATTTGATACGGCGTTGAAACACGTTCCAATCACTACACGTGATTACCGAAACTTTGTGCAAAACTAAAGGACACTTTCACTGTACTATTTTGCCATGTTTTACGTTTACTGTAGCAGTGATCTTAGTGATTTTTTGAGTAGAGCAGTACCTCTTGTGAACCTCTATAAATTTCAGAGGCATTCTACGAATTTTTCCTGGTGATTTGTGAAATCGAAAATTTACTATCGTGACTTCGTGACAAGACCCTCCCCCTTGCCCCCTCATTCCTGTTTAAAAAAACAACTGGCTCCTTAGTAAACAGGCTTCTTTTCATTTTAATTTAACCTTCTTCTACGTAGAATAGAGAGAAATCAAAATACCCTCTGCGTAATGTTCCAGGATCTACAAGACACAAAAAGGTAGCTTTCCACACTTTCCATAGAAAACAAAATTATTTCACCTCGTTGGCACTTGCCGAAAGGTACAACTGTCACAACTAGGAAGTATTTATGTACTTTGTGATACATCTGTCCGTCACGGATCTGTCACGGGTGTATCACGGACACAGTCGTCACGTGTTTTACCAAAATTGACCGTCATTTGACCGTCACGAGTTTTCCCCATTTCCTTGTTTTGGCGCTTTGTTATGCCTCGTCCGGAATATAGCACCAACCTTGAAAGACCCTCGGTTGTATAAACTGACAGAAAGTGAAATTTCACGTCACTTTACCATTTAAAGCTGCTTCTATGAAGGTGAAACAATCTTTGATTGATTATTTGTATTTGAATTCCACCGCTGAGAAGATTGATCGAGGAACCAAGTCGAAATAAAGAACGCATCCGAGTGTATTGTTGAGTTATATAAGCACGCCGGGATTTTTAAGAACACTCGAGAAGTGCACTTCTCGAGTGTTCTTAAAAATTCCCAAGTGCTTATATTACTCAACAATGCACGAGGATGAAGGTTTTTTATTTCTTTTATAAAATGTTAAGGAAATAGCGCGCGCTCAAACTCATTATGTAAGCAGCGTGCATTATTTATGGGTTAGAGACTGTTGTGAGTGTTTTGTTTACAAATACACGCACGCGCTGGCTGCACAATGAACGAGAAATTTTCAATACTGCACGAGGCGTAGCCGAGTGCAGTATTGAAAATTTCGAGTTCATTGTGCGGCCAGCAAGTGCGTGTATTTGTAAACAAAACACGAACTAACAGTCTCTAACCCTTTTAATATACAATCTGAGTACACTGCATGCAATACACAATTTCGCGAACTTTGAACAAGAATTTAAATGATTCAGTTGTATCCAAGTAGTACAAAATTATACTGGTGTAGCAGTTTAAGAATATAGAAATCACAAAAAGCCACGCATAATTAAATATAAATGAGGCTTAAAATCATTCACAAAATCGTTCATAAGCTGAAAACGTTCATAAAACAGTCAGCGAGATTGCGAGAAGCATGTTTAAAGCAAGTCAATCGCTTTTCTTTGACACGTTATAAGTGAACGCAAAATTGCAAATTTTCAAATCTTGCATTTCCAAAGTCAACAAATTTAGGGGAACTTGTAGGTGCGAACGTATTTTGATACGTAATTTCGTTTGTACTTCAAAAGTAAAGTTTCTTTCAAATTAAATTACAAATAATCAGATTTTACGTTCTTCAAAGCTACAACAAAGCCCGAAACTGTTTTTGTTCAAATAGCAGATTGCAGAATAACGCACACAAAAATTAAATCGTTGAGTTCAGCTTACGTTTGAAAATAGCAACGCTCCAGTTTGTTTTCCTCTTGGTATTTACGGGTATCGCTTCGTTGATAATTTGAGGGATTTGTTCTTCCACTATTTCTGCAAGTCAGCTGAAGCCATTGTCAATAATGCACGATTTTTATGCGTTATTGTCAATAACGCACTGTCGGAGTTTGCTGACGACAGGTAAAGTAAAATCACGTGCTCGATTTTAACCAATTGCGCGCGTGGATTTTGGACAGTGAACGACGATTGTATATTAAAACTCGATAAAGCAGCGTGTTTTATGGAGCTATAATGAACTCGACCTGACCAATCACAGCGCGCGCAATTACTCGAACATTTTATAATGTGCAATAATAGGTGATTTTAACCTTGATCTTCTCAAATTTGAAAATCATAATCCAACTAATGAATTCATAAATATTATTAGCTCATTTTGTTTTCAGCCTCATATTCTGCAGCCCACAAGAATAACAGATCACTGTAAAACACCAATTGACAATATTTTTTTTCAATTCACCAGAGCATTTCACAATCAGTGGAAATATAATATATGACATCACAGATCATTTGCCTAATTTTCTCATTTTTGATAAATTTTGAACTCTTCCTAACAATGTTAAACTGTATAAAAGAGATTATTCAAATTTTAATCCACAGGGTATGATAAGTGAATTTCAGTCCATCAATTGGCAAACTGTTCCTTCACTAGAACAAGATTCTTCAAGTATATTCAGCTCCTTTTATAATGTGATGTCTACTATTATTGATAAACACATCCCTGTTAAGCAACTTTCCAAGGGGGAATGCAAATTCCTCTCGAAGCCATGGATTACTTCTGCATTGAGAAAATCAATATATGTCAAGAATGATTTATATAAGAACTTTGTTAAGACCAGATCTGCTTATATTCATACAAAATTTAAATTATATAGGAATAAATTAAACCATCTTCTCAAAATATCCAAGAAGGAATACTACAACAGTTATTTCTTTGATAATATTTATGACAGTAAGAAAATATGGAAGGGAGTTAAACAGATAGTTAATTTCAAACCTCCAACTAGCGTAAAACATATTGAGCTTAGAGTAAATGACGGGAAAATTGCTAGCCCAATTGAGGTGGCTAATGCTTTCAATACATACTTTTCTAGCATAGGCAATGATTTAACTAAATCAATACCTATTGTAGAAAAATCTCCTATGGAATATTTACATAATCCAGTTTGTGCTTCTTTTTTTATTTACCCAACAACTACAGATGAGATTGAAAATGAGATCTCCAAATTAAAATCAGGAAAAGCTACAGGCCCTTTCAACATATCAGTTGACATCCTTAAACTATTAAAATCCGTCTTGTGAACACCACTAAAAATACGATTTAACACTTCATTCTTGTCTGGTACTGTACCAAGTGACCAAAAATTAGCTAATATGATACCAGTTTTTAAAAAGGGATCCCACACCTGCTTGTCAAATTATCGCCCCAACTCATTGCTCTCAATTTTTCATAAACTACTTGAGAGACTAATTAACAATTAGACCCAGGTCAATAGCCCATGAGGCGAAGCCGAATGGGCTATTGACCCGTGGCCCTTGAGGGCGAAGGGTCTAACTGTTTTAGTATCACCCAACCAGTCGGACAGAAAAAGTAATAATAAAGTTAGCAAATGCAAGTTGAAGAAAGATTTATTTGGTAATAAAACGAAAGAAAGCGTCACGAATTTCGCTACTCGATGACTATTACTTAGTCCTCTAGTAGCGTAACCAATCAAAATGCAGGATTTGCATTAGTCCACTAGTTGGGTGATACTGATGTATAATAGACTTGCTAGTTTTCTAGATAAACATAATGTATTATTTGACAAGCAAATTACAGAGCTTTAGGTCTAAACAATACTGATCATGCAATACTATCTATAGTAGGTGAAATTCAAAAGGCAATTGAGGAACGAAACTATTCCTGTGGAATATTCCTTGATTTTAGTAAAGCACTTGATACAGTCAATCACAAAATCCTACTTTGAAAGTTAGAACATTATGGCATAAGAGGAGTTGCAAATGATTGGTTCAAATCTTATCTTACTGATTGACAACAGGTTGTCATGGTAAATACAGCTACTTACACTTATGACAACACTTCCTTCTTGATCTTTCCCTTGAGGAAAGGAAATCATAAGCAGGGTCAGTGAATTTCAAAACTTCCCATGAAGATAATACTGACGAAAAACAAACACACAGCAGACGTCTCTTTACTTCTTTCTCCACCATCTTCGTTTAGAGATATCACGCGACTATTTTGCTCACTGTAATGTTCTGTAATATTCTGTGTTGTTGTGTGCTTTACCGACCTTAATTTGTATTACATATCGATAATTGTAACACTGGCTGCCTGCCCTTTTTAACTCTACAGTTATTTCAGGCAGCCAGACCCTTAATTATTTATTTATTTATACTGTATATATTCTCTTTTTCTGTAATTTTTTTAGGGTAAATAAAGTTGTTGTTGTTGTTAAACACTGCCCTATAATTTACCACGGAAGGACAAAGTTCAAAAGATAATGCCGAAGCCCTCATCGAAACTTGCTGGGACAGTTGTTTTGATTGTTGCTCTCCTGTCCATACAAGGGGCTTTATGGTACATCAGACCAATTCCTGCGGAAAAAGCGCCTTCATTGTATCGCTACACTGCTATAAACATTCATGGCGGTAATCGAAAGCTTTTAGATGTCAACTTCACCACAAATTCAGATCAAAAGTCGTTGTCTGCAGGCGATCTTATGCATCTTGGAACAACAAATGATCAAAAACAAGTAAGTTATAAGCTTACATTGCACATTTCTGATCAAAATTAACATCCCTATTACAGAGATGTTAACTAAAACTGCACATATATTGTTTCGAGTGCACACAATTATGAAATTGAATTTTAGCTCAAAAGCAAAACCGAGACTTGCATCAGCACAGTAAGACTGAAAAATGTTTTGACCCGAAGAAATAGCTGAATGACAGTTAGAAGAAAAAAAAACATTCCATTTTAGAACACTGACAATGGCAGAAAATTTTCTACATGAACCAAACATTTAATATATTGGAGTGTAATTTTCCAATTTAGACATTACATACACTTGTAACCTAATTCATGACTAAGCAAAATAATTAGAATTTATTGAAAGTGAAAATGATGTTGTTCTGTGACTGAGTCATGCATCGACATGCAGAGTCTAGTTTTTGGATTGGGCAAGATGTTTATTTCCCGAGTCAAGTCCGAGCCCGAGTCACATCCGAGTCCGAGTCAGACCGAGTCACTGGACAGCAATATACCTTTCAATCTCCAGACCATGAGGTTTTGTCTTTCGCAAGTCGTTCACAAGATGGCGAGTAGAAAGTGCAGACGTTCGAGTTGGATTTTTGGCCTGGATTTCCCAGTTTGGTTTCGGTTTGATCTATTCCTGTTTGCTTGCGGTTAGTTCCACTCCGGTTCACTTGCGGCTAGTTCCACTCCTGTTCGCTTGCGGTTAGCTTTCATTTGTTGGTTTGGGAAACACTGTTCGTACACATATTTATGCTTACAGCCCTTACAGCAAGCGACAGCAACAGGAGGGAGCGGTAAACTCGTCAGCTCGGCTGTCCGGAGGTCTTGGGCAATCGTGACGTCACGACCATCGAAGCGTGGAAACGCAAAAAAATTTTGAAAATGGCGGCGAAGAGAATGTAAGATAAAACTCGTTCAAGCTGTTTTTCTACTCTTTCCAGCTTCAAATGGTGCTGTGTTTCGGTCAACACATGTAGCTGTTTTCGTTCTCTCATTAGAGGTAAGTGGATATTAATTTCTACCGTTGAATAATGCAAAACTGCATTTAAAAGTATTTCGGTCGAAGCCTTGCTAGTGAAAATTCTGGGGGTAAATCCTAGTTATTCGCACGGCAAAATTTCCTGCCGAAGATCTTCGGCGTGGAGCTGGATAAATATATTTACGCCAACTTCTGGCGTATTTCATAGGGATTTGGCGTAGAACTTCGGCGTATCAAATACGCCGAAGTTCTACGCCAAATCCCTATGAAATACGCCAGAAGTTGGCGTAAATTATCGAGCTCCACGCCGAAGATCTTCGGCGTAACATACATGTTTTCCAGACTGGGAATGTGAAACTTGGCTTCAGAAAAGGTTATACACACAAGAAAACACTGTACTTAAAGATAGCTCCGTAGAATCAACAGTAAAAATGATCAGTCCATTTGAAGGCCGATCTTTGATCGTCTTGAACTTCTGCTCAAACTGTTGTGTTGTGGCAACTGCCAAAAAACAATATTATCACTTATTATATGGCTACAATAGTACGCGCGCTCTGATTGGCTGATGAGCGGGCAAGATTTTCTTGTAATGACCGGGCATTATGAAAATTTTTCTTGCCTTAGCTTTTTATAACTTTTTAAGGGTCAAACACTTGTAAACACAGGTCAGTTTGTTTTGTGAAAATCAAAGTGGTTAAATTTGCCCTAGATCTTGGCGTAATGAAGACAAAAATTGCCTCATTGTCAAAGAAACCGTTTCTTCTGGTTTGGATCGCATGACCTTGAATGACCTCTTGCGCGCGCAAGCGGATATTGAAAAACATTTTCTTTTTTTCAGCGCTAAAAAGGCCATATAATAAATAACTTATTAACCTCGTCCGTTCGGTTATTACAGGGAAATCTCAGACCTCGGCCTTGATGTATTACATCAAGGCCTCGGTCTGAGATTTCCCTGTAATGACCTCACTCTCGGTTAATAAGTAGTATATATATGATTAAATAAGGGGGTCACAGGCTCTTCATGTTTACTTGGAATTATTCACAGTTTTTAATAAGCCTCTGAATTACTTATTTAGACTGTTGTGCTAAGTTTGCAAATTCCTTGTGACTGATAAATAACTCTATCATTAACATCATTTAAGTAACTGCTTCAGTAAATATGATTTTCTGAAATTTTATTACTGGCAGGGTCCCATTATATGGCCTTGGGTTAAAGTGTCTCTCTACAGTTTTTTCTGGGCCATACCAAACATTTTCATTTGGCCGTTTAGCAAACTTCCCGGACTCGAATCGATGTGAAATTTACACCAGATATTGGAAAAGGATTGAAGTTTGATATAATATATTTTGTAGGAAAATCGATATTTCCATGGTAAAGATAAACAGAAAAACTAGATATCAGTTAAACTTGAATTCTGCGTGAATAAGATTTGACATAGAAAAACTAACACCAGTATCTGAAACTATGGTGTACTGCACATCAAATACACAAGAATAAAAAAAATCTGTATGTTTGATTTCGAATAAATCGAAAATATATTTCAAACCATGCTTTTTGCATTATAATGATAAACGGACTGATTTGAAGACACTGCTTTAATGAAATTATTTCGAAATAACACCAAAATGTGTATTTAACTTATCTTTCGTTGCCGTGAAAGTTTTGTTGATTTTCGTTATCGTGATCCCGAGAATTTGATTTTTTCATATGGTCACTACCAATGTAATTTTTGGTAAATTTTCTACTTTTAGCGCTTTTTCGAAAATCTCCAAAACGGCTCCAACGATTTTTTTAAAACTTTCACAACACATGCTTGATAATGCAAAGAATTTAGTTCCAAAGTTTTATTAACGTTGATTTTCTGGAACACGTCCAAAGTTATCCTTAAAGAAGGCGTTCGAACCGACGAAAAAGTTGCGTTACAAATTCAGTGTTCGCAATTTATGCTAAAATATTCAAATCAATGTTTTTTACATTTCATCTTGATAAAAACAGTTCGTTGCTATTGTTTTCAATATTTTTTTTTCCCTCACTCTTTTGCTCACTCGATGGAATGTAAAAATCATTGATTTGAATATTTTGAATATTGACCATATGAAAAAATCCAATTCTCGGGATCGCGATAACGAAAATCAACAAAACTTTCACGGCGACGAAAGATAAGTTAAATACACATTTTGGTGTTATTTCAAAATAATTTCATTAAAGCAGTGTCTTCAAATCGGCCCGTTTATCATTATAATGCAAAAAGCATGGTTTGAAATATATTTTTGATTTATTCGAAATCAAACATACAGAATTTTTTTATTCTTGCATATTTGATGTGCAGTACACCATAGTTTCAGATACTGGTGTTAGTTTTTCTACGTCAAATCTTATTCGCGTAGAATTCAAGTTTAACTGATATCTTGTTTTTCTGTTTGTCGTTGCCATGGAAATATCGATTTTCCTAAAAAATATATCATATCAAACTTCAATCCAATTCCAATATCTGGTGTAAATTTCACATTGATCTGTGTCCGGGAAGTTTACTAAACGGCCAAATGAAAATTTTTAGTATGGTCCAGTAAAAACTGTAGAGAGACACCTTAAAACTAGCTTGGGTTGGATTGCTGCGGTGTGGAAATATCACATTAAACCTCAGTTAAGGATTGTGTTTGAAATTTTAATTTTTTTATTATAGCAAAATAAATTCACCTGAATGCTAAAATATCATATGGTTACTAAATAAAACACTTTATAGTCCATTAAATATTTTTTTGCACATGTGATTGGTCGAAACACATCACATGATGGACCCAAAACTCCGCTCTTGGAAAATAATTTTCCAAGAGCGCAGTTTTGGGTCCATCATGTGATGTGTTTCGACCAATCACATGCGCAAAAAAATATTTAATGGATTATAAAGTGTTTTATTTAGTAACCATATGATATTTTAGCATTCAGGTGAATTTATTGTTTGTTTCTCGGAACAGATAATGTCCACGGACAAATATCCGTACATATTTTCGAGCCAAATGGAGGCTATTGCTTAATATATATTCATTCATTTGCATAGATGACTTTCTGAATTTTCGGCTCTCTTGTTTGTCCTGTTTGTCTGTTCAGGCATTCAGGTGCTTATGCACCTGTCTGGCTGTTCATTCTTCCGTTCATTTAGTTTGCCGTTGGTGCAGATTGCATCTGTTATTCAGACAAACATAAATATATAATGACTTCATTTTCCTACTCAATTAAACCCTCTTGTATAATACGTCGTCAGTCAGTCGTGTGGATAAATTAATTTCTGCATTCTCAACTTGTCTGCTCAGTCTGTTTGTTCAGAGCTTCATGCATTTGGGACTGTTTGAGTGGTTGCCTGAGTGATAAGCTCCAAAAATTACAGAATCGTGCGGCCAGAGTTATTATGAAATCACCCTTTGATACGAGCCCAAACTACCTCCTGTCCACCCACAACTGGGAGAGGCTATTTCTTCAACGAAAGAAACAGGAAGCATTGATATGTTGAAAACCATGAATGGAATTGCCCCAGACTATCTTCAAAGTCTTTTCTTTCAGCATCACTTTGTTTATAACTTGAGAGACTCTGAGGGAAAACTGACTCTACCCAAACCAAGTACTAATTATTTGAAATGAAGCTCTTACGGTGGGGCTATGTTATGGCATAACTTGCCCAAATGCCTAAAAAATGCTGTATCTGTTAATAATTGCTGCCGATAGGCAGCTTTCATATTCTTGAAGGTATTTGAGAAGTTTCGTTGGTTGGTTGGTTGGTTGGTTCGTTCGTTCTATCGGATCGTGAATTAGCCTATCAGCAGTCCCCTTTAAAATACGAGCCAGCCAATCAGAAGTTCCCTTATAATCGATGAAATTCACATGTGCTCCATTTTGAAGGAAAGTTTAAGGGCGTCTCAAACGGTGAATTCAGGACGATGTCTATCCCCTCTTGTAAATAAGAAACACATTTTGGAGTTCAAAATGGAAAGAACTAACCCTAAAGAACACTAGACGGCAAGATTTCCGCACAGCCCCATACATTTATTATGCATACAGTTCTTTGTTTATTGAAAACAATGAACAGAACAATAGAGCGCCTTTGGGACTAAAGCGCTTTGTTTCAGTCCTTTCTTTGTTTTAGTAAACTTTCCATTTTTTTTCTAAGTCCAAAATAGTTTTAGACTTAGATAAAATTTACGATTTTTTCTTAATTTGGCGTCGAAAATAGGAAAAATAATTAAAGACTTAGAAAAAGTTTGCGATTTCGCGTTCAAAATACGGGAAATCGAAAGCAAATCTGGAATTTTTGGCGCTTTCACCGTGTTATAAAATTAACCACAAGCCTACAAATAGCGATTTAGACCTTGGGGTTAGCTTTAAAATGTTGTTTGGGTCAGCGAGTATCGTAATTCTGCAAAACACAAATAAAGTTTTCTAAATTATTGGCTTTATTTTACCTTTCGTGTTGTTTTGTCTCGAAGTTTTCCCTTGATTTCTTCCTTGAAATGCAGTCAACAAGGATCGCTTCCATTTGTTATCGTGTATTTTGTCCCTCTAGTCCGAGAAATTGCAGAGGAATTACGAATATTGCCCATCACGGGATGAAGTCCTACTTGTCCTGGACATTATTTGCTCCATACATCTTCCGGTGTATATGTGTATTTCATGAACGACGTGGGCAGATTGTTTCCCTGCAACACTGTATGCAACGGGGCGCTCATGAACAGCAATAATCTTGCACTGCCGGCGTGTGTAAGGTTGAGAAAGACATCAAAGTATTACCTCTGGCGCAGGACAAAGAGAAACAGTCAAGGATTTCGTAGAGGACTTGGAAGATTTCGAATACTTTTTGGAGATGAAGGCTTCTAAGCAAAAGCGGTTAGAGAAAACACGAAACTTCAACCTTCCCTGTTATACACCAGGGAGCCAATGATTAACATATGTGATGCATGCTTTCGTGGAATCAGAAATATGCTTCAAAAAGGTGAAGAAATAAATTGTAATGTAAATTTTTCTTTGTTTTCATGACTGACGGACAAATAAAGTTAATTTATCAACTGGCAATCTTCAACTGAACCTCGTAGCGTAGTGGTATAGATGTTGGACTTGTAATCCAGGGGTAATCGAAGGGTAAAGGTACGAGGCCTGTCGTGGAAAAAAAAAAAGAAGAAGGAAAAAAAAGGTCGAGGGAAGGCTGGGTACAGAAAAGCGGCGTAGAAGGGAAGGAAGAAGAAGGAAGAACGGAGCAGGGAAAGGGAGAAAAAGAGAAAAAAAATCGCGCGCAACGAAATCCTCTTTTATTTGCACAGTAAGTAATAATTATCAATGTATATATTCAGTACCTCAAGGTATTGGCCATTGTCTCATAAGACAATGAAGCGCATGCATAATTAATTAATCTGCATGCATAATAAATGTATGGGGCTGTGCGGAAATTTTTCCCACTAGACCGCCAAAAAATAGGACACCAAGGTCTTCTAAGAGCTAAACAGTGATGAAGCAGAACAGCACTCTTTGTATTTGGCCGAAAATAGGTGTTAACAATGCAGCTTGTACAAAGTCAAGTTCAAATGGATGGTAAATGTCTTCAAATGTTGATTTGCTTTATAATCATTAAGCTGATTTCTTGAAACTGGATTCAATAATTTGGAAATTTATACTTTGTTGCTTTCTGTGAGCATAATGCATGCTTGTGTTCCCGCACGCAACAGTGATGCAAGGAAGTCAAAAGTCGTTTGACTGCTAAAAGCAAATGTACAAAATTTGGCCAACCTTTTGGTTTTATTATAATTTGGATTTGTTATTTGTAGTTTACATTATGGAACCGGCGATGTGTAAAACTTTGAAAAATTTGCATAATCGGATTGAAATTTGATACAAACTTTATTCAAGTTGTTTTCATTGAGATGCATGGGAATTTTGATTTTCAAGATTGTGGTATTTACCATAGTCCTCTACTAACTATGGTATTACTTACTGCAACCTTTTTCTCTCTTTCCATCAGAAAATATTTATGAAGTTATTAATTTTTTCTGTACATTCAAATAGTCGTGAAGTGTAACGGCAGCACTTCACTTCTCATTGAGAACTGCTAGTTTTAGCAAATTATTAAGAATGTAGCTGATATATTGGATTCCCACACGGCAATCATGTAAAGCAGTTTGAAATTTGCCCAGGGAGGTACTCGGGATTTCAAGTGACAGGGATGATCGAATGGGAGCAAAAATCAAGACCCCCAAAAATCCCTAGGGCTTACAACCAAACCCAAAAAAATCCCTGGACCAAAAATTTACCCAAAAAATATCCCATGCTGAATGTCATTAGAAATTGCATATTTGTGTTTGTTTATTCATCATATCATCTGACTAATATTACCTTCATCTGGTTTAACAACACTAGAGACATCCAAGAAGACCAAGCCTAGGTTTTTTTTACCTAAGCTTAATTAACTGATGATTTTCCTCTGTGTTTAAATAAAGTTTACATTGCATTAATTTACATCATGAGACTTTCAACTATATTATGCAATAATTCCAACCTTCTTCTGCTCCTCCTTCAGGAGAAGACATTGTTGGGGAACATTCCTATAATGTGCTTTCATCACAGATAAAAAGCAAGGGAGAATCAACTGGCAAGCACCTTTCCCTGATACGTTTCTTATCAGCCTCAACATCTTCATCATCATCCAGTACATCAACAATGTACTGGAAAAGTTCAGATAATTTTACATATTTGATATGTTTGTCAATTATGTCTTATGGAGTAAAGTTTCTGGTTTTACAAAGTCAAGGCTAGATCACAGGTATAGCAACCTGACCAAGATAATTTCTCCCATATTTTGTTCTGTAACGGATGGCTGCTCAAACAATCTAAAGACATCTTCCAGGGGATCATTCCCTTCCAAGATCTGTTGTTGAATATTTGAATATATTATTACTATCTTTGAAATTCATGGATTATTGCATTTTTTCTAATAAAAAAATGTACCAAAATTTGGAACACTTAATTTTAACTTTGCCTTTCTTCTGTAGAAAAGTGGCCCTTGCTTGTAAAACCTTTCTGTATTAAAAATTACTATTTTCAGTTGCACTGCAATATTAATTTTTTGTCTCCTTTTCTGAGTTTGCAAAGTTTCTGCCATTTTCCTCCCTGGGCTTGTTTTCCCTTCAATGAAAAAATTATTATTATGTTTGTGGGTGCTTACACATAATACAAGGTTGGCTGAGAACAAAGATTTTTATCTGCCTAAAATTAAAATATATATATATTATTATTATTTTACGTCACAGAGAATTATCACAGATGTTGTCAATAAAGTTTTTATTATTATTATTATTATTATTATTATTTATTATTATTATTATTATTATTATTATTATTTTTGGGTGAGGACATGATAGAACGACCACCTACCCCCACTCCATGGGTCACCCCTGGGATTGATGGGATTGTTTCAGTATGAAATTATATCAACAGCAATGATTAGGATACTACATACATGTAAATTGAATTGTACACCGCTAACCTAAGCATTCATTGTTATGTGGATATTGTAGGTTTTTTTCAGTTGGTTGGCCAATAGGCCAGTTCCGAGTTACCCTTTGCCTCTGTTTCAAAACGAGTCTACGTGCGAAACCATTCATATGAAAATGAGTTTCACCTTCACGTCCATTTTCATGCAAATCAAAGTCATTTTCATTTCAATGGTTTCGCACATACACTCGTTTTGAAACTGAGGCAAAGGGCAACTCGGAAATGGCCTATTTGCCTTTCTTTTGGTTTATGTTCATCCTTCTTTGAATTAGTTTGCATTGCAATGATGCCTTTGGAATATTCATATCAATGGGTATAAACAAAGTGTGCACAAAAAATGATGAGAACATGCACATTTTCATTGTAGTACTGCAGGAAAGGCCCTGGGCATGATAAATCTGCATTACAATAATTGTTGATTGCCAAGGAATGAAAAGAGTTAAAATGCGAGTCAAAACTTTTGGGGCCAAAAGTCTCAAGTATGGCTGTGGCTTGACCAATATAGATGTGTTTACATGTAAATATTTTGATAAGCAGCTAATCTGCTACTATGCACCTTCTAAATGGATTTACTGTAAAATATGCAAATACATTGTGGTGGCTGGAACAATTGAACAAATTTAAGTTAAACCAAGGTTTACCTAAATCTTGTTTAATTATTTAGGGCAGGCCTTCAATATGTCCGTATCAGACTTGCCATTTTTAGTCAAAAAATAATTTGAAGTTTATTTTGCTGCTGAGATGACATGAACGATGCGGACGCCCGAGGAAACAGTAAGCTTTATATTTTCGTAAAGAACAAACCGCTGACCAGTGACTCGGCTACTTGACTCGGACTAGGATTTGACTCGAACTCAGAGTTGACTCGGTCAACCAGTGAACAGCTCAACCAATGATAAAACAGATCCTACCAACTACCCCTTATCACTTCTAAATTTGGTACTTGGCAAGCAGTCAAACATATAAAGGTCCCTGAAGGTCGATGCCATTAAGATGATGACAACAACAATGAAATCTAATTATACCAAACATTCCATATGTCAATGTTCAAAATGACCAGCTGGGCCCTTTAGTTTAATAACATTGTAGACCTAGTAGGGGTACTGTAGGGGGAGGGGGCACCCTGGCTCCCTGACCTTTTATCCAACCTTGTTCGGGAGGGGGGCAGGAGAGAGAGACCCTGGGAACGAGGTTGACCTTTTATCCAGGTTCATTTAGCAAGAAGTTACCGGTAACTGCACAACATTAATTAATCACAAAATTACTCTGGAAATGATGCAAGTGAGAATGCCTGCTTTCTTCTTCCCTCGTTACAGGAATGCTCCTCCTTGGGCCATTTAAACAGCTCAGGACAACGGTGCCATTTTGTCAAGTCAACTGGAAGTTGCCAAATGCCTGAAGGATTTATTCAATACATACACATTCCATATTGTTCATTTCCTACAAATCTTGTCCCTGTTGCATTTTTCTTGCTGGTATTTACATTTAGTACAAGTAATTATGCAGCAACTTATTGTAGTTATTGTCATACTAGAAATCACGGATGCAAATATTTTCTGGAAACGATTTGCTAAATGAGTAGATTTTCTTTTATTTAGTATAGTCAGGTGCCATAACCTAACTTGATAAATATGTCTTTCATTACTAAAATTTAAATCTTACCAGATTATAATTTGACTAAAGTTGTCACTATTTGCTTGTTAAAATTTATTAATTATAAAAGGCTAAAAAAGTGTAATCAAAGTTCTTAAAACCATAACGCTTTTGACCGTACAGTCGTCATCACTGCAGTGGTATTTAGTTCCACTGAGCAATGTCGACTGAACTGTGGAAAACATTTTGGTTTTTAGAACTTTAATGAGACCTTTTTAGTAAAGTCTGCATAGGAGCCTATAGCTAGTGGCCCATCAGGCCAGAGCTTATCCCAGTTTCCATAGCATGAAGCGATTAGGATTATTTCTACTCCCCCCTGGATGGGATGCTAGCTAGTTCGTCGCAGGGTTACCCCCAGCAGTAAATTTGCTGGTACCCATTTGTACACCTGGCCTGGTTGTCCAGAGAGAGGCACTATCATATGAAGGTCAAATCAGTGCCTTGCCCAAAAACACAACGCAGTGCCCTGGCCAGGGCTTAAACCTGGACCTTTTGATCCAGAGTCCAGCGCACTAACCATTAGCTAGGCCACCATGCCTCCTACAATGACAGAAAGTACTGACTCATGTTTCCAAACATTTTTTTGTTAGTTTGTATGGCTGGTTTTCCTCTTTATAACTGTTGCATTGACGGCAGATGACTAGTAAGTTAGAATTTAGCCATGCCAAGCAATTATATTTAATATGTTTACTTAAATGGCATGACTTGTGCCTAAAAATATTTGTAACATTTTCAGTTGTACTTATTGCTTAGTTTCTCCAGATTATCAATTTTGCGACTGTATCGATGAACCTAAATCTGTGTTTTGAATTTTTTCTTTTTATAAATCACATCAGTAGCTACCATGGTAAACAAAAGTGTTGCTCAAGACACTCAAATGATAAGTGCTGAACATATTTTTCTACCTCCCATTCTATCTACAGCTTCTGCCCCTCTTTGCTAGTGATTTCAAAGACATTAGGAATCAATCAGAATATTGCTGTATCCTTTTAGTGTTGGTGAGATCATTCTCGTGCTAGATGTAAACGGCAGAGTAAATAGGCTATTATAAGCTAGGGGAGAGAGACATTGCAGGATGATATGTTCCCTATGATCCTACAGCTCCCCCCCCCCCCCCCCCCTTATCGGAACAGGCCATCCATCCATCAAATGTAGCACATTTGATGGCAGCTTCAATCTCAATAAAAGTTCGGCCAGCAGGGAGTGTCACCCATAGTGACTTTGTTCTAAGTACTTTTGGAGTTAAATATTCTTGGTTTTCATGTTACGTCATAAAATTCTGAAATCAAAATTCAATAGGCCTGCTAAACTTTCGATGTCATGAGGTGTAAGATAAACTAAAAAATTATATATCTTTTTGCAAATTAAATTTCCAGCTTGGTTGTGCTCTTCGTTTTAAAAACAGAGCATTTTCAATATTCGAGTTCTCCGCCGTATGTGATAAGTGCTTTGACAAAGTTGTTTTGATTCAAAGAAGGCCTTTCCTTTCCATTTTTGCAGATTGAACATTCACAATGTACTAAGTGCTGTTTATGTAAAAGTATAATAGATCATGAGCCAAAATTATTCGCCATTACAATATAATAGCGAAATTAAGTTCCAGATGGTTTCTCTGACATCACGGCAGCCATGTTTGTGTCCCTCGGAAGGACACAAATATGGCGTCTCCATACTGAGCTTTTAATAAATTTGCGTAGAAAGTTTCGGCAAATAACTCGCAAACGGTGCACCACACAGACCTGTGATTTGGAAAAATTGTTTATCTAGTTATCTTCTATAATATCTGAATTTCATAGCTTCTGTCGTTGAATGGTTTCGATTTCATTTTTTTATTGCGTGACAGTGAAAACCACCAAATTGAATATATTATTTTGTGCAAATTCCTTGACTGTAACGTAAATATAGGGTGTTACATTTCTAGCCTTTGGCAATGGTGCTCCTGATATTTTTAGTGCTCTGGCAGCTCTTTCTCACAGCAGAAATCAAAATGGAGTGCAGCTTGGAATACAGGCCATTTTTGGTAAGATTATCTTATATTGAGCGATATTTATTTGGCATTAGGTTTTAATTTGAATTCCGAGAATAGTCAATTTTTGGGAAGTGTTATTAACCTCACTTCCCAAGACTCCATTTTTTCCATAATTTATAAAATCTACCAATAATATATTGGCTGGCATCACAGGCATACAATACATGCAGAGGTCTATTCATCTGTACCTTTTTGCACGCATTGCAGACCTATGATAGTGGCCAATTTGCTATAATTGTTTTATTTTGATACATCTTGTTAAATAATTAGTGTCATTACGGCTTACATTCATTTGTTAGTTACTTTAAAGTTAATTTCCTGTGTTTCTTTTAAAGGTCAAATGAACCAAAATTTTGATTTTTCTTTATTTTTGCCCAATCTGATAATTAAGAGCCAAATAAACATATTCTGAAGTTTCAAAGTAATAATGGACTTTGCATCGCAGAGATATTGTAAGTTTAAAAGTGCTTATTTTTGGCCTTCATAATCGTGGAGCAGTCGGAAAATTTGTCAGGAAATTGTCGGAAACACAACTAAGACGTCACTGTTGGTGACCTGTCTGTAAGATTACAGGAAATTCAAAGCCGTTCAGTTCTAATTAGTTCACCAAGTCGGCAACTTCGTTTAAAGCGGAAAATCATGGTGTTTTGAGCAGCAATAAACTGAAATAATAAAAAGTCTAGATTAAGTACTTTTAAGTTTTCTGAAGATTCAAAATTTAGAGAACGTTGGGTTGTTAAATTGTTAATGAACCAAAACAAGCACTCGCGTATTTATGCGGCGACATTTCACTGAAAACTGTATTAAACAAAATCTATCAGTAAGGAGGTTTCTGGGTTCTGCCTTCAAGTCTCCAAGACTTGCCTTAAGGTGGCTCGACTGGGTTTTTTAGGGGCAACACCGCTCAAGTTTGAGAACTAACCAGACTGTCATTAACAATGCCATGGAAAAACTATCACCACAGCTGAATTAGGTAAAGATGAAAATTTGTTATGACCAGTGTTATTTTGACATCGGAGTTGTCATAGCAACGTAATGACGTCATCACGTTTATCAATTTCGTTCGTATTGCTTGGCACCAGGAGGTTTTTTCGGAAATCGCTCAAGGGAGCATGTACCTCCTATACCTGCCTCAATGTTGGCAAAGTTTGAACAAATTCTGTGAGAGCGTTATCGAAATTTTTGGGGATGAAGTTTCGAGCGTCATAAATACAGTAAAAAACATACTATTGAGATAATAGGGTAATATCTGAAGAACACGACGCGCTTTGGGAATGCAGTTTCATCTCATAGTAGTTTGATGCCATTGAAAATTGTGTATACAAAATTATGGGGATCGCCACGACCGATTGCGAAAAAAACGGATTTGATGAGCGTGCATTCAGGTGCTCTTGTTTCCACTTTTGTAAATAATTTGGTCTACACCTACAAATGTGATAATTATTTGGAAACCGCTCGATGAATTTTTTTAAAAACTTGTCAATCTCGAGTTTTGTCATCAGTTTATATGGCCTGCAAGTTTCAAGGTCATTGAAAACATGTAAGACAATAAAATCGGGGCTCCAATGTACTACTTTTTTCTCCCAGATTTTGTGTTTACAAGTGAGTGTCCTCATTATTCACGGGCATTGTATTCAACTTTCATTTTCACGTGCATAACTCAGCAAAAAATTCATTTGCATTAAAGAGAACGCTCAATTGCTTTCTAAAAATGTTCAGGAAACATGCTGATATGACTTGAAAACTGTAATAATATTTGTTACGCCATTAGACTGTAATACAGCAATGCCGAGGGTCTCTTTCTCCAGGAAACGAAAAGCTATTTTTGTGTAGAACAACAGATCAGGAAAAAAGTCTAAACTCACTGATAAAATGCAAATGAATTTTTTGCTGAGTTGTGCAAAATTAAAAAATGGATTTATGTTTAAAATTTTATTTGAATTTCGAAAAAATAAGACTGACACAAAAGTGCAGTGAAGCGGAAAAATTAACATCGAAAAAAAAAAAAACAAATCGAGAGGAAGCGGCTCATTGATTAGCTGGCAAGCGCCTCAACCGGATGTCAGGGACTATGTCCGTATTTGGAATCACTGGGTTGGGCATAGGGAGTTCTCAAATTGCATACGGGTTAAGATATTGTAACACAAGTTGCGCATTACTTCCCGTACTTGCCTAACTATGTTATCAAGCTCGGTATCTGATATGTTTGAAAAATAATTCTCTTCCAGTGACACGCATACCAAATTCATGTCGTCGACGCCGTAACGTCCTATCCGAAACTCCCATAATGCGAGCAATGTCGGTCCATCGAAATCCACAATCTCTGTAGAGTGCATCTAATTGTTCCCAATGTATTGCGAACCGAGGACGCCCCAGTGAATCGGATTGTTCATGGTCAAGAACTGAACTTTGACAATCATTCTCATCGTCTTCATCCCCAAACGACAAAGCATCGTTGCTGAAAATGAGCTCTTAGAACAGTTGTTCGGCTGAGCAGTTGGTTTAACTGAGCTATGCAGGTCTGCTGGGACTCTACTTGCCCATACACCTCATGAAAACGGTTAATCAGCATAGACAGAGTGCGCTCGTATTCTTCTAATCGCCGAACCAAAAATTCTGAAGTATTACAAGAAGCTGAATCAAACTGTTCTTCCGAACTTTCTATCAGCCTTCCCAAGGTTTGGAAGCCATTGTGTCCTTTTTCACCTTTGAACGTGCATAACCTGGATCCTACTTCCTGTGATTCCAAATACGGACATAGTCCCTTACATCCAGTTGAGGCACTTGCCAGCTAATCAATTTCCGCTTCCTCTCGATTCGTTTTTTTTTTTCGATGTTAATTTTTCCGCTTCACTGCACTTTCGTACCAGTCTTATTTTTTCAAAATTCAAATAAAATTTTAAACATAAAACCATTTTTGAGTTATTTTTTTAAAAAAATAACTCCTAGCTAGTCGGCATGAAGACGTGTTTGGCTATTATATGTGGATGGATGTTGGTTGAGTGGATCATTCATGTATGTATTTCACACCAATCAGATTTGGGATTCTATCAAGGACCAATAAAAATGCGGCTTGTATATATAGATCGTTTTTATGAATATTTGTTTTGGGTTCAAGGTACGGCCATTTTTGTTTTGCTATAGATTCGACCTTATTGGGTCGTGTTGGTCTGATTTTTATGTAGCTTTGCGTGAGAACATTGTGTGTGGGTTCTGAAACCGAGAAAGTGTTTGGAAATTTCATCGTGGTGAAGGTGATTCTCTTGGTTTACGGAATCAGGTGGTTCAGTTGACGACACAATATGGGTATAGTATTTGTTGACCACTCTATATTAAAATGTATGATGTTTTTGAGTAGAATAAATATGTATATTAAGAATAAATGTTGTGACTTCCATTTTTAATGTCAGTGTTGTGTGCTTGCTCAACGTTTTGTTTTGATCCCCAAGTGAGAACAAACTGACGCTGTGTGGGTTGTTTGTAAGGGCGAGTGTTAAAGATTTGAGATTCCAACCGCGCGGTGTTTAAACTGTTTTCTCTTGGTTAAAAGTATAGTATTAGTAGGAGCTTTGGATAAGTAATAACACGAGTGACCACAAATCTCTCAAGGTTATTCCCCCAAAGAATAACGTGATTGTAATAGGTTGAGGCATGTGCGTTTATTTGGGTTCGAGAGTTGCCAAATTATAGGTATTTTAGTGAGGTTGGAATGTGGCCGGAGAAGGTTTGACGTTTCCTGCTTAGGAATAGTAGGACTTCACTGGGCGGTCATGAGTTATTTATTGTACTATCGTTTGAAAAGCTCATGACGTGATGATGTTACAAGGGCACGTTTTGTCTGCTCGGCAAATATTAAATTAGGTGTTTGACAACGTGGTTGGATGGCACAGCAAGAGAAAATCATCATTTGTGCCGCGAGTGAGGGCTGTAGGAAGGTATAGTAGTTGTTGTGCGAGTCTCGCATTTCAAACTTCGCATTGATGGCTATCTTCAGTAGTACGGCAGTGCAATGCGGCTATTTCCATACCAATGACGTAATGCTTGCAAGTGTTTACGTCGGCCAAATTTATTTTCTTCAGATCTCTGAACTCGCCTTGATGAAACAGCCAAAATATTCACTTCAACTGGCTAAACCGACAAGAAATAGTCGCAAAATTGCAAACAAATTAACGACCGTCGCTTCTGGCGAAATAAACATGCAAAGTAAACATAATCTTGTTTGTCACGTACCGAAAGTGAAAGCTGCAACATCAGCGCATTCCATGGCTGACGCAATACCTTTTTAGTATATTTAATATTCCCAACGCAAAGCGGTTGCAGTTACGTTTACTCATAGGCAAAAGAAAAAAAAAGACAGCCAGCTTTTTGGTAGTCTCCTTTACAGCCATTGTTTGGGCTCGTCACGCAAAAAACAACGGCTGAAAAGAAAACTAGCTTTTTGGGTGTGCAGTCAAGCGTGTCACACAACTTCATCGACAGCTATTTTTAGCACGGCCGTGGGAATATCGGTACTGATCATGTTACGCTTGCAAGTTAGGGCACTTTTCTGCTTCTGGTTGCGAAATTAATATTGTACCAGTCCAAGTAAAACCGTCTCGTGGTTTGGCCGAAATGCACTGGTGACTAGAGTTGTTTGTTTCTCGCGTTCGTCGAAAGAAAGTCGTCCTTGCTTGCAGAAAGGTTTCTGTTTTATATTGATGATGAAAATAATGGAGCCATTTCAGAAACCCGAGAATACTTTGTTCTTGTTCCATCTGGCTATTGGTTTGCAATTTCTGGGTCAATTTGGCTTCTTAGTGAGCGTGTTTGCGATTTTGTGATCATGTTTACGGTAAATGTTGTCAACAGTTTTCAATCCATGTTTTGATGTACTTAGCGGTTTTCTTTCGGCTTGGAATGAAAGTGGATGGATAGTTAAACATCAAGGTAACCTTAAAAGTGACTACCAGATATTTTTTTCTGTTTACGTTTGAAGAAATTACTGACATATTTTTTGTCTTCAACAGTATGGTTCGATCGATCGGTTGCACACCATAGTCATGGGAAAGGGAAAGCAGCCTAATTTTAGAACAATTGCACAATTTCTTTTTAAATTGTTTTTGAGTTATTTTTCCAAAAGTAGCTCTTAGTCGGCGCGATGGACCATGCACATGAACCATGCACAAATAGCTCAACCCATGAAATAAACCATCCCAACAGGACTAACACCCAGTTCTACCCCAAGCCACCCAATCAAATGAAAAAATAACTCCTGCACGCTTAGCGTGCCTATGTTTTAATTTGTGTACTTCGCAATTTTTTTTTAAGTAAATTTTTATTTTGTCGACTCAATTTTTTTTTATCTCACCTATTATTTCTAGAAGCAAACACCATTTTTGGGGGAGGCTATTTTTGTCCGCATCGAAACGCCATAGTGAAGAGTGCCCGCCGAAGAACAAATTAAATACGGCGAAGCATGCACACCGAAAAACAGAGAGACTATGTACAACTGTTCGTTCATCTTTTGCTTAATGTAGCAAGTTGGAAGTAAGGAATTTTAATAACTAGAGCTTGCTAGTATTTTTATTATGATTATTAACACTTTTATTTTGTTGGTTTGGCTTAGCAAGCATTGCGAACTTCAATATCAACTTCAGTATCAATTGGATAGCTTGGTGCAAGACTATGCTAAGTGACTTTTTTTTTTATTCAATATCCTCACCGAATAATGCAGCTTCCACGTGCACACTTTTTGAGACGTGTTTTTGACGCATGTTAATATGTACAAGCTAAATAAAATTTACATCTCTGTGGCCAAAATATGGACTGTAAACAGATTATAGAAACAAACCTCACAGTGTCCGCGGAGACAGTCGGTAAATGCTCTGTATTTATTATTCACCACTGAATTTTCCTTCAACTGAAAACAACACAAATTTATTCATTCAAGAAAGTTTTACCCTGCGTGATGGTTTGTGGTTTCGGATTTGCATTGTGTGGTTCCAGAAAATATCCATACTCCCCCCACAGAAGGGATTGGAAATTCTGGGGAGAAGGGGGGTCTCAAAGACCCCAAAATTTAAAGCAATGTATGAAGCTAAATTGGAATTTCCGGAGGGGTGGGGTGGGGTGGGGTGGGGGGGGGGGGGTCATAGGGCAAATCCCTTCCGTGGGGGGGTATGGATATTTTCTGGAACCACACATTGAGAAATATCTTTTCATTCAAGTTAAATTTTTGTGTAGAAATTTATTCTTGTGTTTGTGTGACTCTCGAGTACGAAAAAGAAAATAGTGAATACAATCTTAGCTTTAATTTGGCCACATCCACATTCGCACTCATACCGATCTGGGTTTCAAGCCGCACACGTCCTGATTATATATATTTGCGTGCAAATCCAAAAAAACATGCATTTCAGTTGAGGTATATAACAAAATTCTTTGTCCCATACCAAGCTGAGTGGACTGATGATATTTTATTAGCCATCGATCCAGTGTTTGAAATCCTCCTATATCGCACAATGCTCACAATTTTACTCAGTGCTTTAATAATTATTAATCTCTTAAACTGGATTCCAGTGTAGTAAAAATATAACTACCATGTGTTAAAAGAACTTAGGCCTTTTTAGAATTACTTGAATTACTCAGACTGACTCAAACTCTCAAACTTAACATTATTCGTTCTTGGTATGACAATCGTCCCCTCGAGTGCAAAGCCGTCAAAAAAAAATTATTAGGTCACAAAATTCAAAGCTCGATCCATTCCTTCCATTCCAGTGCGCGGTCATTTGGAAACGTTTTCGTGAAGCCTTTGGAAATCTTTGTAGTTTTTGCTATAGTTCATGCTTTAAGGCTCAGAAAGCAAAATTTCTTCCTAAGTTTATTTAATAATGGGTTCTTTTAGCGTTTGGTTGCGGCTTTAAAATTGCAAAAGAATTAGAATGTCGAAAATTTGGTTTATTTGACCTTTAAATCACTTTCTCCTGTCAGAAAATTCCACATATTCTGTTTTTGTTGTTGTTGTTTTTCCAGGTGCTTCAATGTTTATGACAACAGTTGTCGTTGGTGCTGTATCCTTTGTCTCAACTATAACATTGACAACTGGTCCATTCATCAGGGATGTTCTATTCAACCTGGGAGCTGTTTCATGGACATTCATCATAATATTTAAAGAAAACATAACATTAGGAGAAGCAATAGGTAACTAAACAGTATTTTGTTCCCTGATTATTGCGGCCATATACGTCTAGGCCTTAAGTTTAATATGCACACTGCTAGCTTAATAGTCTGGAACTCGTTTTAAGAGTGTAGCCCGAAAGTGCAGGTATTGACATCCAGAGTATGTATATGTAGGAAATAAATATAATATTATTACCTAGCTATATAGTGCTGAAAGCCCGCAGTGCTAGAACTCTGCATGTGTTATCATATGCCTGTAGTACTAAGTAATCAATTCTCACACAAAAAAGAGATGTCTCTCTTAATAAATTTGCTGATCAATCTCAATCCTAACAAAAGATGATGACATATATCAGAGCTGAAGTTCATAAATTTTAATTTTAAAGTCAGTTTCTAGGGATTATAGTTGGCACTTTAACAAACACAGCTTTCGTCGACTTTGGCCTTTTGTGGTGTGTTTTAGAGGGTAGTGATTCAGCAAGAGTAATTTAAGAGTGGTGCCAAGCATTAAATCTATAACAACCTTTTAAATAATTATGTGTCACTTTTATAATATAATGTCAACTGATTACTTTTTTTCCTTTGTCAATAGGTTTCATTGTATTTTATGTAGTTTACATTCTTGTTGTCATTTTTGGCCACTACATCTACCAAAGATGGAAAAGAAACTCAGTTGGTGTTGAAGTAAAGTCCAAATCCTCAGAATCAGGTATTTTCATAAAATTATGTAATTCTCCAACCCTCCAAGTTTATTTTTTTTCTTAGGCCATTTGGCCACCAACTGACAAGTTTGGTCGCCAGTGAAAAATTCTAGTCACTAAATTAAGCTCAAGCTTTAAATCATTCTTCTTAATTTTAGTCGCCAGGCTGGCGACTTCGGTTTAAATTTGGTCGCCAGCTCCAAAATTTTAGTCGCCATGGCGACTAAAATGGTCTTAACTTGGAGGGTTGTTCTCACTAGGTTTTAACCTACACAGTCGCACTAAGGCCTGTTTGTTAGGAATTTCTAACTGTGACATGGCCATTGTGAGACACCTTTAAAGGTAGATGTCTGCCTTGTTATCAGGTGCTTATGGCATGGGTTTTTGCTGCAAACAAAGATTTTAGCTACAAATGTCTGGGAACAAGGCAGGGTAGATGTATCTTTCCATGCCAAAATGTTTTAATTATTTAGAAATCATTAACTGCACCCTGCAGGAAAGCACATGATAAAAGCTGTACTTCATTTAATTTATAACTCATTTTATAATTCTCTGATGCAAGCAAAGAAAATTTACATTTTGATATTTGAAATGAACAAGTGATTGTCCTGTCCTTTTCTCACAGTGAAATGATTTCTAAAAGAAATAGAAAGCATTTTCCCTGCGCATCTGTTGAGTTATAGAAGAATCAAACACTTGTAAAAGTTTGGGAAAACTTTGGGAGCTATATATATCCCTATAACTTCAATACTTGATAGAAATTAACATACATTGTCTGAACATTATCTTTTCACTATATTTTTTTTATATACAGAAACAAATGGCGACTTTTTGGAGTCAGGAGGCCATGCTGGAGCAAAAAAACTAATGCATGCAGCCAGAGAGATAAATGATTCTGTGAGTGCTGTAACTATCAAGACAGAATCAAATGACATCATGCATCAGGGAAGCACAGTCCCACATCATCCTCACAACACACTTTCAGGTAGGGCATATGTTATTGATAGCATTAATTTTTTGTACAGCTCCTAACAAGAAAGCTTGCTATTACAGTGTGAATACTTTAGGGGGGGAGACTCTTAACTACAGATCCAGATCAGTTGCTAGGGGATTGCTGCATGAAGACTGTATTTTGAAGCAAGTGATTTTGAAGCATTTTGTAATGCTAAGTGGTGAATTTTATTTGGGGGTACACCTGCTTTAAGAAATATATCATTGCGCATGCGAAACTAGTGCCAGTCCCAAACTGCGCATTAAAATTTAAAATGCTTAAGACTCCAAGAAAACAAGGTAAAGCTCCCATTTCGTTAACGAATCAGAGATAACGTCGCCGTCTTTATAATCTGACGTATGCTTTTACCGTTTACATGAAAAGAGGAAACGCTACTGATGAAAGTCTTTAAAAACGAGTGTTTATTACGCCATAACTCTTATAATAATGCGAATTTCACAAAAACGATATGTCACATTACGCATGTGGACGTTCTTTAACTATTGATGCTCATTTACATTTTAAAATCTATCCACTGTTTGAGTTTTGAGGTATTTTCTGTTCTGGTCACGTGACGCGTTAAATATGACCGTGACTTGAAATTCTTGGAGGAATCTTCAATAGAACAAACTCATGCAAAAAGCTTATCGATATGAGGTCTGATTTCCAAAATATGGCACTTAGAAACCTGCCTTAGAAACAAATTGGTAGTCAAGAGTCACCCCCCTTAACGCCTGATGTCAACAATAGACTTCCAACAAATTATCAATCTATGCTGACCACTCAATGGCAACATTAAATTTGTGACCATTTTTATTGTTTCAATACTAATGCTCAATCATTTGCAAAGAATTTGCTTGGGTGGCCTTGGTTAGAGTCAATTTGGACTGCAACTGCTATAAATATTTTGTGGCTAGTCTGAAGAATTGTCTGCCAAAGACACCCCAGTATGAAATGATTGGGATAAGATTTTAATTTAGCCCTACACTGACTCAATCAATATCAAGTAGAAGTCCAACTTTCATCTGCTGTTGTTTGGTTTCATATGTTGGGTCAGCTGTCTGGCAAATGAAATACCAAATACTAGGTCAACAAACTTTATCCTATATGATTAAGTTTAATATATCTGTATTTATATGATCTTTTTTTGTAGATGCTCTGCTTGCATCTGGAGAGACCTTCCTTGCTCCAGTAATTCACAGAACTCCAATTTCTGCCAGGCAGGATCCTGAGGAACCCACACTTTCAGGTACTTTTTTAATTGCTGAACCTGAGTTTCAAAGATTTAGTAAGGTGGTTGACCAGTCATGATCAGCCAGTTGAAGTCTACAGTCAGGTACATGTAGACAACTATCAATCTGTCTGTCTGTCTGTCTGTCTGTCTGTCTGTCTGTCTGTCTGTCTGTCTGAAGTTGTTCCCTGGCTGCCATGCACAAGGAAAAACCTGATACCGAAGGTGACAAGGATTAATTCAAAACTAAACCAAAATGAAAGCATATTATTTTCTGTTAGACATGAATGACATTAGCTATGATATGCTCCTGCTTTGAAGTTGATTATGATGGCTAGTTTGTTTTGTTTTGTTTGTTTTTTTTTTAGATGAAGAAACACCTCTTCTGGTTGGAAACCGTAGAGTTAGTGCATGGAGGCAATTTTTGCAGGGCTTGGAACCCATTGATCGAGAAGACTGGTGTAAAAGCAACTTCTTCTGGAAATTCGTTCTGATTGTTAAGGTCAGAACTTCTTTAATTTATTAGTTTCAAGCAAAAGTAAAAAAAAATGAGACTGAGCACAATAACCGATCAGAGATGCTTCACGGATCTGTCTTGAGCTATGTTATCAGTATCTTATACCTAGATCTCCCACTGCCAGATGCAAATTTGGATCTGGGTACAAGTTCATCCTTTTTGATCGGGGGAGGGGCATTCTTGTCCCCATATCCCTTTTCACTTTTCTTAGCTGGCGGGGCCTTGGCACAAGGAACAAAGGGCTCTGGGAACATGGATTTTTGAATCATTTCACATTTTTTGATTGGCTGTTTGAAACAAAAAAACAATCTTGAGCGGAAGTAAAAAATGCCATGACTCTGCCATACATTATTATAGAAACATCATGACTGCATACATGAAGACTGGAAGTCCTAGGGTGCTTACCATTTGACAGAAGGAACCGGTTGGAATGAACACTGATTACTGGTAAGGGATTTTCCAAAATCAGCAAACCAACCGAACGAGATAGCGCTTACCATTTGAAGTTCGGTTTCCTGTTATTGTTTTCCGTTGATGAGAGACTGGAACTGGGAAATCGTGCAAATGGTAAGGAAATTTCCGACGTTCCGTTCCGAACGGAAAAAGAGGAGTACCTCTGGAGGTAACTTCCACAATTCCCGAACGGTATTTCCGGAAAATTACTGTTCCATTTGACTTTCAACCGAAATTTCCGGATTTTTTGGCTAAATGGTAAGCACCCCTAGACTCTAGGGGCGTTTTCCGTTTGCAAAAAATTTCCGAAAATTTCCGATCGGGAAGTGCTCGTTCCATTTAGACACTACTCCCATTCGTTCTCAGGCTCAGGACGTTTTACCAGTAAACTGACAGCACAACAAACAGAAGCTTATTAGGCGAGAATAACCAAGACGAAAATTCACGTATAAAAATACAACAACCTGAATAAAATTAATACGGTAAGTAACTAAATATGTATTACTAATTAGTGGCAATTCTTACCTGCAATTGCACAGCTACGATTCGCGCATCTGAGCGAATCGTTCGAAAACCACAATAAGGGAACATCAACATAGCCTGCGAATACAGCCGCCTCTCATCGCTCCCGGCTGGTTTGGCGTTTCGCGAGGGAGAAAACGAAACGCCAAACCGGCCGGGAGCGATGAGAGGTGGCTGTACTCGAAGGCTAACATCAACAAAGACGCCATGTTTGTTTGTTTCGTGAGCAAAAACCGCGCCAAGGAACATGGCACTAGTGGAACGAGGCGAATGGTACAGGATTTTCCGATCATTTCGTTAAAAACGAGAAAAGAGGAATACCTCTAAAGGTATTCCTCTTTTTCCGAAAAATTTCCAGTAGAAAAGTCTGTTCCATTTGATTTTTCACCGGAACAACCGGTTTCTCCGTGCAAATGGAAAACGCCCTAGGACCGGAAATCCTTTGTCTAAAGAGCCCTTTGTTTCTCGTGCTAAGGCCCTGCTGGCTAAGAGAAGCAACAGGCCTATGGGGAGGAGAAATTAGAGGGGGGGAGGGGGGGAGTGGATAAAATTGTGCATCAGTTTACTGAGACTAGCAGTTTGGTTGCAGGCTCCTGCGGTATTTTGTCTTAATCTCACTGTACCTGTTGTGGATTACGACAAAGAGAATCATAACTGGAACAAATGGCTGAATGTCTTACACTGCATAACAATGCCAGTCTTTGGTAAGTACTTCATGTAATTATCTGATATCAGTTGCTCATAAAACAGTGTCGTACAATACCCGACAATAGCCCTGATTTTCTGAGAGACTCGACATTCCAGGTGAGATTCCAGGTGAGATTATATTAAATACTAAATTAGCTGCAGACAGTTTACAAGACAAGTCGTTATGATGTTGTAACGGACATTTCCCATCTATGTGTGGAACAAGGATTCATAGCTTACAAAATCAAAAGTTCAAAATACTGTATGACACTATGTGGACAGAACAAGTGAATTAAAAAGACAGTAAATTAGTGCCAAAAATTCTTTTTAAAGATAGAATTATGAGTTATTAGTAAATAACTTGATTGAAGCTGTTAGCCTTAACCAACGTAGATCCCACGGGAACGGATATGAAATAGGCCATATTCGTATTCTCGGTATTGGACTGGAACTAGCTTGCAATGGAGGCTAATGCGGGGGAATATCATTAAACTTCATGTAATTTGCATTTGAAAAGATTCCCCGCATTAGCCTCAATTGCAAGCTAGTTCCAGTCCAATACCGAGAATACGAATATGGCCTATTTATATTGCATTTGTTTTTTAGTAGAGTGCGGTCACGATAATACAAACTCAGTTTTTTTCCGACAGTTTTACGAGTTCGTTGCCATGTATTACCAACGTTGAATGCAATTCGTTAATTTTATTTTTCGCTTGCTATATCCATTCCAAATCATATCGTCTTCATTCAAAATTTCATTCTCAAGTAAAATTGTAAATAAGCGATGAATTCTGTAACTTCCAATTCATGAGAGGGGGGAGGTAACTGATTGGGTGTTATTTGAATTACAAACAATAATAACAAAGGACACTTTTACAGATCTGTCACGTTCATAATGTTTTCCTCGTCAGCTGGCATTGTTATGATTGGTGACCGGTTTCCTGTCTGGGTGTCGGCGCTTTGCGGAGGACTGATTCTAGCTCTGATCGTTGCCATGACAACTAGAAGTGACAGACAGCCATGGGGTCATTTTGTAAGTATTTCTACAATACACATTGCTTCAAGAGATCAAGATCAAACAGATGAACTTCTGCAGAAGTCATTGTGAGACGCACAAATTTTAGTGCCTCTGGCTGTGGATTGAGAGGTCTAGGGTTAAAACTGGTTCCAGAAGAGGGGGGGGGGGGGGGGGGTGGGGCAACCTTACATACGCTTTACGGGCGTTTGCGGCTGGATTGGGTCCCGTTTTTGACAGGTCTACGAAAGGGTTCTAATTTGACCTTTTAGTCTGAAATGGGGTCGCTGAATGGGAAAAATGAATTTTAGCCTATCTAAAGCACGTCGTTTTGAAATGTGCAAGAAAGAGGATGATGCAGTATTGTGAAGAAAATTTGAAAACATAAATATCCTCGCGGTACTTCCCGTCTGAGATTGGGTATACGATTTAACTCTAGTCTCAGATGGGGTAGGGGTTCCTAAATACCAGCAGAGCACCCCACTCCAACTTTTTACAAGTATTTCCCCCCCCCCCCCCCCCCCCTTCCCCCCGTGAGTCTTAACATACTGACACGCTTCAATCTCTTTCCAGCTATTTGCCTACGCGGCATTCGTGATATCCGTGATCTGGATCTACATCACGGCAAATGAGATCTTGAACCTGCTTCAGGTACAGTTGTTGGTGTAAAATATTTCTCATCTTGAAGACTTGTTTGTTGTATTGTTGTGCATTATCCCTTTTTGCCCAGTCAGTTGCACTTGCAGACCCCGCGGTCAGTCAAAGGAGATGTTTTTTTTTTATATGAAAAATGTTACATTACTTCAATCAATGTTGTTTCTATAATGCTAATTTGCAGACTTTTGGCATCGCGTTTGGTTTGAGTGACGCAATTCTTGGTCTTACTTTCCTTGCCTGGGGAAACAGCATTGGAGGTGAGACAGAGTCAGTCTTTCCTCTCTCAACCTGCTCTTTTCTTTGAATTCCCTCTCAATCTCAGAAGAAGACGAACAGTCTCTGGCTGCTTACCATTTAGCCAAAAAATCCGAAAATTTCGATTGAAAAACAAATGGAACAGTAATTTTCCGGAAAATCCGTTCGGAAATTGTGGACTACCTCCAGAGGTACTCCTCTTTTTCTGTTCGGAACGGAACGTCGGAAATTTCCTTACCATTTGCACGATTTCCCAGTTCCAATCTCTCATCAACGGAAAACAATTAATAACAGGAAACCGAACTTCAAATGGTTAGCGCCATCTTGTTTGGTTGGTTTGCTGATTTTGAAAAATCCCTTACCATTATTCAATGTTTATCCAAACTGGTTCCTTCCAACAAATGGTAAGTACCCTATCTCAGTTTTCGCTAAGTTTGTTGAGCAAGAAACTGAAAAAGCGAGAGCTTGTAGTGACCGACCTGGAGTAAAAGCCGAGCTGCCCATTGATCTGCCGACACGTACCAAAGATTGCAGTGAAGCCAAAACTTCAAGCTTATTTTATTTTTCAGATTTTGTATCAAACACAGCTATGGCAAGACAAGGATTTTCTCGCATGGCCGTATCAGCTTGCTTTGGAGCTTCTTTGCTAAGTATCCTTTGATCTCCAGCAGTGATTTACTGATTCACTGTTATTTTCTCGTCAAGTTTTTGTAAAATACAGCATAACTCCTAAAAATTGAAAGCTGTACTACACGCTGCACCTTTCTTATTTGGCTCCCGGCTGGAATGAATCTGGGATGGATCTTTGAAAGTTCAAGCCAAATCATCCTCGTTCACTAGAGAAAGAAAAGGCTTAAATGGTCCGTTTGCAAAAACGCGGTCACATCCTGGAAGGTCGAATGTGACAGCCTTCAAAGCAAAGCGAATTCAACCTGTCAAGCTCAAGACTTTCTTTGTGTTGGATGTTCCAAGTGCTTATAGCTTGCCATCCAGAATGCGGACTGTACCGTGTGACCGTTTCTTGCAAAAGGTTCATTCTAAACTTATCAAGTCAGTGTCAAACATGTGTAAATCAAACTGGTAATAGCGTGTGCAGTAAATATCACCTTTCCAGGCTCGTTTCCCAAACTCTTGCCTTAGGATATAACACTTGGTAGGCTGAACTGCCGGGCTATTTGTTTGAGGTCTGAGTTTTGTTTGTGGTTCGTTTTAGAGTGACAGAGCTACCTTAACTTTTCTCCAGATCTCTTGTTAGGTATCGGTATATCAAGCACTGTAGTCACGGTGTCGCATGGACATGCACTACCAGTAAGTATATTTGTCTTCTTTAGTTAGCCATTTAAGGTGGCTCGACTGGATTTAATAGGGGCAACACCTCTCAAGTTTGAGAACTAACCAGACCGTCATTAACAATACCATCGGAAAACGATCACCACAGCTGAATTAGGTAAAGATGGAAATTTGTTATGACCAGTGTTATTTTTACATCGGGAGTTGTCATAGTTGTCGATGACGCTCTTACAGAATTTGTTCAAACTTTGCCAACATTGAGGCAGGTATAGGAGGTACTTGCTCCCTTGAGCGATTTCCGAAAATATCTCCTGGTGCCGAGCAATACGAACGAGATTGATAAGCGTGATGACGTCATTACGTTGCTATGACAACTCCGATGTCAAAATAACACTGGTCATAACAAATTTCCATCTTTACCTAATTCAGCTGTGGTGATCGTTTTTCGATGGCATTGTTAATGACGATCTGGTTAGTTCTCAAACTTGAGCGGTGTTGCCCCTAAAAAATCCAGTCGAGCCACCTTAATTCTCGTATTTTTCTTTGACCTTTGAAAGCGCAAAAAGAATCGCGAGAGAACTGGACACGAGCGCAAACGAGGAAGCGCGAGGGGGTGGGGGTGAGGAGCCAGACAACCACGCTCACGCTCCGCGCTTGGTGTTTCTCTCGTCTGCTCTAGAGAGGAGTTCAGCAAGAAACCCGTTAGTAAAAGATTGCTTGTAAGTGTTCAGTACAACATGATAGGTGGAAAGGTAAAGTCTGCATACGAGCCTAGTGACCCATCAGGCTGGAGTTTATTTCAGTTTCAGTAGCATGAAGCGACTAGGAGTATTTCTACTCCCCCCTGGATGGGATGCTAGTCCATCACAGGGTTGCCATCAGCATTATTCCGCTGGTACCCATTTATACACCTGAGTGGAGAGAGACACTGAGAGTAAAGTGTCTTGAACAACAACAGCACAATAACCCGGCCCTGCCAGGGCTCCAACCCGGACCGCTCGATCCGGAGTCAAGCTAGCCAGCGTAGCTTGGCGTTCTAGTCAGTCAGGGAGAGCGAGAAAACGAGCGCGCGAGCAAAGCGACGACGGGGGGCAGAAGGGGAGAAAGAAAGAACGCCAGCCGCCAGACGCCACTTAAACGGGAGAAATCTTTTGAATTAGACTGACTAGAACGTCAAGCTACGCTGGCTAATGCTTGATAAATGCAGCTCTTGCCGAATCCAGTAGGCAAAACGGCGAGGACGTCTTTTCCCAGATATAGGTTTCTCACCGCTTGTTCTTGTTGGGTTTTCAAATGTAAACCCCGAAGTTTGCCTGAAATAGCATCCATGTAAATGAGTAATTCACATCAACTGCTTGCTTCACTCGTCACTTGTCATCAAATGCTAATGAGCAGCGTGAATGCGAATGAGTCATTTGGAATAAATTAAAGCCAACGAACCAATCACTGGGCAGATTAGCGATTTTAGCCAATGGGAATTAGCGGCCTCTGGAGGCCGCTAATTCAAAAGATTTCTCCCGTTTAAGCGGCGTCTGGCGGATGGCGTTCTTTTTTTCTCCCCTTCTGCCCCCCGCCGTCGCTTTGCTCGCGCGCTCTTTTTCTCGCCCTCCCTGACTGACTAGAACGCCAAGCTACGCTGGCTAGAGTCAAGCACACTAACCATTACGCCACCGCGCCTCCCGCAATACAACATGATGCTAACACCTTTTTTGCCATTATCTCTCTCCAGTTACGTCACAAACATCACCGGTACCAGATCTCCGCAGGATTTCTAGCCTCAAGTCTCATATCGTCCGCCATCTTAATTCCTTTAATGGGATTCAAAGTACCCCGGATGTACGGCGTGTACCTGATTGTTCTATACTTGGCTTACTTGGCAGTGTCTATAGCGGCCGAAATTAAACATATTTGATGGTTATCAGACCGTGAAGGATTGGGCGGGTTTACTTTTGAAACTGGTTAGGTTTTTATTTGTAAGTTTTATATATTTTATAAAGTATTTAGGGTCGTAAAGTATGGCCTTTTGTCTCGGTGGTGACAAAAGCTCAAGTGAGAGCCTTTGTGACAATTCTTTTAGTTAACTGCCTTTCAAAAAATACGACGTAAGTGTTATATAAAATCAGAAACTTATAAGATGTTTAAAACCCTTATGGGTTTCTGATAAAATATAATAATAAGTTGCAGGTGTTTAACAACACAATGGTGGCTAAAACTGTGTAGCGCCTTAAGGTAGTTTCTGTGTAAAATTGTTTGTTTTTTTTTGTAAACTAGCGCTTAAGTGTTCAAATAATATCCAGACGTTTGAGGACTACTGTCCCTTCATCAGTGGAATAGCCGAACACAGACAATTTGGTTTAAGTCGTGAAAGTTGAATGTTGGACTTCAACTTAAGAAATGGCCAAAATGAATTTGTGTTTAGGTACCAAGGTAAATTTGGTATCGAATTAATCCTGAGGTCATTCAAACAATTTTTCAGTGTTTTCAAACTATGAATGACAAGTGTTTACAGCAAGTGGTGCAACTCGATCTTTTGGGAGAAACTTACAAGTTTGTGTGTGGATCTGAGGGCCGGTTTACATGAAGACAAGTTGTTGCTATATGAGAGACATGTTTACTCTACGTGCTGTAAACTACAACCTAAGTGGCAATTACATTCTGCCACTTCCAAAGCTAAGGACAACAACGTACGGTCTGAACTCGTTCAGGCACTACAGTGCAAAACTATGGAATGCTCTCCATGAGGCCTTGAGAACTTGCAAGGATTTTAACGAATTCAAGAGGAATATTCGAAATTTTTATCAATTTTAATATTAAATATAACTTATTATAAATTGTAAATTTTTATATTGTATTCTTTCGATTTTATCAATTTTACTATTTTGTAGGCATGCTTTTTATATATTTTAAAGATAAATTTGTTTTTTTACTGTATTTTAAATTTATTATTTTACTCGAAGACATTAGCTTTTATAGCTACTCTCAAATTGGAGTTGAAATAAAGTTCATGTATGTATGTATGCTGTTGTGGGGCTTAACCTCTCCCCCGAGACATCGTTTACCGAGTGTATATATGAAAAGGTTGTCAATGTTGACCGAGCTAAAGCTTTTTTAGCTTTTTCGGGGGGGGGCTCGGGCTTGGTGTGGATGATGACCCTTTCACCAGAGAAAATCTTTTTTCCATAAAGACAGGGCCTCAAACACTATTTAAGCTATCTGGCCCAAATTACAGTCCGGCGGGGGAGCAAGTGCCAGTTGATGGCGCGATCACTTCTCCAAGAAGTGACTGAGCCTGCGGTTTTCGTCCCAGAAGTTGCTAAGCAACATGACGTATTTGTTCGCGCGATTGCTTCCGGAGTACTCGTGAGCGCTCGTGCTAGTTTTTGATTGAATGAAATAATTCGGAAACTCTTTGAGTGCTTCAACGAAGATTTGCCAAAACTGGCACTTGTTCCCCCGAATGAACTCGAACATTTGCGTCAAGTCGTGTTAACACAACGAGGTAGTTTTGAAACGAAACTAAGGCCCGTTCCAAACGCCGCTCCACTCATGTGCCGAACCTAACTGGTGAATTAAGTACGGCAGAAGAGCGGCGTTTGAATCAGTTTGGTCCGGCAGTTTTAATTTGGTTCGGCAAACAACGTTAGGTTCGGCAGGGTCTGCCGCACTATAAGGCATTGGAGCGGCGGCTGATTCATACGGCGTTCTTCTCATGTGCCGAACCTAATGCATGAATTACTGTAATGTATTTTCGATATAACGGCGCTCATGATTGGTCTAAAGTGGAGTGGCGTGACTAGGTCTGACCAGTCATGCATGAAACACGACGGCATAAAATTCCGGGGAAATTACTTCGCTCACCGGGCTCGTATTTTGTTTATCTTTTAAATATGTTTCAACTCAAGAGAAGCGGAACTTCATGGGAAAATTGTTTTGGTGGTAATTCCTTTTTGCTGTTTCCCCAATTTGTGAGATCAGATTTGGAGATTAGCATTTACAAACTAATTCTCGAGAGAAAACCAGTTTAAATAATATAAATCTCGCGGAATGAATTTGCTTTTCCGGAAATATTATTATTATAGCAAAACCTGCGTAATAGTTTGCTGATTTCGACTGCAAAAACCTTTTATCATCCTCAACGCAGACGTTCAGTCAACATTATTATTGTTAACGACTTGTTTCCGCGAATTAAGTTCGACACAAATACGCCGTTTGAATCAGCTGTCGCTCCAAAGTCGCTCCAAGGTCGAACCTTACTGAGTTAGGTTCGGCACATGAGTGGAGCGGCGTTTGGAACGGGCCTAAGAAATGAATACATTTGGAAAACATCAGAGCTTATGTGACACGATCACAATTTTATAAATAAAATAGTATTTTGTTAACTTATTCATTCAATCATCACATTAAAATTGTATCATAGTTTTAATTTAATTCATATTTCTTAAGTATGGTGAGAAAAATTGCATTGGATTTTTTAAATCTCAAATTACTGAATAGAACTATTTAAAAATAGAATACTAAATATTTACAATTTTAGATCCACGGTCACAAAGTTACTTGATACGCGAATTTATTTTTGGAAATTTTACCTGTCTTTACAAGTATATGAGTTAAAGCTATGTTAACTTCCAGCCTCCAATGGCAAAAATATATTGTATGGTATGAGTGCGTCTGTGTGCATTATAAATACATTTATAATATAGATAGGAGTCTGCGTGCGCTCTGATTGGCTAAAAACCTATGTTTTATCAGAGTATAAAACATAGAAAAATCATGTTTTATTGTTTTTCGTCAGCTTTCTTCGAGTGCTTCGCGCCTCGTTGGCTATAACCATTCGTATCCAACAAGGGCGAATGGAATATTTGTTTTTATTCAATTGCTTTTTACTAAGTATAAATCCACTGGACATTTCATTTTGATGTAAACGAAGTGATAGTATGAGGAGGCGGGAAAATTTGTGGCGCGGTGTTCACTCCTTGAGTTTAATGGGCGCGATCCATTCAACCAAAAATTTCGGTTTGAGTTTCCGAAATTTTCCCGTGCCGAAAGGAACGGTATTTTCCACTTGACTGAACCGGTCACGTCAAAATGGCGGGTTTGCCGTTGGAGTTGTTTGTTACTCGAGTACGATTTCAAGTAAACAGACATTTTTAATCTTGCGAAGAAACAAGGAGGTGATAATTACCTGTTGACTTGTTCCTGAGAAGAGGTAAATTTACCCGTAGTTACATCTATGACTATTTTGAACTCAATCTTTCGAGATATCTGTCTGTACGCCCGCCGTACGATTTATTTTCATTTACAATACGATTACGTGACATTGCAGTTGACAAGGTCAAGAAACTTCTCTTCCAAGAATTGTACGAAACGTGTCGTCGCGTCGATCGCTGACATTGAAATGTGTCATGAGAATTATTCTATGTCGCGTAAAACAAAGAAACATACGTATGGCTGGTGAAAACACCTGCCGCCGCCATCTTTTAGGTCTTGAAGAGGACGAAACGGAGTGATAATGCCCAATGGAACAGGAAATTCCCGGAATTTCCAAATTCCGGAAAAAAGGACAACCTCTGGAGGTTGTCCAAAATTTTCGAAATGAGTTCCCAGAAACGTTCTGTTCCATTCGATTTTGTACCGGAATTTCCGGAAATTTTGGCCCAATGGATCGCGCCCAATGAAACACGCAACAACAGCGAGCGAGGGAGTTTTCTTTCGAAGATTTTCCTCGACAATCTCCTCTTAAATCGTCTGTTCATGCTGGAAAATTGCGACAACAATTAAGGTTTACGGGAAGATCCGAAGCAATAGCTTTTCTGGAAATTATACGCCTTGTGCAAGACAAGCGAAGCAAGTGTTTACATATTGTACTTGTTTACGGCTCCACGGCTGTCATCAAGACTACTGTCGGTGTAACTACCGACATAGGTTAAACGAACCAAAGTAGTTATAGCTGATCTGTCTGGAAGTCTTTACTGGTAACTAACAGGAACCGTAAAACTAAAATAAAATAAATAATAACAATACTAAACAACCGAAGCGAATACACGAGCGAGCGACATAACATACAACGAAATAAAGTCCGAAATACAAAATATTACGAAACTAGCTAAACCTAAGATACAAGTGAAAGAACACAGCTAACCTTGTCCAGTTGGGACCGCGAAAGGGACGGAAAACACGCTAAACGAGCGATAAATCCTTCGATAAACTTGAGTCAAAACTATAAGACCACGCTGGTTAAACAAACTGGTCACGTGACCGAAAATGGCGCGAATCTTGACCGCGCGCAGACTGGGCTGGCTACAGTCACATGGCTCCCCACAGTGGGAATCCACTGTCCTTACAAAGTCAAATGTTCTAACGATTCTCAAAACTCAAATAATAATTCGGCGAAATAAAATCAACTATCAGTTCGCAGTTTCTAGATAACAGTTCCAGGTCTACATTAATAAACTGCTTTTCCAGTAAGTAATGTTCCTATGATTAGTACTGCTCCTTCCGTCTATACCGCTCCTTCAGTCAGTACTTGTCTTAACTTGTGGCTCCTCTGGCTCCTCGTCGGGGAATTCCCGGTCTCCTTCCTGGATAAGAACAAGCTTATGGACAGGTCGATCAAGAAACTGTACTGCCTCGATTCTCTTTCCATTCTTGTCAAGACTACGAGCAGCCATGGCGAGTTTAACCTTTCTCACTAGGCCATCCTTGCTTGGGAATACTTCTTTAACTCTTGCTAAACGCCAAGCATTTCTTGGGGCATTTTCGTCCTTCATCAAGACGACATCATTCACTGCCATGTTGCGTTTGGGTGTGATCCACTTCTTGCGAAGTTGAAGTGTACTAAGGAACTCCTTTCTCCATCTTTCCCAAAATGCATTCGTCAGGTACTGAACTCTTCTCCATCTTCTGCGAAGGTAGATATCTTCTCTTTGAAAGATGCCTGGAGGTGACATTAGAACCTTGCTTTTCATGGTCAGTAAGTGGTTTGGAGTCAGCGGCTCTGGCGAATCAACTGAAGACATGTCATTCAAGGCTAGTGGTCTGGAATTCACCACTGCCTGGATCTCTTTCAGTAACGTACGGAAGCTTTCATCGTCCAACTGACGACCACTTTCTGCCAACAGTGCTGCGAGAACACTTCTGACTGTCCTTATTTGCCGTTCCCAGGATCCTCCCATATGGCTTGCCGAGGGTGGATTCATTTTGAATGAAAACCATTCGCAATTCTCTTCAATCAAAGTGCTGCGTACCTTGTTTTCATCCATCTCGTTCAGAGCTTCTTGCAATTCTCTCTGGGCGCCAACGAAATTCGATCCACGGTCTGACCTCAGCTGGCGGATTGGACCACGCTCGGCTTGAAAACGTCTTACAGCATTAATGAAGGAGTCGGTGTCTAGCGTATTTGCAGACTCGAGATGAATGGCACGGGACGCCATGCACGTGAAGACTACACCGTATCTTTTAACCTCCTTGCGGCCATCCTTTATTAGAAATGGACCAAAGTAATCCACTGCGCAGTATGCAAATGGAGGGGCTGGATCTACACGATCTTCTGGGAGGTCTGCTAACCTTTGCTGCACGAGTGGTCCACGAAGCTTTCGGCACTTGATACACTTTGAAATAAAACTCGATACAGCGGACGTGCCACCAATTATCCAGTACCCACGTTGTCGTACTTCGTTGTGGGTCATTCCACTACCCTGATGCTTGATTGCTTCATGACAGTACTGTAGGATGAGGGTTGTAACATGCGATCGCCTTGGTAAAATGATTGGATGCTTAGAAGCTTCAGGCATATTGGCCCTCCTCAGTCGGCCACCAACACGCAGGATACCGTTCACGTCTAAGTACGGATCTAGGCGATAAAGATTGCTACATTTCTTCAGGTTGAAATTTCTTTGCTTGGCTTTCTGTCTATCAGAGAATTCGCCATGCACTTGCAGCAGGGAGAGCGCTTCGATTTCATCTTTGAAATGTTCAAGCTGAAGGCAGCGAATTATTTCCATCTCAGCTTGACCAATCTCTTCTATGTCTACAGGTTGGTAGCTTGTGCCATTCTTCTTCACTGCTGTACTAGTTTGAGCCACTGCAGTTTTCTGGAATCTTTTCTCTCTTAGAAGACGTTTAAACCGCAAGCACACTGCTACTGCTTTTCTCACTCTAGACCAGTCGGAAAATCGATCCAACCTGGCAGTTTCAAAGTAATTAGGATAGCTCTCGTCGCTCTGTGTTACGAGGGTAGACGCCTTGACTTCTGGATCGTTTGGATCTAAGGGTTCTGGAGTGTTCTCTTCTTGGACTCGATAAGGACCACAGTTCCACAGGAAGCTGGGGCCTCTAAGCCATTGTGAATCATCACTCAAGAGCTGTTTGGTCGTAAGACCTCGGGATGCAGCATCTGCAGGGTTTGAGTGTGTGTTGATGTACTGCCATTGTTGAGGTTTGGTATGCTCATGGATCTGTTGTATGCGGTTGGCTACAAAAATGTGAAAGCGTCTGGTCACATTGCTTATGTAGCCCATCACTACCTTGCTGTCTGTCCAAAAGAACTCAGTAACGTTTTCGTAATCGAGCTCTGGTACAAGCCATTGACTCACTCTGACTGATACGACGGCTGCCGTCAACTCTAGGCGTGGGATGGTCACTGGTTTCAGAGGAGCAACGCGGGCCTTTCCCATAACTAAGGAACAATAGGCTTGATTGCTTTCATTCAACAAGCGCAGGTAGCTGCACTGACCGTAGCCTGTTTGACTTGCATCAGAGAAGTGATGCAGTTCGACCGCCTTAATGTCTCCAAAATCTTCAGGTTTGTAGCATCTTGGTATCTTGAGACCTTCAAGGAGTCGTAACTCATTTCGCCATCGTTCCCATCTTGACCTTAGCTCATCACTGATCGGGTCATCCCAGTCAGCATTTTCACGACAAAGGTCTTGTAATATCTGCTTGCCAGTAAGGATTAGGGGTGCTACAAGCCCAAGGGGGTCGTAGACCGAACAAACTGTGGATAAGATGCCTCTTCTTGTAAGTGGGCGGTCTTGAATGACTATACGGAATTGTAAACTGTCAGTCTCTGCGCACCACATAACGCCGAGAGTTCGCTCTATTGGCAAAGGGTCTCTCGTCAGATCTAGTTCCTGTAATCCCTTGGCACGATCTTCGGGGGGAACAGCTTGAATAACTTCTTTCTTGTTGCTGCTAAACTTGTGCAGTCTCAGGCCTGCCCTTGCACACATGGCTTGACAATTCTGAATAAGGTTGGTGGCAGTGTCAACACATTTTACAGACTTCAGTCCATCGTCGACGTAAAAATCCTTTCGCATGAAGTCTGCGGCTTCTGAACCAAACTCTTTCTCGCCATCGTCTGCGGCCTTTTTGAAAGCAAAATTTGCACATCCAGGTGAAGAAGTAGCACCAAACAGGTGTACTTTCATGCGATACTCTTCCGCTTCATTCTTAAAATCTCCATGCTTCCACCAAAGGAATCTGAGGAGATCTCGGTCTGTCTCGTCTACAAAGAACTGGTGAAACATTCCTTGTACATCACATGTCAAAGCCACAGCCTCCTGGCGGAATCGGCAGAGTACGCCCACTAAATTGTTTGTCAAATCGGGCCCTTGGAGCAAGTTCTTGTTCAGGGATGTGCCTTTGTATTTTGCACTACAATCAAAGACCACTCTTATTTGGCTGGGTTTCTTCGGATGGTAGACTCCGTGGTGTGGGACATAGTTAATCTTGCCATCTCCAATGTTGATACCGGTTTCGGCTTGAGAGGGAACCTTTTCTGCGCACTTTTCAATCATCTCTTCCATGAATTTAACATAGTCTCTGTGATACTTCGGATCCTTTTGAAATCGTGCCTTCAACTGAGACAGCCTTCTCAATGCTTGCGATCGATTGTTCGGCAACTTAACATCTAGAGAGCGCAATGGCAACGGCATCTCGTAATGCCCATCCTCCCTTTGGTGGATCCCTTTATTTAAAATTTCCAGGAATGTGCGATCTTCAACTGACAAGGTTGATGAACCTTTGAGTTCTGTTCTTTCGTGGAAGTCTCTTTCGAACATCTCATTGATCTGAGCTGGATTTACAATTTCCTTTGCTCGGGACTCCATCGCAAACGTGGCATCTTCATTGATTACAATCTTGTTGGCCCAACTTTCTGAAAGTTGTTCTAAGTCTTCATCTGGATTTGACTTGCACACTCTTCCAACAATACCCCAACCAAGATCTGTTTTTATGCCGTACGGGTCGTGATCTCCTCCAGGAATAACTTCTCGCGGTTTGATTGCCTTTGGGCAGTTCGTTCCAATCAATATTCCAACCTGTACATCTTCTCTATATGGCATAAGTTCTTCAGCAATACACTTTAGGTGGTCCCACTGCATGGCAACTTCTGGCTTTGGAATTTGATGGGGTTTGTAAGGAATGCTGTCTCTTGTGTAGACCTTTGGCAAGGGGATGTGAACCTGGCGTTTTAAGTCTGTAACACTAAGACCTTGAACTTTCTTGCATTCAATTACTTCATCTTCTTGATGCATTGTTGACAGACGAAGGTGACTTGCTACGCCGTCGACCTCTAAGGCTTGTTTCAACTTCTCGGTGATAAAGGTAGCATTGGATTGAGAATCGATAAGAGCATAAGTCAGGACATCATTTTGAGGCCTTTCGCCGCTGGAAACCCATACTGGGATGATTAAACTTTGATCCTGACCAGACTGTTGCCCTTTGATGGAGCAAATGTTAGTGCAGTTCGCTGTTGCATCACTTTCACTGCATTGCAAGTTCTCTGTATCAACCGCATTTGTAAATTTCACTGCTGCTTCAGGTGTAGCTTTATCTGATCTATCTGTACCTTCAGGTGCTCTCCTGTTGTCATGCAGGCAGGTTGGATGCTTCTGCTTACATCTTACGCAACTAAGTAGTTTTTCACACTTGTTCTCCTTTGCCATATGACCATGAACTAGGCAGCGAAGGCAAAGTCCCTTTCTAATGATGAACTGGGTTCTTTCATTGATGGGTTTCTTGACAAACTCTTGGCACATTTCTAACTCGTGGGATGCATTTCCACACCAATAACACGCTTTCTTCTTTCCGTTCATGGAATCAGAAGGGCCTTTAACTTGCGTAGCCAGGGAATTTACATCTCTGCTTTTACGATTTTCAGTTCTTCTTTGAAAATTTCTCCTCTTCTCTTCTTTCACTGAAAAGTTTGAGTCCAAGTTCGTAAGGACAGGCAGGCATTGTACCTCGGCAATCTCAGTAACAAATTTAACGAACGCCGAGAACGGGGGAAACTTGTTTTCTCCATACTTTGTCTGGTAGTCTCGTACCTTAACTCCCCATTTAGGATGTACCCAGTTTGGCAAGATCTTCAATAACTGCTTGTTGCCGTGTTGCTTGTTGAGGGTTTCAAGATCTTCTACTGATTGCATAGCCAGCTCACATGTTTTCAGGAAGTCTGCAAATTCTCTCAGTGAAATCCCATCTCTTGGAGGAATCTTTGGCCAATTTTCCAGTTTTCTTCGGAATGCTTCTGCGACTACAGAGGGGTGACCAAATCGCTTTTCAAGAGATTTCTTTGCTTCAGTGTAGGCGTCATCTGTTTTAAGAAACTGGTATCCTTCAACAATCTTCTTAGGTGGGCCTGATAGATACTGTAGCAGGTACAGGATCTTTTCATTGGAGCTCATTGACCTTTTTTCGATAACAGTTTCGAAAGAAACTTTCCATGTAGGCCAATCTAAGGGGTTACCACTGAAAATTGAGAGGTGAGGAGTTGGCAACCTCGCAGCTTCCATTCCCTTTGCTATTGCTTGGGCAATCCCATGTTGCTGTGATTCCATGGTGGGAGGACAATGAGGGATTGTCGGCGGTGTGCTGTAAGGAGTGGCTGAACTGTTGACATGCAGATGGGGTGGTGTGACTAATTGTTTACCGGCTGAATTGCCCTGATCCTTGCCTGGAGCCTGGGGAATTTGGTCTGCGTTAGATAACTCTGTGTCCCTTTCTTTCTGAGATGAAAGGGTGCGACGATGGGCTCTGTTACCTTGGACGAACGAGTCTGGTAAGGGTATTAAGCTGTCTACAGATCTCAGGTCTGGCAGTGAAGATATATAATCACGTACACGCTCTTCCTTCTCATCATCCTTCAGCTGAAACTCTTTTAGGTCATCTAAATTTGGATTTTCTTCCTTTCCTTCATCTTCTAGCCTTGTAACGGCATCGACTTCAGCCTTGGCAGTCTCATAGCTCTTCATTTTTTGGATCTCTTCCATCTCGTGCCTCTTTCTTTCCATTTCCAACCTTTTTTCTGATTCTATTCGTGCAAATTTCATTTCAACTTCTCTTTTGGCTAGTTCAGTTAGGGCCTTCATTTTAAGAAGGGAAACTTGGGACGAGGCTGATCCCTTTGAGACACGAGTCGAGGCTGTCTTCTTCGAGTAGGATGACCTTTTACTAGTACGGGAGCACAATTCTTCCTTTTCCAGCTGGAAGATTTTCTCGCCAATTCTCATTCTCAGTTCAACTACTTGCTTATTCAAACACGCTGATAGCTCCACTACACGATGAATTTCATCTCCAGTCAACAATGATACATATTCTGATTGAGCTCCATCCAAATCTTGCCTGAATTGTTCTATGTCTGATCTCTCCTTTCGGAGAATATGGGGGTCTGAAATGTCAATCCAATCCATATCAAGTTTGTGCAGTTTGTCCTTCATTCTTCTTAAAGCTCTTTGAAACTCCCTTTCTTTTATCAAGCACTGGTATTCCAGACCCTTCTTGGTCAAAGTGTGAGGTCGTTTACTCTTCTGACGGGCATTATCTTCATTTTGGTCTAACAAATCTGTTTCTTTGGGTTCTTCAAGCCCATCAGGGTCTTCAATGTGATCTGGTACATCTTCTTTGGCTTCTTCAAGCTCATCTTCACTATTTTTCGGCATAAACGATGCTGAATTTGTATTATCTTCAATTACTAAGCTGGGGCCAGGGGTATCCAACGATTCCATCTGACCTAGCGATCCGAAACTCATCCAACAGTCCCTATCCGCGTCCTGATTTTCCAAATTCTACTCAAGAATTCTTCGAAGTTCAGTTCGTGCAAGCAAGTTTTACTGTAACTACCGACATAGGTTAAACGAACCAAAGTAGTTATAGCTGATCTGTCTGGAAGTCTTTACTGGTAACTAACAGGAACCGTAAAACTAAAATAAAATAAATAATAACAATACTAAACAACCGAAGCGAATACACGAGCGAGCGACATAACATACAACGAAATAAAGTCCGAAATACAAAATATTACGAAACTAGCTAAACCTAAGATACAAGTGAAAGAACACAGCTAACCTTGTCCAGTTGGGACCGCGAAAGGGACGGAAAACACGCTAAACGAGCGATAAATCCTTCGATAAACTTGAGTCAAAACTATAAGACCACGCTGGTTAAACAAACTGGTCACGTGACCGAAAATGGCGCGAATCTTGACCGCGCGCAGACTGGGCTGGCTACAGTCACAGTCGGTGAAGTTTATTGAAGTTCAAAAGGACAAGATAAAGATTGAAAGGTAACAAACTTACGTCGAACAATGAATGAAATTGTGTCAGTTTTCTGGTCTTCCCGTAAACTATTTCAGGACGTAACATGTCGATAATTTCGATAGTCGATAAAATTTGATCATTGTCGATCGAATTCGATACTAATCAATCGACAAATATCGGAAATCGATAAAAGTCGATCACGCAATTCCTTGTGATTATCGACTTGTTCGATTTTGATCGACTTTGATCGGAAATACAAATCAAAGATCTCTTCGAGATTCGACTATTTCGCATGGAGTATGCGTTGGGGAAATGTGTCAAATGTAAGTATTGAAAGCGATTTGTGATGCACTAACCCATTGACTCACAGTCCAGAAGACTTTTATTAGCGCTCACCCACCCCCCCCCCCCCCCCAAAAAAAAAAAAAAAAGAATTCCTGGCTCTTTTACGGCTTTTAACACAAACGTGCGAGTGGGAAAAAATATACCATATGCGTACTAAATTCAGACAAACAATTCTTTTCTGAAGTAAACGTTTATTACAACTAGACACGCTGAAAGACCAATTCATGGTTTGAAATGTTAATTATCAACCTTGATAAATTGATCCCAAACCAAACTTGAAGACGGTGAAAAAAATTTCTTCACCTCCGCGCGTCATTTTAACAACTCGCAAAAACACGAACTCTTTCTACAAAATATAACACTAGTTCGAAACACTCTGGTGAAAGGTAGGCTTTCATTCTGTACAACTGTCACTGACATTTATTTAACCACCACCAGCGGTAACTGGGGATAATAATTTGCGAATCACGGTGCCGTGAGATAGCGGACAACTACTGAATTCCTTCCACAAAATTAACACTCACATTGCTTTTGATGAAAGGTAGGTTTTCATTCTGTATAACTGTCACTGACATTTATTTAACCACCAGTGGTATTATCTTGGTACAGAAAAACGGTAATTGGAGATAAGCCGTGAGATTGCCGTGAGATAGCGGAAAACTACTGAATTCCTTCCACAAAATTAACACTCAGATTGCTTTTTATGCTATCCATCACTATAACTAATAAAAAAATACTTGTTTGCATTTTCCGAAGTACTGTAGTAAATCTTTGCATGTAAAAGGTCGTAAACTGAACACAATTATTAAATAAACAACAATGCGATGGTACAGTAAGTCGGCCGCACGCTGCATATCAGATGTCACCATGCGCTTTTCAAATCAATACGCTTCAGAAGCCTAAAATTCCAAACGTAAACTGGGCAAATGAAAGAAACTTGAAGGAAGTTTTGTTTTAGATTAATTCTCATTTCAAGATGTAGCTACTAATGTATCAAAGCTTCAAAATTCTGCATATTTTTGAAGCCGTGAGATCCTGCATTATTCACGCTAAAGCGTAAGTTTAATTTTAGCCCGACGGCTTTTTGCAGTCAATTTTTCACTAAGTGGCTTCACCGATCCTTCTAAAAATTCCATTTAAGTTAGAAGCAATATTGTACATTATCATTTTCCTGTCTGAAGTCTTGAGAAGCTGCATTAAGTCGTGATCAAGTCCGTGAATTGTGGTCAAAACAAAAGATTGCGTGACGAGCTAAAAATACTTCTTTCAATGAAGACTACAAACAATAGACTTGTAACAATAGAAAATAGCATTGGCCAATATCCTCTGACAATGAAGATTCGCAGCAGCTTTTAAGCATGTAAAACTAAGCAATTCAATCGATGAATAGCACAGATCTTTAAAAAATACCTACCTGTAGTTTGCAAAAGGCTAGACAGGCTAAATGACGAGCGACGCGTGAAAATAACATTTCGGGATCGAAAACTGCGGACGCATTCCTATCCAGTGACGTTTTTATCGCCCACAGCGAAAAGTATTCCCTTGACAAATTAAAACAGTCCCTTGAGAGTATACAAAAATGTGTGTCAGAGAGTGCCACCAATGATCCCAATTCTTACCATTTTCCTTGGTAACCAAGCAAAATAGTCGAAAAAACGATATATGGCGGGAGGCAAGACGTCAGTTGCCGCGAGCACTTGCTGGAATTTCATGGCCGATTGAAAAATGCGTCTGCTTTTTTGTCGATAAAATCGATAATCAGTTGAAAATCTTGTGATTATCGACTTTTATCGACAAATTAAACTTGTCGATTGACAATTATCAACAAATATCGACTACTATCGACTTATCGACTACGTTTTCGATGATCGACTTTGATCGACATGTTACGTCCTGACTATTTGCTGCTTTTCACCTTCGCTCAATCGCTCTTGTTGTACATTTACAAGTATTTTAATTTAACTTTCCACTCGCGGCGTCTAAAATCTATATCATAAAGCAAAGAAAGAAGCCTAAGCCATGTTTTATACTGTCATAAAACACTCCGGACATTTGAGAACACTCGAGAAATGTAGAAAACATGAGCCGCTTCCCTCGTGGTCTCAAATGCCCGTCGTGTTTTATGACAGTATAAAACATGGCTTAGGCTTCTTTATTTGTTAAATATTAAAAGCTGGATATTTTCTATTGCATTTAAGTCAAAGATAGTTCTGTAAGACAAAGTGTTAAAGTTCTTCAAATCTTAGCGACCATCATCAAAGCGTGCGCTCAACAAGCAAGCGAGAAGTTTTGTCGATTCCACGTTGAAAATTTTACGTGTTTTTCGATGAGAGCACAAGATTCGATCAGAGCTCTCCTTGTTTGATGTCAGCCTGTAAAAATCGTGAATTTGCATCATTATCACATGTATTAAAGCTGCATTTTGGAAGCTGAAGTGACTTTTGTTGTTGAAATAAATATACTGAAACTTGCTCCCCTGGGATTCATAACAAAAAGCACTACTCGCGAAACGGACATCAAAACTTTACTTCGTCCCCGATGCAACAACGGCGAAGATGAGTTAATAAAGGATATGTCATGTCTTTCATAACGGTTAAATTTGGAGGTAAGTTTGTAGTTTCGACTGGTGAATTTTTGGTATGATTTTTTCAAGTGGTCGAGCGTTTACAACGGGAATGAGTTTGTGGTTGGCTTTTGCCGTAGACAACGAAGGGGAATTACTGGGAATTGTTTAATCCAAATTAATTTGCTGGACAATCTCAGAAGAAGGTGTGGGTGCCAGAAAGGAAGTAAGTTAGCTTACTATTTGTTTATTTAAGCGTATATTGTAGTAGTCAGGGACCGCGGAGGGGGAGGGGCTGGTAGGGCTATAGCCCTACCACTTTTTTGCTTGGGTTGATTTTTTAGGGCTCCAGATAACATGGATATTTTATGAATTTTATCACTTGAAAGCAACAAAACGCGTCTACTCTTGCATATGCACGAAGTCAAAGGCTCGGCAAAGCTGCGCGGTGGCAGTTATTTTCACAGGCGTTCCCACCCTACCTACCGTACTGCCAAACATCACTTTAGAGGGGAGTATTATGGGGCCCTTGATCTTATCGTCAGTGTTATCGACAAGCGCTTTAACCAGGAAATCTTCAGCCCCTACGCCCAGATAGAGACTCTCTTGGTTAAAGCTGCTAATGGTGACGACTATGAGTCAGAGTTCAAGTTTCTAAAGAATCGTACTGCCCAGATGTTGATACTGGGATGCTACCCAGGCAGCTAAGTGTTTTGGAAGCTATGTTGAAGATATCATGTTTCGACGACATCCTGTCGGCGGTAACGAAGGTTCCAGAACCAGAGAAGAAGCTCGTTCAGGAAGTCCAAACTATCTACTGGCTGCTCGTTGTAAATGCTGCTACCTATGCTGCTGGCTTAGATTCAGGATGGCTTAGATCCAGGATGGACGCGAAAGGTCTAGCAGCCTTTGCGTTTCAAAGCTCTCGGTCATTAGGGTGATAAGCGTGAGCAAAAGAAAATTGAGGGGGTCTTAGGAAGGACCCCACTCAATTTTCCTTCGCTCGCTTCGCTCGCGCTTACCCGCTTTTCGCCCTAATGACCGAGAGCCTGGAACAGGCTATAGCAGCCTAGCCGTGTTAAATTGCCACAAGCAGAGAACAGAGACCAGTGGAGCCTCAACAATCAGTCTTTGTATAGCTGAAGACGCACAAGAATTTCCTTCTCGCATCGAGAATCCCAAGAGAAATTTTTGCAACTTGAAAAAGTAGAGAGCTTAGGTAGTTTATTTAACATATTAACTGTACTGTATTGGATGGTATACCAAGAAAGGACGGCTATGTTATATTTACTGGGGTTGTATAAATGGTCGAACAGTGGCCCCTCATGTTTGTTTGTCTTGGTCAAAAATTGTTAAAAATTGTTTGTCTTGACCAGATTTTTTAGCCCTACCACTTTTAAATGGTCTCCGCGGTCCCTGTAGTAGTTGCTGTACTGTCTGAAGAGGTGTCAATCGCCGTTCAACGAGCAATTAGCAATGATCTTCTATTTACAGAATACCATCTTTTCGACACAACGCAACATAGCGAAGTGTACAATATTTCCCTTCGATAAACTCAGGGCCTTCGCGCTCAGACTTAAAATTGGGTCGACAAATCGTCGATGGCTGCAACAGGGCAGTAAGAAAAACAAGCGACAACTTCAAACAATTTGATGAGGTTGGTGAGATTCAGGTTGTTTAGATTTGGCCTCCCCTCCGGCCTCGGTCTTGTACAGGGAATTTTTAACTTCAAAGCGGAAACCAGCGGAACGGACACGTATTGAAAGCCCTGTGGCATTTTCATAAGTAAACTTAACTTTACTCTTGTTGAAAAACGTATTCCAAATTGCCAATAAATTATCAATGACTTACGAAAAACAACTGCTAAACTTACTTAAAACAACCAATTTAATAAGCAGTTGTATGTAACCGATTGGCCTAAACGATTTAGAAACAAGATCACTTAGTGTTCGGTAAGAACGTGCCCTTGCTTGCGTGCAGCCGTCGCCTATTTCCTCGCGTCAGGAATAGGGGTTGACACATTATGCCGGCATAATTTCGAGCATAATACTAAATGTGGAGCATCGAGCATAATACCGGCATAATAGTGCATTTTGCCGGCATAATAGTGCTTTTTTGGCGGCATAATAGTGCCATTTTGCAACATAACAGTTATTTCCTTTTTTAGAGCTACTATTGTCCATTTATTAAGTTAAAACTGCAAAATTTCAAGCTATTTTAATGTTCTACATGGTTTCCATTACTATTGAGCACTTTAGGCTTGTTCCCAGTGCATCCTCAACTGGGTTTAGCTCTTTAGGCCTGGTTACTCTCACTCCCGGAAAAATTTTTTACGGCACATTATGACTCACCGGGGTCCGGGAAAAATTTTTTTACGGCATAATTTTAACTCACCGTAGTCCGGGAAAAAATTTTGCGGCATAATTACGAGCATAATAGTTACAGTCGAGCATAATTTGGAGCATAATAGTCCGTTTTGGGGGCAGTGCCAAAAAGCATAATGCTCGATTTTAGGAGCATAATGTGTCAACCCCTAGTCAGGAAATAAGGGACGGCTGCATCGAGCTGCACGTAGCTGAGCGGGCCCACGCCGGTGTCTAAACAACTGACCGAGCTCTAGCTCGGGTTCTGCCTTAAGAGGTTGCTAAGCAACAACATCCAATAATAGTTCAATCCAACCGTACGGTCAGCCTTTCTGTTTTTCAGTTGCTTGTATTTCTACATTTTGCTGATAAGATCCACCAGCGTCCGGTTCCTTTGTTTTGTCCGTCGGCCCTTTCTAAAGTTTAAAGTTATCATGTCCTTGCAGTTTCTATCAATGTACATGTAATAAGCAAATCACATTGTGTTCACAGACTCTGATTGTATATTTTTTACCAGTGTGCGAAATTTAAACCCGGGCAACAACTAGCCAATCCAAGAAACTACACGGATTTCCGTTCCACTACGTCATGAGAGAGGGAGGCGCGGTGGCCTAATGGTTAGTGCGCTGGACTCCGGATCGCCCGGATCTGGCGGTCCGGGTTCGAGCCCTGGCCGGGACACTGCGTTGTGTTCTTGGGCAAGATACTTTACTCTCATAGTGCCTCTCTCCACCCAGGCGTATAAATGGGTACCGGCGAATTTACTGCTGGGGGTAACCCTGCGATGGACTAGCATCCCATCCAGGGGGGAGTAGCAATACTCCTAGTCGCTTCATGCTACGGAAACCGGGATAAGCTCCGGACTGATGGGCCCCAAGGCTCGTATGCAGACTTTACTTTACGTCATCAGAAATGAGTGGGCGCACGATTTAAGGCCATGCTACACGAGGCAATTTTCCTTACAATTTGCAGCGCAACAAATGTTACATTGCCATTTGCCAGAAATATTTCAGGAATAACACCCCATTTTTGCAACCTGCAATGTAACAAAATGTTGCATTTCAAGTTGCAAGAAAAGTAGAACAGTCTTCTACTTTTCACAACGTTGCGACACAAGTTGCTGAGTGTGACACGTCAATCGCAACGGAATTTTGTTAAAATGCGTCATTTAGAGAGCGACCTTCGCTCGCGGAAGATTTCAGGATGATAATTTCTAGCGGGTGCGTTTCAAGTTGAGAACAAAAATTGCGAAGGTGTGACACCCGTCTACAACTTGCAATGTTTTTCATTCGTTTGAAGGAAAATTGCCTCGTGTAACATGGCCTTCATGTGACATTCAAAACTTTAGCTTTGAAATAACCCGCACCGTTGTCTGTAAGAATAGCTCCTGGTGGATGTCGGTCGTTTCGCCTACAAGATGACTCGCCTACAAGTCGATTCGCCTACATTTTCACGCTTTTAGAACGAGGAATATACATTGTGTTTAGCGTGTTTGCGCTCTCACGTTTTAAGAACGAAGAATATGCATTATGTTTAAACTTCAGGGTACGTTAAACATCTCAGATAGTGTAGGCGATCAACTTAAGTGTAGGCTAATCGACTTGTAGGCGAAACATCTTGCAGGCGAAACGACCGGATACCCTTCTGGTCTGTCTGACGAATTCTTTTGATTTGTTTTTCTTGTATAGTAACGTTGGACCTATCAGATGAAGATGGTGACATTAAAAATTTACACGAGTTTCCAACTCAGTATGCCCACAGATTTTTAAAAGGGCGTGAAGTGTTTGTGCTTAAAAAGGTCGAAAGTAAGTTTACTACTACAGCTCAATACTTTGGGTGCCAGTTTTTTTCTTTCGTTGCGCGGTGAAGCAACAGATAGCGGCTTCAAAGAAAAAAAACTGGCACCCAGGGTAACAGCTCAACTGCATGTAATGAACTTCGTTCTGACATACAGTTTGTATATCGAACCTCCTGATTATAAAAACCCTATCCAAGAAGTCTTCAAACCAACTTTTTTCTGTTTCGTTTTCACAGAAGGCCAAGGAGATCAACCTACAACTTACACAGCACTGTTAAACGACCTAGAGAGATCCAATCCTAAACTTCTAGGTAAGTAATGAGGTTGAATAACTGCACTGCTTTAGTGACAGGGAATGCTAATGTGACGCTGGTCTCCGGTCAGCCATAAATTTTGGCGTTTTGAAAAGGCCCCCCGCCTCAACAGTATTCAACCGTAGTGTGATCGACCGCGTGAAGGTGGTCAACAGGAAATACGTTGCGGAGAAACAGAATCCTTAGAGCATCAGCAATGGCAAACAGCCCGAGATATGGTCAAAAAGCCCAAATTTCCACCTTCACCTATAACCATGGACATATTTTGTTGAAAACGTGTAAAAACCAGAAATTATGATCGTAACAACTGTAAAAATGCGTGTCAGAATCACGGATCCCCTTTCAATGTTAGAAAATGGTAAAACGCACTTAAGTGTCCGATGAATGTTTTTTTTTTGTCGACATTGCATGGGGGTGGGGAGGGGCAAAATGTAAGCAATTTTTTTTCAGCACTTGTGACCGTGGTTGTAGTACCTTCACATAACTCCCTCCCACCCCCTCTTATCTTCATTTTGGATCTGCCGCCTTTTGAGCGCACTTCTGAAATCCACCACTGATCAGTACGTAAATCCCTGATAAATATCAACACAAAATTGTTCTCTCTACAGCTCGCTTGGAGACGCTCTCAAAATCCTGTTCTGATTCCAAACCCAAATCAGGAAACAGGAAGGAGTCCGCGTGGAACAATGTCTCCAAGATGCGCAAGCAACTCCGCAGCATGCCTAGTGCAAGGCGTAACAGAGCAGAATCTATCCCTTCCTCTAGAGGGAACAGTAAAAATCTTGGCACCACCCCCTCCCCACCAGGAAAATCCCGGCAAAGGAAGATTTCCAAGAACTGAACGTTTTGGCTGAACTTTTGTTTTGATTGCAAGGTTGTAATATAAGAATTATTTGTACTAATTTAAAATGAGAAATATCTTTTCCTTCTGGAGTCGACTTGGTGTACAATCTTGTAATAAAGAATGCTACACGAAAGCACTGCTCAATAGCTTTCATGTGAATGGCTCGACACTTGTCTTTCATCCACAGACTTAAAAGTTAGAACCACCTTGTACAGCATAATAAACAGTACCACATGAATGTACTACTAACTGCTCAATTGCTTTCATTTGAATGGTCACACACTAGGGTTTCATCCACAGACTCAAAAGTAAGAACCACCTTGTACAGCCTAATAAACAGTACTACATGAAAGTATTGCTCAATAGCATTCATTTGAATGGTCACACAGTCTAGGGTTTCATCCACAGACTCAAAAGTTAGAACCACCTTGTACAGCATAATTAACAGTACCACATGAAAGAACTACTCAACAGCATTCATTTGAATGGTTACACACTAGGGTTTCATCCACAGACTTAAAAGTTATAATCACCTTGTGCAGCATAATAAATTTTAATGAAACAAAATTTTGCCGAGAGATTAGTCTGCGTTTTCAACTGTAAGCTACCGGAATTTTACATCGATTCATAAAACAGTTTATGTCCAAAACTATACAATTATTCATGGTGCCACTTCGGCTCTGCAAAATCGTAGTACCAGGGTCCGGAAGGTGTCTCTTTTTACTGTAGCAGGTTAATTTAAAGTAAGATCCAAAACGACAGGGTCGTCTGAGCTAGCAAGAGGCAAGACGAGCCACATGCCTCGTCTAGATTTTATTTCGAGTTTAAGAAAGTACTGTTAGGAATTAATATTAACCAAGGTAATGCGGGAGAAGTATTTAAAAAACACAAATTATTTAAGGTTGCGATTTTTTTATTCACAATGAACTGTGAGTGTTAACAAAAAATTCTTCTAATGATCTAAAGAAGCTTGAATGTTGAGTAAGTAATATTCCGTACCCGGTACCTTGAAGTTGTTATTTCCGTCCTCATGAAACAATCTTAAGTATACCACTAAGCCCTTTTGAGCCTCCCGTTATAATTTCCCTGCTCTTTTTTCTCTGCCTACGGCCCTGAACAATAACGAACTACTCAACGTGTAAAGTGGGTTTCGTAAAGTGTGGTTCGACTGTATTGATATAATGTATGTACTGTAATATGTTTGGTTTTGTTTGGTTTTCTTATTATCTTTTATCTGCAGAGACTGTGTTCTCAAATTGTTTTAAATGTAAAACAAATTAACTTAACTAGACTTACTTTTGTACTTTTGTTTCCAACAGCTGACTTTTCAAGTGAACTGTGCAAAAACTCATTAAGGCTCTTTTTATACCAAAGCGCTTAATAGTTAACAATAATCACAACAAATTTCATGTAACACTGTATAATATATTTGCCATTATTTGTCATTACATTTAAATATCGCCGCCATTTTAGTTAATTGTATTATTTTTACCTCAGGTTTTAGGCGACTGATAGTAAGCGTTGTAAATAAAGTTACGTTGATTCGATGAAATGCACTATATTATTGGATTGATTACGCGAAATTGTTTTATTAAGTTTTATTTGCAGGCCCGTAGCTAGGATTTTTGCTGGGGGGGGGGGGGGGGGGGGTGCGTATGAGCGCCCCCGGCGCGAAATGTTGAGCGCCGCAGACGCGAGCCCGAAGGGGGATCTGGGGGTATTTTCTCCCAGAAAATTTTGAAAAAATGGGTTATCTGAGGCCGCATTTCGTGCGTTTTGAAGACAGTTTGTTGGGAAACACGCCATATAAAGGTGAAGGTAGCAAGGACAATAATTCTGGTACATTTTTAAATTCAAAACGTAGTTTTAGAAACAGAACCTTGTAAACATAATTTACAATTTATTGAACTAACAATTACGGCAGTTCTTTTAACGGAAGAATGGAAAAAGATAGATATCTTTATTTCGGTGTCAAATGGTAATGACATAAATCAGCCAAAGTCGATTTGCATGCTATGAACGGCATTAATTAGAATGTATCGTTAAAATTAACCTAGAATCACACAATTCATCAAAAATATGCCACACGAATCTTCAAATGGTGGACCCATTAAATGTAAATAGACGAAGTACAGAAATACCATTTCCCTTTTTTTATTTCTTTATTTCTTTATTTCTTTCTTTCTTTATTTATTTTTATACTTTTTTTCTCTAGGAGCGGACTTCCAAGGCTCGTAGGGGGGTGCGGACGCACCCGTCACACCCCCCTGGCTACGGGCTTGTATTTGTGAATATTTGTCGTTGCCCTATTTAGAAATTTCGTTTACGCGCGCAATATTGAGTGAAATTACACGTGAATTTCATCGGGTGTACACCCCTGAAATTGTTGCTTGAAACGTTACGAAGAATAATAGCTATGTGCGCAGCAACATTGATTGAGCGCAGTGATGATGCTCGCAGGGTAAGCAATCTTCAGCCTTCTGGTAAAATTTCTTTCAGCAAAAGAACAACAGCTGCAACTTTCGCCTTCTTGGCTCCCGTCGCCATTTAGCGGCATACGATCCGGCGGAAGCTAGGCACTAAACAGTGTAATGATGATCTGGATGAGCTTAACTTTGAATGTACATTTTCACTGTTGGGCATTTGAATTTAAGCTCATCCAGATTGCCATTGCCACGAGCACTTTATAGACAACTGTCTTTGCGCTCGTTGTTTTATTCTGTGCGTCATAGACTGCTGACGAGACCCAGGGTCGAAACAGCTGCCCAGAGTTTGCATTTTTGACTTTCAGTTTCTATCATGTGCCACGATACTATTTTTTTCCATTTCTACGTTGCGTCAGCCTTACAGCTATTGTCTTTTATCAGAAAGCCTTAGAGCTGAGGCGGAGGAAATCATTCACAATAACGTGGATCGGGAAGCATCGCCAATGGTATGTAAAATAGCTGCGAGTGAATATATTTTCAGTTCTCTCAAATAAACCAGTTTCTTTACTTTTTAAATGCTCCGCACCTGGACAGAATTGCTTTGACAATAGCGCCGACAATCTCCATTTCGCCGTTTTCAAACACCTAGGACTTTTTTAGTTAAGTTCCAAAAAATTTAGTAAATCAGCGGAGTGAAGCGATTGAAAACCTTATGAATTATAAATTATTACGTTTGACCGCGGTTGACTGGGAACGGGATGTCGGTTTTCACTAGTTCCAGGCCGTAACCGTCTTGTTTTGGCGCATTACGCATTGTCCACCTGCTGGACTGTTCACAGCCCTCTATAAGCTATTTTCTCGTGTTTTTTTCGATCGATGAAGTTCGAACTGGACGCCAGCGCAAAACGGAAGAAGGAAGCGGCGCTTCGTTTGCTTTTTTGTGTTGAAAAGTCGAGAGGCTGTGGACAGTCTAACCAACCTCAAAAGATCCTTGGTTGTGTATAAACTGACAGAAAGTGAAGTTTCACGTCACTTTACCATTTAAAGCTGCTTCTATGAAGGTGAAACAAATTTTGATTGATCATTGCTCAAAACACAGCCCTTCAATTTACCACGAAAGGACAAAGTTGGAAAGATAATGCCGAAGCCCTCATCGAAACTTGCTGGGACAGTTGTTTTGATTGTCACTCTCCTGTCCATACAAGGGGCTTTATGGTACATCAGACCAATTCCTGCAGAAAAAGCGCCTTCATTGTATCGCTACACTGCTGTAAACATTCATGGTGGTAGTCGAAAGCTTTTGGATGTCAACTTCACCACAAATTCAGATCAAAAGGCGTCGTCTGCAGGCGATCTAATGCATCCTGGAACAGCAAATGATCACCAACAAGTAAGTTATAAGCTTACATTGCACATTTCTGATCAAAATTAACATATCCCTATTACAGAGATGTTAACTAAAACTGCACATATATTGTTTCGAGTGCACACAATTATGAAATTGAATTTTAGCAAAACCGAGACTTGCATCAGCACAGTAAGATTGAAAAATGCTTTGACCCGAAGAAATAGCTGAATGACAGTTAGAAGAAAAAAAACCATTCCATTTTAGAACACTTTGACAATGGCGGTAAATTTTGTACATGAACCAAACATTAAATATTGGAGTGTAATTTTCCAATTTAGACATTACATACACTTGTAACCTAATTCATGACTAAGCAAAATAATTAGAATTTATTGAAAGTGAAAATGATGTTGTTTTGTGACTGGGTCATGCAGAGTCTAGTTTTTGGATTGGGCAAGATGTTATCTGAAAATCATCAACAAACAGCTCAACCAATGATGAAACAGATCCTACCAACTACCCCTTATCACTTCTAAATTTGGTACTTGGCAAGCAGTCACACATATGAAGGTCCCTGAAGGTTGATGCCATCAAGATTATGACAATTATATGGTGAAGCAAAATCTTATTGCATTGCTGCAAGTGGTGTGACTGGAAGTCTGTTTAAAATTACCATTAGCAGTTTAACAGTGATTTCTTTCATTTAGGCACACTCCGAATGAAATCTAAATTGTGCAGTTCTAGAAAATATCCATACCCACCCCATGGAAGGTCGATGGAAATTCTGAGGGGGTGGGGGTCTCAAAAGCCAAAATTTTAAAAGGAAAGTATGGAGCTTAACTGGAAATTCCAGAGAGGTGGGGTGGGGGGTTTAAACCGAAAAGCCTTCCATGGGAGGGGTATGGATATTTTCTGGAACAATACATTATACCAACCATCCCATATGTCAATGCTAAAAATGACCAGCTGAGCCCTTTAGTTTACCAGCCCAGTCAAAATGTGCCGGCAGCCGGCGATTTTGCTGCCTACAACGAAATATCTGCTGGCTACTACACACTTAAGTTAACTAAATAAATCAGATTTTAAGTTTTAACTTTGCCATAAAATCAGTTACACAATAAATTGATGCTAAACAACAATTACTTTGATCTTGTTTTGCTTAAATTATATCACGAGAAATATAAACCAAAACACAGCAACAAAGCTTCTCCTCACTCAGAACACGGCCCAAAGCATCCATCTTGAAAACCGCCCTATAATGCATTGCGAACCATTGTATGAATGTATGTCATGTATGCTTATGGACTGTGTCCCTGGTGATATCTTACTGAAGAAAAGGGAATATTCTAGTTGCAGAATAATAATTTTAGCAAGAAATATTATTAAGTAATGTAAATGGATGTGATCATGCTGTTGACATTAAAGTTTCAAGTTTTCTGCACAGGTGAAAATGCTTTTGCAGTCACAAACAAGATGGCATCCAAATGTGCATGTTGCCTCTGCTGCCGACTACTCCAGCCATTTTGCCTACTACTCAAAAACATTTTGACTGGGCTGAGTTTAATAACATTGTAGGGGTACTGTAGGGGGGGGGGGGAAGGGGGCACCCTGGCTCCCTTACCTTTTATCCAACCTCGTTCCCAGGGTCTCTCTCTTCTGCCCCCCACCCACCCCCCCCAGAGCAAGAAGAGAGGTGGGGGGGGGGGGGGGGAGAGAGAGACCCTGGGAACAAGGTTGACCTTTTATCCAGGTTCATTTAGCAAGAAGTTACCGGTAACTGCACGACATTAATCACAAAATTACTCTGGAAATGATAAAGTGACAATGCCTGCTTTCTTCTTCCCTGATTACAGGAATGCTCCTCTTTGCGCCATTTAAACAGCTCAGGACACCGGTGCCATTTTGTCAAGTCAACTGGAAGTTGCCAAATGCCTGAAGGATTTATCCAATACATACAGATTCCATATTGTTCATTTCCTACAAATCTTGTCCCTCTTGCATTTTTCTTGCTGGTATTTACATTTAGTACAAGTAATTATGCAGCAACTTATTGTAGTTATTGTCATACTAGAAATCACGGATGCAAATATTTTCTGGAAACGATTTGCTAAATGAGTAGATTTTCTTTTATTTAGTATAGTCAGGTGCCATAACCTAACTTGATAATTATGTCTTTCATTACTAAAATTAATCTGGGTAATATAATTTTGCTAAAGTCGTCATAGTATTGCTTGTTAAAATTTTTGTTTATTAATTATAAAAGGCTAAAAAAGTGTAATCAAAGTTCTAAAAACCAAAACACTTTTGACCGTACAGTCATCATCAGTGGTAAGTTCCACTGATCAATGTTGACCATATGGTGGAAAACGTACCGTTTTTAGAACTTTAATGAGACCTTTTTAGTAAAGTCTGCATATGTTGTGGTTTAACGTTTAAAATTGTTCAAACCAGTTTGATTTGTATTTTCCTTTGTTTCTGATTATGATAATGAATATGAAACAATGAAAAACAAAAATCAAACTGGTTTGAAAAAAATTAGACCAAATATAAAATTAAACCACAACACATACGAGCCTAGTGGCCCATCAGGCCAGAGCTTATCCCAGTTTGCATAGCATGAAGCAACTAGGATGGGATGCTAATCCATCGCAGGGTTACCCCCAGCAGTAAATTCGCCGGTACCCATTTATACATCTGGGTGGAGAGAGGTACTATGAAGGTAAAGTGTCTTGCCCAAGAACACAGCGCAGTGCCCTGGCCAGGGCTCGAACTTGGACCATTCGATCTGGAGTCCAGTGCACTAACCATTAGGCCACTATGCCTCCCACAATGACACCTTTTTATAAACAACAACAAAAATAATGACTAATGTTTCCAAACATTTTTGTTAGTTTGTATGGCTGGTGTTCCTCTTTATAACTCTTGGATTGATGGCAGATGACTAGTAAGTTAAAATTTAGCCACGCCATATAATTATATTTTATACTTTACTTAAAATTATGGCATGACTTGTGCCTACATATTTGTCACATTTTCAGTTGTACTTAATACTTAGTTTACAGATTATAAATCAATTTTGCGACCGTATCAATGAACAAAAATGAGTGGTTTGAATGTTAATTTTTTTTTATAAATCACATCAGTAGCTACCATGGTAGACAAAAGTGTTGCTCAAGACACTCAAATGATAAGTGCTAAACATATTTTTCTACCTCCCATTCTATCTACAGCTTCTGCCCCTCTTTGCAAGTGATTTCAAAGACATTAAGAATCAGTCAGAATATTGCTGTATCCTTTAATGTTGGTGAGATCATTCTCGTGCTAGATGTAAACTGCAGAGTAAATAGGGCGAGAGACATTGTGGGATCATGTTCCCTATGAGCCTACAGCCCTTCCCCCCCCCCCCCCCCCCCTTTATCGCAACAGACCAACCATCCATCAAATGTAGCACATTTGATGGCAGTTTCAATCTCAATAAAAGTTCGGCCAGCAGGGAGGGTCACCCATAGTGACTTTGTTCTAAGTACTTTTGGAGTTAAACATATATTATTTTGTGCAAATTCCTTGACTGTAATGTAAATATAGGGTGTTACATTTCTAGCCTTTGGCAATGGTGCTCCTGATATTTTCAGTGCTCTGGCAGCTTTTTCTCACAGCAGAAATCAAAATGGAGTGCAGCTCGGAATACAAGCCCTTTTCGGTAATATAATCTTGCACTGAGCGTTATTATTTGGCATTAGGTTTTAATTTGAATTCAGAGAATATTCAATTCTTGCGAAGTGTAATTGACCTCACTTCTCAAGACTCAATTTATTCCATAATTTACAAAATCCATCAATAATATATTGGCTGGCATCACAGGCATGCAATGCATGCAGAGGTCTATTCATCTGTACCCTATTGCACGCATTGCAGACCTATGATAGTAGCCAATTTGCTATAATTGTTTTATTTTAATACATGTTGTTAAGTAATTAGTGTCATTACGGCTTACATTCATTTGTTAGTTACTTTAAAGTTCCCCTGTGTTTCTTTTAAATCACTTTCTCCTTCAGAAAATTCCATGCATTCTGTTTTTGTTGTTGTTTTTAACCAGGTGCTGGAATGTTTGTGACAACAGTTGTCGTTGGTGCTATATCCTTTGTCTCAACTATCACATTGACAACTCGTCCATTCACCAGGGATGTTTTATTCTACCTGGGAGCTGTTTCATGGACATTCATCACGTTATATAAAGAAAACATAACATTAGGAGAAGCAATAGGTAACTAAACAGTACTTTGTTCCCTGATCATTGTGGCCATATACGTCTCCACATATAGGCCTAGTTTGCGCACTGCTAGCTGTACTGCAACTCGTTTAAATACTCAATATTACTCTTCAGCATAATTTCTTTGAATTCTGTATATAACTTAATTATGATTTATTCACTTAACTTGTTTAATTTGCATACTTTTGTTAATCACATTTTACTTCCTTTATTCTATTGTTTTTATTAATTAATGTGTCTTGTCTTTTTTTCTTTTTTAACGTGTCAGTGACCAACACGATAGCATATGCTTCTTTGGTCACTGAGCACATTTTGTTTTGGCTTTACTATTATTATATTTTCCTTATTTTAATTAATGAATTTTCTGTAAATAGTGTGTGATAGTAAAATATGTCTGTAAATAGTGTGAAATAATAAAAATCTGAATCTTAAGAGTGTAGCCTGAAAGTGCAGGTATTGACATCCAGAGTATGTATAGGTAGGAAATAAAATATAATATTATTACCTAGTGTGCTGAAAGCCCACAGTGCTAGAACTCTGCATGTATTATCATATGCCTGTTAAGTGCTAAGTATTAAATTCTAACGCAAAAAAGAGATGCCTCTCTTAATAAATTTGCTGATCAATATCAATCCTAATAAAAGATGATGACATATCAGAGCTGAAGTTCATAAATTTTTTTCTAGGGAAATAGTTGGCTCTGTAAGAAACACAGCTTTCGCGGTGTGTTTTAGAGGATGGGTTCAGCAAGAGTTTTGAGAGTGTTGCCCAGCATTAAATCTATAACAACTTTTTAAATAATTATATGTCACTTTTGTAATATGTTAATTGATTTTTTTTTCTTTTGTCAATAGGTTTCATTGTATTTTATGTAGTTTACATTCTTGTTGTCATTTTTGGCCACTACATCTACCAAAGATGGAAAAGAAACTCAGTTCGCGTTGAAGTAAAGCCTGAATCCTCAGAATCAGGTATTTTCAATTCTTGCTAGGACCTAGAACCTAGCTAACCTACACAGTCGCACCAAGGCCTGTTTGTTAGGAATTTCTAACTGCGACATTGCCATTGTGAGACACCTTTAGAGGTAGATGTCTGCCTTGATCTCAGGTGCTTATGGCATGGATTTTGCTGCAAACAAGGATTTTTGCTGCAATCGACCAGGAACGAGGCAGGGTATCTTTCCATGCCAAATGTTTTAATTGATTATTTGGAAATCATTACCTGCACCCTGTAGGAAAGCAAATGTTAAAAGCTGTACTTTAGTTTATAACTCAGTAGAAACACAGTTCAACTAGCAGGAGCTGTTAATCCATAATGATGGTGCAAGCAGAGAGAATTTACATTTTGATACTTGAAATAAACAAGTGATTTTCCTTTCTTCTTCTCACAGAGAAATCATTTCTAAAGGAAATAGATTCAAGCATTTTCTCTGCATTTCTGTTGAGTTGTAGAAGAATTAAGGTGTCTCAATACAGTTTTTTCTGGACCATACCTAATATTTTCATCTGGCCGTTTTGTACAAAGTACACTTTGTGGACTCTGAACGATGTCGGTGAAATTTACACCAGACCTGTATTGGAATTGGATTGAAGTTTGATATAATTTATTTTTTTAGAAAAATTGATATTTTCATGGCAATGATAAACAGAAAAACATGAAATTGAATTCTATGTGAATCAGATTTGATGTAAAGAAACTAACACCAGTATATCTGAACCTCTATCAAACTTAAATCCACTTCCAATATCTGGTGCAAATTTCACTTCGAAAGGAGTCCAGAAAGACCGCTTAACGGCCAATTGAAAATATTTGGTATGGTCCAGAAAAAACTGTATTGAGACACCTTAAACACTTGTAAAAGTTTGGGAAAACTTTGAGAGCTTAAGATCCCAACAAGAAGCTTAGCAGCTTATAACCAGGTGGTTAAACATGAACCCTTTTCTTTTGTTAAATCACTGAAACTCTGAGAATGAATTATGCAACAAGAACCTACTTGTAAAACCGAACACCTCAACAAATAAATTTGAACAAATTAGTAGAAATAATAAACACACTGTGGTGACAAACATAACAAGACAACGCATGTCGAAAAAAAACTTTGATTTTTAAAAACTTGACGTTTTGTATGCTACAACATACATCTTCAGAAGTGACCGTAACCAGATTACAATTGAAATTTAAATGCAAAGAAAAAGAAAAAGAAAAAGACTGGTGTCTAATTAAATGTAACAATACTAATAATTAATAACAAACAGATGAGTCTGCGGGAAAAAATATAAAATGCTAGTAAAGAAAAAGTTTCTCACTGCCAACGTTTTCACTAAAGGCTGGCTTAATTAAAACACGAATTAACAATGTTTCCATAATTTTACAATGTACATATCTGACCGACCAGTTGTCCCATTTAATATTTTTTCCCGCAGACTCATCTGTTTGTTATTAAATAATTCGTTCATTTGGAACTCAACTTATAGTAACAATAAAAAAACTTTAATAATATTGTTTATTTCATTCATATTGTCAGTAATATTATTAATAATCATAAATATTCCATGAATTTTCATTAAATTTCGCAACTGCCGTTAATTTTTCCTGTTAGGACGACTTGTGGTTTCTTCACACTGTACGCCTGCAAACAAAAGAAAAGTAGACCTTCACCTTCTTAATTGCACTGAAATTACGTAACCGAAAACTCAACACAATTTTCTAAATGCCTCGAAAGTGGATACTTTATACAGCATTACACCATTTAACGTGTAACATTTCATAATCACGTTAAAACACGTGACATAATTTCTCTTATCAACAAAATGAACTTTCTACGCTATGTATTTCATAAACAAACAACAAATCAGAAATTTACAACATAGCCTAAATTATCACAGTGGCGGACAAAAAAGATGCATCCCCAAAACAACTGGGTGAAACTGATCAAAAACGTTATTTCCCACAGAAGATCAAAAGCCAAAATGCATCAGTGACGCTATTCTCTGTGAAAGAACATAAACACTTATCCACTTACCTTCACGTTTGTTGTCCAGAACAGTCCTTGAATTAGTAAATATACTGCTGTAGATTATTAGACCCTTTTCAGCTCAATGCAACTCAAACGGGCAAAAAGCACAGCGAACGAAAACATCAGACTGGCATCAACCACGAAACTGCTGCATCGATCGTTAACATCTGTCATAAAGTAATGGTCTTCAAGACAGGTCGCTGTTTCGCACTCGATCGCACGGAGCTATAAATCATTTTACGAATACGTAAATTTTACTCATTCCGACTCCACCGCTTAAATAACACAAAAATAAAGATTTTACACTAAACAAACAACAGAGTATTCGTACGTTATAGCTCCTCACGTTAAATAACACCAATATAAAGATTTCACACTAAACAAACAATGGAACATTCGAAAAATTCTAAATAGGTAAACTATTCATAACTCCTCGCGAGTAACGTGATTTGAACTCCGGCCAAATGCGTATTTTTAGATCTGCGACGACGAAAACACGCAGCGTGCATTTTAAGAACTGGGCGGGCCCCAGGCCCCACCCGGTTAATAACTTCAATACTTGATAGAAATTAACACAGAGAAACTCAGTTTTTTTATTTTCTTAAATAATGTTGTCATTTTTCACATATTTATATATTACATTGTCTGAACATTATCTTTTTACGATATTTTTTTATACAGAAACAAATGGTGACTTTTTGGAGTCAGGAGGCCGTGCTGGAGCACGAAAAATGATGCACGCAGCAAGAGGGAGTGATGACTCTGTGAATGCTGTAACTCTAAAAGCAGGATCAAATGACATCATGCATCAGGGAAACACAGTCGCACATCATCCTCACAACACACTTTCAGGTATAGGGGAGCATGTCACTGATCTGGCATTTGTCATACAGCTCCTAAAGAGAAAGCTTTTACAGTGTGAATACTTTAACCTCTGATGTCAACAAAAGATTTCCAACAAATTATCAATATAAGCTGACCACTATGGAAACATTAAATTTGTGACCATTTTTATTGTTTCAATACTAATACTCAAGTTGGTTGGAGTCAATTTGTACTGCAACTCAGGCATTACCAGAATTGTCTGCGAAAGACACCCCAATATGCATTGTACAGTTCCAGAAAATATCCATACCCGCCCCATGGAAGGTTAATGGAAATTCCGAGGAGGTGGGGAGTCTCAAAAGCCAAAATTTTAAAAGGAATGTATGGGGTTTAACTGGAATTTCCAGAGGGGTGGGGGGATTCAAACCAAAAAGCCTTCCGTGGGAGGGGTATGATATTTTCTGGAACTACACATTTTACTTTGTTCCTACAATGACTCATATTAAGAAGAATTCCAGCTTTCATCTGTTTTTTGTTTGGTTGCTTTATCATGCTTGGTCAGCTGTCTGGCAATTGAAATGCCAAATACTTGGTCAACAAACTTTATCATTTATGGGGTTTATCTGTATTTTTTATATGATCATTTTTTTATAGATGCTCTGTTTACATCTGAAAATACCTTCCTTGCTCCAGCAATTCACAGCGCTCCAATTCCTGCCAGGCAGGAATCCACTCTTTCAGGTATTTTTTAAATATTGCTGAATAAGTTTCAAAGTTATACTTAGTAAGATGGTCGACCAGTCAGGCAGGCAGACAACTATCAGTCTGTCTGTCTGTCATTTGATGGGTTGGTGGGTCAGTTGGTTGGCTGGTCAGTCAGTCAATTGTAGTCAACTGGGGTCTGAGTGAATTTTGTGAAGTTGTTCCCTGGCTGCCATGTGCAAGTAAAGAACTGATACCAAGGGCTAAACCAATATATATTTTCTGTTAGACATGAACGACATTAGCTATGATATGCTCCTGCTTTGAAGTTGTTTTGTTTTGTTTTGTTTTGTTTTTTTAGATGAAGAAACACCTCTTCTGGTTAGAAACCGTAGAGTTAGTGCATGGAGACAATTTTTGCAGGGCTTGGAACCCATTGATCGAGAAGACTGGTGTAAAAGCAACTTCTTCTGGAAATTCTTTCTGATTGTTAAGGTCAGAACTTCTTTAATTTATTAGTTTCAAGCAAAAGTAAACAAAAAATGAGACTGAGCACAATAACCGATCAGAGATGCTTCACGGATCTGTCTTGAGCTATGTTATCAGTATCTCATACCCAGATCTCTCACTGCCACATGCAGAGTGGGATCTGGGTACAAGTTCATCCTTTGTGATGGGGGAGGGGCATTCTTGTCCCCATATCCCTTTTCACTTGCCTTAGCCAGCGGGGCCTTGGCACAAGAAACGAAGGGCTCTGGTAAACATGGATTTTTTAATCAATTCGCATTTTTTTATTGGCTGTTTGAAACAAGAAACAATCTTGAGCGGAAGTAAAAAATGCCATGACTCTGCCATACATTATATAGAAACATCATGACTGCATACATGAAGACTGGAAGTCCTAGAATCTAGGACTGGAAATCCTTTGTTTCCTGAGGGCCCCTTGTTTCTCGTGCCAAGGCCCTGCCGGCTAAGAGAAGCAAAAAGGCCTATAGGGAGGAGAAATGGGGGGGGGGGGGGAGGGGGGGGGAGGGGGGGGAGGGGGGGGCGGAGTGGATAAAATTGTGCATCAGTTTACCGAGACAAGCAGTTTGGTTGCAGGCTCCTGCGGTATTTTGTCTTAATCTCACTGTACCTGTTGTGGATTACGACAAAGAGAATCATAACTGGAACAAATGGCTGAATGTCTTACACTGCATAACAATGCCAGTCTTCGCTGTCATGGTAACAAAAGGTGTGTACTTCATGTAACTATCTGATATCAGTTGCTCATAAAACATTGTCATACACTAGCGCTGATTTGCTGAGAGACTCAAGGTAAGTCGTTATGATGTTGCAATGGACATTTCCCATCTATGTGTGGAACAAGGATTCATAGCTTACAAAATCAACAGTTCAAAATACTGTGTGTCACTACAGTACCGCTCAAATGTAAGTTACCACCGTCTCGCGAGACGCGTCTCGTTTCTCTCGAGAAGTTTCTCGTTTCTCGCGAGTGCACTGTAAGTGGACAGAACAAGTGAATTAAAAAGACACAAATTAGTGCCAAAAATTCTTTTTTAAAGGAGAAGTTCACTCCAGAATGGCCATTTATTTTCTTTACGCCAATAAAACGTTTATACAAAAATATGTTATTCACCAAAATTTCAGCTTCCAACGAGCGCTAAATCCCTACGAAATCGTTCCCTAAAGTAGCCCAAAATTCGACAACTGAAGGCCGCCATCTTGGAGCTAGTAATGTATGCGTGACGTCAAAGAGTTCAGCCTGAAGTTTAGCGGGAAAATTTAAATACTTTAAACTCCTTGTTTCTTTGAAGTGGCTTTTGTTTGTCAAAATGCCTGTCTGAAAGGAAAGAAAAGGTAAAAGGTTTTTTTGTATCTCTTGGAGCTCTGTTTGAGAAACATGGAGCTGCACAAACAGGCATTTTGACAAACAAAAGCCACTTCAAAGAAACAAGGAGTTTAAAGTATTTAAATTTTCCCGCTAAACTTCAGGCTGAACTCTTTGACGTCACGCATACATTACTAGCTCCAAGATGGCGGCGTTCAGTTGTCGAATTTTGGGCTACTTTAGAGAAAGATTTCGTAGGGATTTAGCGCTCGTTGGAAGCTGAAATTTTGGTGAATAACATATTTTTGTATAAACTTTTTATTGGCGTAAAGAAAATAAATGGCCATTCTGGAATGAACTTCTCCTTTAAAGATAGAACCAAATGTTTCAGGCCTAGCCCTTCTACAGACAATAGTAAATAAATTGATTGAAGCTGTTAGCCTTAACCAACGTAGATCCCGTTTTTCCACGGTAACGGGTATGACATTTATATTGCGGCTGGTTTTTTTAGTACAGTGCGGTCACGATAATACAAACTCGTGAATGCAAAAAAGCCTTAGGAATGGGTAGTTTCACCAGTTCTTTGCCATGTATTACCAACGTTAAATGTAATTTTTCAAGTTATTTTTCACTTACTATATTCATTCCAAATCATATCGTCTTTATTCAAAATTTCATTCTCCAGTAAAACTAAAAATAAGCGATGAATTTTGTAACTTTCAATCCATGAGAGGGGAGTAACTGCATGGGTGTTATTTGAATTACAAAGAATAATCACATAGGATACTTTCAGATATCTCACGTTCATTGTTTTCCTCGTAGCTGGCAATGTTATGATTGGTGACCGGTTTCCTGCATGGGCGTTGGCGCTTTGTGGAGGACTGGTTCTAGCTGTGATCGTTGCCATGACAACTAGAAGTGACAAACAGCCATGGGGTCATTTTGTAAGTACTCCGCAACAAGACATGAAGCTTCAAGAGATCGAGATCAAACAGACGAACTTCTGCAGAGGTCATTGTGAGACGCACAAATTTTAGCGCATCAGGCTGTGAATTGAGAGAAACTGGTCCCAGGGGAGGGGAGGAGGGGAGTACCTACCTCACATACGGGCGTTGGCTGCTGGATTTGGTCCCATTTTTGACAGGTCTTCGGAAGGGTACCAATTTGACCTTTAAGTCTGAAATAGGGTCACTGAATGGGAAAATGAAGTCAAATGGTCGGTTAACATGTGCAAGAAAGCTGATGTTGTAGTATTGCGGAGAAAATTTGAAAGTATAAATATCCTTGTCACTTCCGGTCTGAGATTGGGCTAAAAACCAGCGGAGACCCCCAGTGAGCCGTAACATATTAACGCGCTTCAATCTCTTTCCAGCTATTTGCCTACGCGGCATTCGTCATATCCGTAATCTGGATCTACACCACGGCAAATGAGATAGTGAATCTGCTTCAGGTATAGTTGTTGGTGTAAAATATTTCTCATCTTGAAGACTTGTTTTTTTGTATTGTTGTGCATTATTCCTTTTTGCCCAGTCAGTTGCACTTGCAGACCCTGCGGTCAGTCAAAGGAGATGTTTTTTTTTATGAAAAATGTTACTCATTACTTCAATAAGACTTTATCAATGTTGTTTCTATAATGTTAATTTGCAGACTTTTGGCATCGCGTTTGGTTTGAGTGACGCAATTCTTGGTCTCACTTTCCTTGCCTGGGGAAACAGCATTGGAGGTGAGTCAGTGTTTCCTCTCTCAACCTACTCTTTTCTCTGAATTCCCTCTCAATCTCAGAAGTACTCTGCTCGCAGAATAAATGTTCATCCAAACCGGTTCCTTCCAACAAATGGTAAGCACCCTATCTTTTCACTAAGTTTGTTGAGCAAGAAACTAAAAAAGCGAGAGCTTGTAGTGGGACGAACTGGAGTAAAAGCCGAGCTGCTCATTGATCTGCCGACACGTACCAAAGATTGCAGTGAAGCCAAAACTTCAAGCTTATTTTATTTTTCAGATTTTGTATCAAACACAGCTATGGCAAGACAAGGATTTTCTCGTATGGCCGTGTCAGCTTGCTTTGGAGGTCCCTTGCTAAGTATCCTTTGATCTCTAGCAGTGATTTACTGATTCACTGAACATTATTTTCTCATCAATTTTTTGTAAAATACAGCATAACTCGTAAAAATTGAAAGCTGTACTACACGCTGCACCTTTCTTATTTGGCTCCCGGCTGGAATGAATCTGGGATGGATCTTTGAAAGTTCAAGCCAAATCATCCTCGTTCACTGGAGATAGAAACGGCTTAAATGGTCCGTTTTCAAAAAACGCGGTCACATCCTGGAAGGTCGAATGTGACAGCCTTCAAAGCAAAGCGAATTTAACCTGTCAAGCTTAAGACTTTCTTTGTGTTGGATGTTCCAAATGCTTATAATTCAACCTGTCGAGCTCAAGACTTTCTTTGTGTTGGATGTTCCAAATGCTTATAGCTTGCCATCCAGAATGGCGGACTGTACCGTGTGACCGTTTCAAGTCAGTGTCATAAACATGTGTAAATCAAACTGGTAATAGCGTGTGCAGTAAATATCACCTCTCCAGTCTCGTTTCCCAAACTCTTGCCTTAGGATATAACACTTGGCAGGCTGAACTGCCGGGCTATTTGTTTGTTGTCTGAGATTTGTTTGTGGTTCGTTTTAGAGTGACAGAGCTTCCTTAACTATTTTTTCCAGATATGTTGTTAGGTATCGGTATATCATGCACTGTAGTCACGGTGTCGCATGGACATGCAATACCAGTAAGTATATTTGTCTTCTTTAGTTAGCCATTACTTCTGGTATTTTTCTTTGACCTTTGAAGGCGCAAAAAGAATCGCGAGAGAACTGGACACGAGCGCAAACGAGGAAGCACGAGGGGGTGGGGGTGAGGAGTTAGAGCACCACTCATGCTCCGCGCTTCGTGTTTCTCTCGTCTGCTCTAGAGAGGAGTTCAGCAAGACATGATACTCGTTAGTAAAAGATTGCATGTAAATCTTCAGTTCAACATGATAGATTAAAAGGGAAAGTCTGCGTTCGAACCTAGCGCCCCATCAGGCCGGAGCTTATCCCGGTTTCAGTAGCATGGAGCGACTAGGAGTATTTCTACTCCCCCCTGGATGGGATGCTAGTCCATCACAGGGTTGCCACCAGCATTCCATTTATACACCTGAGTGGAGAGAGGCACTGAGAGTAAAGTGTCTTGAATAACAACAGCACAATGACCCCTGCCAGGGCTCGAACCTGGACCGCTCGATCCGGAGTCAAGCACACTAACCATTAGGCCACCGCGCCTCCCGCAATACAACATGATGCTAACATCTATTTTTGCAATTATCTCTGTCCAGTTACGTCACAGATATCACCAGTACCAGATCTCCGCAGGATTTTTAGCCGCTAGTCTAAGCTCGTCCGCCATCTTAATTCCTTTAATGGGATTCAAAGTACCCCGGATGTACGGCGTGTACCTGATTGTTCTATACTTGGCTTACTTGGCAGTGTCCATAGCGGCCGAAATTAAACATATTTGATGGTTATCAGACCGTGAAGGATTGGGCGGTTTTTTTTTTTTGAAACTGGTTAGGTTTTTATTTGAAAGTTTTATATATTTTATAGAGTATTTAGGGTCGTAAAGTATGGCCTTTTGTCTCGGCGGTGACAAAAGCTCAAGTGAGAGCCTTTGTGACAATTCTTTTAGTGAACTGCATTTCACAAAATATGACGTAAGTATTATATAAAATCAGAAACTTATAAGGTGTTGTTTTTGTCAAGTCGTGTTAACACAAAGAGGTAGTTAATAAACGAAAGTAAGAAAGGAATACATTTGAGAAACATCAGAGCTTATGTGACATGATCACAATTTTATAAATAAAATAGTATTTTGTTAACTTATTCATTCAATCATCACATTAAAATTGTAACATAGTTTTAATTTAATTCATATTTCTTAAGTATGGTGAGAAAAATTACATTGAATGTAAGTCTGATAACTTTTTAAATCTCAAATTACTGAATAGAACTATTTAAATAGAATACTAAATATTTACAATTTTAGATCCACGGTCGCAAAATTAATTATTTTTACTCGATACATTTATTTTTAGAAATTTTACCTGTGTTAACTAAAGTATAAGAGTTACTCAACTTAACCGTGTCCTCAGCCTCCAATGGCAAAAATATATTGTAAGGTATCAAATCAGTGGAAAGTTTGTAGTGTTGTAAATTAGTGTTAAAAATACTTCTAGTTCTAATAAATTATTTTCAACTATGTTAGAGTTTGTCCAGAGTGCGTCTGTGTGCATTATAAATACATATATTAAAAGCTGGATCTTTTCTATTGCATTTAAGTCGAAGAGAGTTCTGTAAGTGTTAAAGTTCTTCAAATCTTAGCGACCATCATCAAAGTGGGCGCTCAATAAGCAAGCGAGAAGTTTTGTCGATTCCCCGTTGAAAATTTTACGTGTTTTTCGAAGAGAGCACAGGATTCGATCAGAGCTCTCCTTGTTTGATGTCAGCCTGTAAAAATCGTGAATTTGCATCATTATCACATGTATTAAAGCTGCAGTTAATTAACGATGCATTTTGTAAGCTGAAGTGACTTTTGTTGTTGAAATAAATATACTAAAATTTGCTCCCCTGGGATTCGTAACAAAGAGCACTACTCGCGAAACGGACAGCAAAACTTTGCTTCGTCCCCGATGCAACAACGGCGAAGTTGAGTTTAGTTCAAGGATATGTCATGTCTTTCATAACGGTCAAATTTGGAGGTAAGTTTGTAGTTTCGACTGGTACTTTTGGTTTAATTTTTCAAGTGGTCGAGCGTTAACCGCGCGAATGAGTTTGTGTTTGGTTTTTGTCGTAGACAACGAAGAGGAATTGTTTAATCCAAATTGTGTGACGGTCAATTTGCTGGACAACCTCAGAAGAAGGTGTGGGTGCCAGAAAGGAAGTAAGTTAGCTTGCTATTTGTTTATTTAAGTGTATTTGAAGTAGTTGCTGTACTGTCTGAAGAGGTGTAAATCGGCGTTCAATGAGCAATTAGCAATGACCTTTTATTTACAGAATGCCATCTTTTTGACACAACGCGACATAGCGAAGTGTACAATATTTCCCTTAAACTCAGAGAATTCCCGCTCAGACTTGAAATTGGGTGGACAAATCGTCGATGGCTGCAACAGGGCAGTAAGAAAAACAACCGACAACTTCAAACAATTTGATGAAGTTGGTGAGATTCAGGTTGTTTAGATTTGGCCTTTCCTCCGGCCTCGGTCTTGTACAGGGAATTTTTAACTTCAAAGCCGAAACCAGTAGAACGAATGCGTTTATCCTAAAAATTGAAAGCCCTGTAACATTTCCTGAGTAAACTTAACTGGATGAAAAACGTATTCCAAATTGCCAATAAATTATCAATGACTTACGAAAAACTACTGCTAAACTCACTTAAAACAACTAATTTAATAAGCAGTTGTATGTAACCGATTGGCCTAACCGATTTAGAAACAAGATCACTTAGTGTTCGGTAAGAACGGGCCCTAGCCTGCGTACAGCCGTCGCCTATTTCCGACTGCTGCACGTAGCTAAACGGGCCCGTGCGGGTGTCGAAACAACTGACCGAGCTAAAGCTCGGTTTCTGCCTCAAGAGGTTGCTAAGCAACAACAATCCAACCGTACGGTCAGCCTTTCTGTTTTTCAGTTGCTTGCATCCCTACATTTTGCTGATCAGATCCACCAGGGTCCGGCTCCTTTAATTTGTTTTGTCCGTTGGCCCTTTCTAAAGTTTAAAGTTATCATGTTCTTGCAGTTTCTATCGATGTACATGTAATACGCAAATCACACTGTGTTGACAGACTCTGATTGTATAGTTGTTGCCAGTGCGCGAAATTTAAACCCGGGCAACAAATGGACAATCAGAAACACTAACCGGATTTCCGTTCTGTTATGTCTTAACGGGGGGAGGAGGAACCGATTGGGATGAACATTGAATAATGGTGAGGGATTTTCCAAAATCAGCAAACCAACCGAACGAGATGGCGATTACCATTTGAAATTCGGTTTCCTGTTATTGTTTTCCGTTGATGAGAGACTGGAACTGGGAAATCGTGCAAATGGTAAGGAAATTTAAGTCGTTCCGTTCCGAACGGGAAAAGAGGACTACCTCTCGAGGTAGTCCACAATTTTCGAACGGTTTTTTCGGAAAATTACTGTTACCATTTGAAATTCGGTTTCCTGTTATTGTTTTCCGTTGATGAGAGACTGGAACTGGGAAATCGTGCAAATGGTAAGGAAATTTAAGTCGTTCCGTTCCGAACGGGAAAAGAGGACTACCTCTCGAGGTAGTCCACAATTTTCGAACGGTTTTTTCGGAAAATTACTGTTCCATTTGACTTTCAACCGAAATTTCCGGATTTTTTGGCTAAATTGTAAGCACCCCGAATTTCCGTTCTGCTATGTCATGAGGAATCTAAGTGGGCGCACAATTAAGGCCTTGTTACACGAGGCAATTTTCCTTACAACTTGCAATGCAACAAATGTTACATTGCCAATTTTGTCCCGAGAGCCCACTTTTCCTTTGGTCAGCACCAAGAACGCGGACTCTCTGAGCATTTTGCGCATGTTCAAAAACGGACCTGGCTGAGTTCGCGTGCTGACCAAAGGAAAAGCGGGCTCTGAGGACGAGATTATCACATTGCCAGTGGCAAAAATATTTCATGTATAACATCCTATGTTTGCAACCTGCAATGTAACAAAATGTTGCGTTGCAAGTTGCAAGAAAACTAGCACTATCCTGTACTTGTCGCAACGTTGCGAGACAAGTTGCTGCGTGTGACATGTCAATCGCAACTTGCGAGCCAATCAGAGTGCGTCCTTTTCAAGTTGCGAACAAAAAGTGTGAAGGTGTGACACCCGCCTGCAACTTGCAATGTTTTTCAGTCGTCATCGTTTGAAGGAAAATTGCCGCGTGTAACATTAATATTCATCACTGGACGTCTGTGGCGAAGTACGCCGTCGCCCGCGATGTTCAAAACTTTAGCTTTGAAATAACCAGTAGCGTTGTCTGTAAGAATAGCTTCTGGTCTGTCTGACATGATTCTTCTGTTTTGTTTTGTTTTTACTTGTATAGTAACGTTGGACCTATCAGATGAAGATGGTGACATTAAAAATTTACACGAGTTTCCAACTCAGTACGCCCACAGATTTTTAAAAGGACGTGAAGTGTTTGTGCTTATAAAGGTCGAAAGTAAGTTTTAACAGTTACAGCTCAACTGCATATAATGAACTTCGTTCTGACATACAGTTTGTAAAGCGAGCCTCCTAATAAACCTATCCAATAACTGCTCAAACCGACTTTTCTCCGTTTCGTTTTCACAGAAGGCCAAGGAGATCAACCCACAACTTACACAGCGCTGTTAAACGACCTAGAGAGATCCAATCCTAAACTTCTAGGTAAGTAATGAGGTTGAATAACTACACTGCTCTAGTGACGGGGAATGCTTAAGTCAGCCATATAAAATTTGGCGTTTTGAAAATGCCCCCTCCTCAACAATATTCAACCGTAGTGTGATCGTCCGCGTGAAGGTAGTCCTCAAATGTTCTGTTGTTGGTCAACAGGAAATATCTTGCGGGAAAACAGAATCTGAAGAGCATTGGCAGTGGCAAATAGCCTGAGATATGGCCAGAAGAGCCCAAATTTTCACCTTCTCCCTTATTGGAGCAAACCGAGTTTAACTTCACCTACAATCATGGCCATATTTTGTTGAAAAACGTGTAAAAACAGAAATTATGATTATAATAACTGTAAAAATGCGTGTCAGTACCCCTGTTCTCCTTTCAATGTTGGATAATGGTAATACGCACCTACGTGTCCGATGATTGTTTTCTCGTCGACATTGCATAGGGGTGGGGAGGGGCAAAATGTATTTTTTTTTTTTCAGCACAGTGGTCGTAGTACCTCCGCATCACTCCCACTCCCTCTTATTCTCACTTTGGGTGTCTCGGCCTTTTGAGCGCACTTCTAAAACCCAACACTGATCAGCACATAACTATCTGGATAAATAAAGGGTAAAGTAGGTGAAGTCTTGTGGTATCAGGCCGGAGCTTATCCCGGTTTCTGTAGCATGAAGCGACTAGGAGTATTTCTACACCCCCCTTGATAGGATGCTAGTCCATCGCAGGGTTATATTATTACCCCCAGCAGTAAGTTCGCCGGTACCCATTTACACTATGAGTTACACGTTTCAACTCCTTATGAGTTTCTGCTATGAAACTAAGAGTAAAGTGTCTTGCCGAAGGCCAGGGCTCGAATCCGGACCGTTCGATCCAGAGTCCAGCGCACTGACCATTAGACCACCGCGCCTCCCGCAATACGTGACTTGGATAAATATCAACACAAAATTGTTCTCTCTACAGCTCGCTTGGAGACGCTCTCAAAATCCTGTTCTGATTCCAAACCCAAATCAGGAAACAGGAAGGAGTCCGCGTGGAACAATGTCTCCAAAATGCGCAAGCAACTCCGCAGCATGCCTAGTGCAGGGCGCAACAGAGCAGAATCCATCCCTTCCTCTAGAGGGGACAGTAAAAATCTTGGAACCACCCCCTCCCCACCAGGAAAATCCCGGCAAAGGAAGATTTCCAAGAACTGAACGTTTCGGCTGGACTTTTATTTTGATTGCAAGGTTGTAATATAAGAATTATTTGTACTATTTAAAATGAGAGATATCTTTTCCTTCTGGAGTCGACTTGGTGTACAATCTTGTAATAAACAATGCTACCCGAAAGCGCTGCTGAATAGCTTTCATGTGAATGGTCTGACACTTGTCTTTCATCCACAGACTCAAAAGTTAGAACCACCTTATACAGTATAATAAACAGTACCACATGAAAGTACTGCTCAATAGCTTTCATGTGAATTGTCACACACTAGGGTTTCATCCAGACTTAAAAGTTAGAACCACCTTGAACAGTATAATAAACAGTACCACATGAAAGCACTGCTCAATAGCTTTCATTAGTAGAATTCTACTAGTAAGTACACTTATGTAAATGCTGCAATGTGATTGGCTGAGCTATTGAACACTATCAGCCATTAGTGTGCAGTTGCCGAAGGTCGTCCACAAAATGCGACGTTTTTATCGTTTTCCCGAAGTTTTGGAAGGAAGTTTAAATGTAAATGGATAATAAAATTCTCGAGAAGACTAAAAGAAGGACATTAGCGGTTTCTTGACTTTAAAAGCTTGAAATTATTGAAAAATGGGTGCACGCGCGTAAACAACTGCAAATTTACCAAGGAAAATTCAATGCGTGCGATTTTGTGCGACCGAATCAACTATCACCTCATAGAAATTGAGAGCGAATAATCTAATTGTTAATTAGAATGGTCACATACTAGGGTTTTATCCACAGACTTAAAAGTTAGAACCACCTTGTACAGCATAATAAATAGTACCACATGAAAGCACTGCTCAATAGCTTTAATTTGAATGGTCACACACTAGGATTTTATCCACAGACTTAAACGTTAGAACCACCTTGAACAGCATAAACAGTACCGCATGAAAGTATTGCTCAATAGCATTCACTTGAATGGTTACACACTAGGGTTTCATCCACATACTTGAAAGTTATAACCACCTTATGCAGCATAAAAAGCGACCGCCGGAAATACGTCTGCGTTCGCAGGCTACATAATAAACAGCACCACATGAAAGTACTGCTCAACGGCTTTCATTTGACGTATTACTCTCTGGTTTGTAATCAGGATGTAACACAAAAAAGACGCGCGCGTGTATTTAATTTCCTTAATAAATTTTAATGAAACAAATTTTGCCGAGAGATTAGTTTGCGTTTTCAACTGTAAGCTGGCGGAATTATACATCAATTTTTAAAACAGTTATGTCCAAAACTATACAATTATTCATCGTGACATTTCGGCTCTGCAAAATCGTAGTACCAGTAAAGAAAGAGAAGTATATCTTATTAATATTAAAATTTATGGCCCTTTGTCCTTTAAAAACTCAATTTCTGACTGCTAGTGTCTAACTCGACCTCATGACAAAGCACACTGCAAATCGTTTTGTTTCAAATTAGACAACCGTATATTCTACACTGCTGACATTCCGCTGAGCCTACGTCATGTGCCTGAGTAACCAAGCCCGATTCCACTCTTGCCCCCAGCCCCCCTGGACAATTGGAATGCTCGTGAGCGTTCAAACTCCTTCTCAAGATTATCCATGAGTTGCTGGCTTTGGGGTTGAGGGCCGTCTTGTTCCGTGGTTACTTTCCCTTCGTCTTTGATACCCATTAATCGCCTGAATTTCGCTTGCATTTCCCCTCCCTGGTCATTACTGAACGTTGTACTGTTCCACAAGGTCGGTTTTGCCGCACCATCGCTGCTACTTGTAGTGCCCTGTTGAACAAATCATCCATACAGAAAAACGTCCATTAAAACTTAATTCATCTGCAAACAGTGCAAGGAGATTTTTACAATCTTACAATAATTTTGGAATGTATCGTGAACTTACTAAATTCTTCAAAAACTCATTCATAATCAATGTGCTTACCACTGGTTGCATGTTTTAATTTTTTTCTTCGAGTTCTAGTTGGTCTACTAAGCTTGTTTTGATTGGCTCTAACATTTCCCTTGTGCACCTTTTTCCGCGCTTTCCACCGGTGTACTAAGCTTGTTTTGATTGGCTATAGCATTTGCCTCACGCGCCTTTTCCCGCGCTTTCCACTGGTGTTCTAAGCTTGTTTTGATTGGCTCTAGCATCTGCCTCATGCGCCTTTTCCCGCACTTTCCACCGGTCTACTAAGCTTGTTTTGGTTGGCTCTAACATTTCCCTTGTGCGCCTTTTCCCGCGCTTGGAACCGGTTACACAACTATTTCTCGAGATCTAATTGCTTTATTCCTACAGTTTGTGGGCATTGTGCCTCATGTGCCTTTCTATAGACTACGAGCAGTCCCTATTTATTTTCGCAGTCCGTAGAGTGTGAAGCGAAAAAAAACAAGGCCCGCGCGAAAATTGGGGACGAGGCGAGGCGAGGCGAGGCGCGAAAAATCTCACGTGGGCATTTTGTTTTTTTCGCTTCACACTTGATCGACGGACTGTAAAATTAAAATTTAATAGGGGCTGCTCGTAGTCTAGCCTTTTTACGCGGTTTCACAATTTTAATAGGGGCTGCTCGTAGTCTAGCCTTTTTACGCGGTTTCACAATTTTTCGTTGGCTCAACCGGTTATACAATGTACGCTACTTGTGGGCATACCTCAGCAGTTTTCTTGCCGCTCCATAGAAGCTTTCTCTTCTGAGCCTGCACTGCGTACTGGTGCGGGTTAACGACTGACGGGTTTAGGTAACTGGGTAGATTGAGCATGGAGGCAGCATCTTGAGCTTGTTTCCTCAGCGACTCTGCATGAGCTGCCAGCTTGGCTTGCACTTCTTCTGACGTCGGCGGACGCGCAGGGCGTGGGAGCGTCTCCAGGCCAGTCGAGCTTGCTGGGATGGTAGAGATTGCAGAAAATGAGTAGATTACACATTTGGTTTTACAGGAAAGTACTGCGCAGCCTGAAAGGCAAACCTTGACAACAGCAAACACAGCTCTGATGCTTCTGTTGCAGAGCTCCAAGGAATAAAGGAAAATGTGATGAAACCTATGTTCAGACAATTTTAATATTCTTACTGACAAAAAAAAAAAATGGATATCCAATTCGTACATGTGTACACTTCCTTTAGCAATGAATTCTAATAAAATTTTACTTTTCAACACGGTTAGAATTCAGGTTGTCTTATAAAACTTGCTAAACAAAATGCATAAATGAAATTTACCAACTTTTTTGAGAACAACTGTTTAGGTTGTTGTCGTCGGCTATTTTTTCATCCATCAAAAGCATTATTGACTTAATTAAACAATACTTTCCTTTACCAAACAGGATCACGCAGCAATGTTTCACACAATCAAAACACTAAAGAGTGAAGTTTTCTCTCAAGTGATATCTGCCATGTGTGATTTCCTTTCCCTTTCCCTTTCATCCACTGTTCAACATTGTGAGCTTCTCACCAATGACAGGGGGTGATTCAGGAAAGGTCTCCTAGATCAGAAGCTTTTTTCTCCTTAGTGACTGCCATGCATCTTTCTAATGCTAGCTGTGAGAATTTGGGACTACATCAAGACAATTTCTATTTTGTCCCCTAGTTGACAGTTTTTGTGATACTCATTACCTTTTTGCTTAACCCTTCAAGTCCCAAGTCAAATGTGACCAACATCAAATTTCTCCTCATGATATCAATACTTCATCAAGAAAAAAGGTTATGAGAATTGATAAAATGAACACCAAAGGGCTTGCTTTGATCTTTTAGCAAATTCTCCCAACTAATACTATAAGAAAATGTCTTGAGATCACATAGGAGAATTTGGATGTTGATATTGGGGCTTAAAGGGTAAGCAATGTCCTAAAAGAGTAAAAAAAAAAAATTAGAGATACGTGTACAATGTACTTACACTTAATATTCTTACATAATTAAGAGATTCAATCGTTTCCATGATGCGGTAGTCAAAAATTTACTCTGCCTGTATTTTTTTTTTGCGGTTTCCAATAACATGCGAACTCTGAAATTCAAACCTCAACCAACGATTTACATTTTTCTCTGACGTCAATCATCTAAGCAGACCTCTCAGGAAACAGAAGTTCACTTTAGCCGGGTCAAATGGTCACCTCTGTCGGTTGCGATTGGTGGATTTCGATGCATTTTGTGTTTCTGTTTTTTCAAGATTCGTTGGCTGTCGCCATAATCCTCCATAAGAAAAAAGATGGCGGCGGTACATTTGACCACAATACCTTGCGAACCTAACACAGCGTATATATGGCAAACAGAATACTATGCTTTTGCGAAATTCATCCCCGTACTAACAACATTGTTCATGCTGGGTTTCAAGCTTTTAGAGCTTTTCTGTGCGCTTTTATGAGCGTTTTTGCAGTTTTCGTGCGCTAAGCATTATAGGTAAATGTACCAGTCGATTGACAGCATGAGTTCGCATGTTATTGAAAGGCGCAATAATTACAATACTTAGAGTATTAGAGCAATTTTCAACTGAGTTCCATAAAACCAAAACCAACGTAATGACTCTGGCCACACACAAAGTACGCAGACAATCAAGTCATCCAATCGCAACTCCAAGCAAATACATGTACATATAGATAGTAAGAAGCACGGGAAAAGAAACATGCGAAAGTCACATTTGGTTTTGGTTTTACTTCTAATTGATTGTTTAAGTGGTACAAACCAATCACTAAGACTAGTAATACAAAACCAAAGCAAATGCCATAAACCTTTACACTCAAGCGAAAATCACTCAAATGCATACATGTACACCATCACAGACATATTCCTACCTTTTACAAACATTTTCTTGTCATGACTTGGAGAAGTGACTTTTTCCTCAGGCTTGTCTCGGTCTCGATCTCTGTCTCGGTCACGGTCTCGGTCTCTATCACGATCACGGTCACGATCTCTGTTTCTGTCTCGATCTCGGCCATACCATTGCTTTCGACCCCAGTCCCTGCCTCTATCATCCCTGTCCCTGCCTCTGTTTCTGTCTCGGTCCCGATCTCTGTCATGGCGTCGGCTTGAGGTGAAGTCACCACTGGCCCTTCGATCTAAAAAGAAATCAACAACTGAAAACAATCTTATCATGCTCAAGACAAACAGGCTATCCTAGCCTTGGGCCCGGTTGTTCAAAACCGCAATTAGTGCTTAAATTGCTAAACCGACAATTGAAATTTAAAATCTGTGATTAGACTGCATTGCTCAAATTAAAGCCCGATGAGCACTAATCTGACTGTAATTGGAGGGTTAAATTTTATATACCCCAGGAGGAAGATTAACTTCCTAATCGGCCAATTAAACTTGAAACAAATTGGCCAACTTGATGTATCCATTAGCATTTTGGCTTAGTTTTGTATTAGTTTCCATTATTTTCTGACTTAATTAGAAATAATGAAAATTATCCAAGATGGCGTAGATATTATGTCATAACCAACAAAAATTTTGTCAGCTCGTAGAGCAAGCTTAGGGCTTTCTAACTCAACATAAATTAATTTTGCTGTGGGCCTTAACTAAAACCTGGATTAACTTTCATCAGCTTTCAAATGACCAAGCTCTGGTATTTACTTGAACTCAGTTAATTAAGAATATGCAGTAATTTACCTCTTGAACCTCTGGGCGGACTTCTCCTGTAGTCCTTTCTTCTGTATCTTTCTGGTGACTTCCTTTCACTGGAATCTCCTCTGTCACGTGATCTACTCCTGCGACGCCTCCTATCAGGTGACTTGCTTTGTCTTTCTATTGAATCTTTTCGTTTTGGAGAAGGACTATCCCTTTCTGTGGACTTGCTGACTTTGAGCTTTCTCTCAGGACTCAGAGACCCCTCTTTATCTTCTTTCTCTGGCGAGCGAGTGCCACACCTAACTGGGGAGCGTTCTAACCGAGCACCCTTTCTCTCACTAGGGCTTTTCCCGCGTGGTGGACTCTGTTCTCTTTCTTTCCTTTGAATATCAGCTTTATCCTTTTCCTAAAAGAACACATTTGCGACCGTCAGAAAAAATGGTTAGTGTTTTTGTCTCTGAATAAAGCAATTGTTATCAATAATACATTATTTTGTGGTTTACATTTCCAGACCTGGCTGGTGGTCTTTCCAACCATATAGTCAAAACTCCCAAATTTCAAGTCTCTGCTACAATTTTTTTGTAGAAGATACTATCATGTATGCAGATAGAAATGATGCTACATGCAAAAGACAGTGTTTCATCAGGATATCCAAACACTGAAAAGAGAGTTGAAAATTAAATGCGACACAGAGCAGAGTAGTTACTTTTGAGGTGTTTGGATAGCTGATGAAACCCTGTCTTGAATGTTTGATATATCTTCTCAATCAAACCAGAACAAGTAAACGGAGAAACCACCTCCACAGTTACGAGTTTCTTTGTTTTCACTTGATGAATTATGTTTACTGGAAACTAAAAATAACAAATTCTACATAGAAAACTAGAAGTTCTTCCCGACTTACTCAGGTCTAAACTCTTGAGAAAAATTAAGTCTCACTTTACCAACAACGGCAGTATTGTTGTAAAGTCAGCGAGCAAATGTTTACAACACATGTTAGCACACTCACCTCTGAAGATTCTCGGTGCTGCACTGGACGCAAATCACGACCAAACTCATCAAAACGCTGTCCACTGTCTCGTTGCTTTGATGACTAAGCAATGTGAGTTATCAAAGAGTGTTAAACTTAATTATTTTAGTGTACTTACACTGTACATGAACCATTAACAGAACACACAGGGAATAACCTTAAAATTATGCATATTTGTTGACAAGTGTATCAACTTTTTTGATACAAAGGGGTTCATTAAATTCATATTACTTCTGCTCTCGTTTGAAAAATAATTCACACTTGTAAGCTTACTTACAGAAAACCTGCAACACATTTAGGGTTCTGTAATCAGATGGGTCTTCAAATCCTTGATTCCAAGAAAAGACATACACCCCCCCCCCCCCCCCCTCCAAAAAAAAAACAAAATTATAATAACAGCAAGACTATACGTGGCTAAATACTATAATGCAAACTTTACACCTTACACCATGATAATGCAGACCAGCAGTTGAAACATGCACTGCAACTTTATTCATTCAAATTGGTTTTAACTTGCATGCATTTTAACTTGCATGCAATCCAGTGCAGTCCCAAAATCTGTAACACTGTGTAAAAATCCAATTTTTATTCAGTTAATGTATAATGTGTAGAGAACATCATAAAACTGCTAAACTATTTTTCTATAAAATACTATAATGCACACAAGCCTCAGAGATGCTCTTAGTCTAAAATGGTGGTGCAAACCACTGGATTAGTAATAACAGGACTTTGCTAAATACACTCAGGAACATCATCTTGATCTACATAATTATCATCTTACAGGCACATGTATTAACTACCAGTAGGTAATGAACACCATAAATAATATCATATTCTATAATTTGCACATTCAACTTCTCCTTGCAGCAGTTGAACCACAAATTGAACAGTAACCTTAAAGGAGCTTTGCCACGAATCTTAACAGATTTTTGAAAACCTAAAATTTTGCGTCATAGTAAACAATTGCTATGTTAAAGCACTGAAACTGTTAAGGTGGCTCCATATAGTTTTAGAACCACGCGCGCGCTGATGATGCGAGCCTTGGGAAACTGCGTGCGCTGATGATGCGAGCCTTGGGAAACTGCGCGTGCGCTGACCCAAGCTCAGGCAAAAGTTTTAACCAAGGATTTGAGTTAAACATTTCAAAGGAAATCTTTATCCGCAATAGAATTTTAAGAACAGACAATGCTGTTTAAGCTTCCAAATTATATGAGGTTGTAGATTTTCATCATGGAATTGCATAAAACGCCCAGTAAACACTTTTAGCGAGCCTAGTGGTTTCAACGTTGACGCATGCTCAAATAGCAATCTTGGCAAATTTCTATTCCATTACGTAATTGTTACAAATTTGGGGGACTAAAATAGCAACTTTCGTCTAACTTTTCTCGCGTTTCCTTCCGTGAAATTTCGTAACATTTGCCAGAGAGGTTATAATTATTTTGCTTTACATGGCATTCGTTTTTTAGGAAAATCTATAGGACCAGTTTTTACGCAGAGGGGAAAAACACAAATTTGCAAATAACAAAGAAGCTGCCTTTACAACCCCCTACTTTTTTCTGTTTAAAATTATTTTTCAGATAATATCCATGTACTGTGAAAATTTTGGAAGATTTCACCGAAGGAAATAGAAGAAAATTGCACTTAAAGCCACATAAACACTCAAAGTCGCATTTGTTTGGGTACTCTTAATTCACGACTTAAACCCAATATTTTAACAGAAATGGTTGTAGCACACTATTTCATCCTTGCTTATTGTATTTGATAAGTTTTAGCGAACTGGGAGTGAAAACAAATGCAAAAACCAGCTTTCAAAATATAACACTAGCGCGCGCCACATCCTTGTTATTACCCTATGGAGCCACCTTAACAAGCATCTTTGGCTGCAGATGGCTGGGATGAAAATGGATACAACTTGAAAATTTTAGGCTAAACTTTTCAAGTTGTTTCTGTGCATCCTCAAAAAACTATACATTTATAGCTGTGGATTGATTTCTCTCTGCAAACTGAGGTTCTGCCTTCCTTTAGATGTTCACGGATAATGTTTTTCTTGGGTTAAGTTGCCTACCACTAATTTCAGAATAGTTTGGACTGGTAAATCAACAATATCCATGTGGCATAGCTCCTTTAACAGGCAACCCTCCAAGTTTATTTTTTTCCTTAGTGGCCAGTTGGCCACCGACTGCTCAAGTTTGGTTGCCAGTGAAAAATTTTAGTCGTTAAATTAAGCTCACGCCTTCAATCCTCCTTCTCAATTTTAGTCGCCAGACTGGCGACTTTGGTTGCAATTTAGTCGCCAGCTCCAAAATTTTAGTCGCCATAGCGACTAAAATGGTCTTAACTTGGAGGGTTGACAGGTCACAGTTTTGACAGTTAATTACTTGATTAAAAGTAATGTGCAAAACAAAAAGCACTTTTTAAGTGAATTGGTAATTATATTGGATTAGCCTCATTTCTAAGTTGGCAAGTAAACTATGTAATAAATAAATATATACACCATACATGTATTACCTGACATAATAAAAAGATCTGCCTGTATACTAGGGTTTCCATACTTTCCTGAAGATAAAATTTCAAAATATTTTTCCATATTTTTTTCAATCCTCTTTTTCCTTTTTATCATGATTCAACAATAAGTTTACGAAAAGAATCAGCTGCTTCAATCAGCGAAGTCAACTACTTATACTGGAAAATAATTAGAATTGAAGATTCAAGCAGCTGGTTTATCTACTCAAACCAACTCCCATGTACTTCAAATTTTATTGAAAATCCTCATTAGCAAATGATTTGTACTCCCCAAACAGAAAATCTGGATAGCTGGCACAAATTTCACTGACAACTTCATGTAAGAACTTGAGGCAGCAGGCTTTTCGAGACCTAACTAACTTCATTTTCCATACATTGTCCAGGTCTGGTTAACTAGTTTAAAGATTTGTATACATGTTATTCTAGGTTGCCAGATACTGCAAAACTCTTACTGAAACACTGAACAGTCACTGCACTTTGAGAGCCTAACAAAAATGTGATCAGATTTTAAAACTAGGCCCAGCATTAACAAATAAACAAATCTCAGTCCACATCGATTACTTGCTGTAACAGTAAACGTGTTTCAATCGGTCTGTTGACTTGAGAGTTTGAAGCACAAGAAATGCAACTATGTTCTAATGCTGTTTTCTTTAACAAAAACATACATAATGTTGTGTACGAGAGAAACTCCAAAAAAAATATATTAAAATTGACACTAAGTAAAATATGTTTGCTGATTTATGGTACCATACTTGTATCTAAATGTAGTCTATAATGTGGCATTGCTATCATCATAAACCTGTATAATTTTTGCTGATGTGTAAAAGACAGCAAACAGCAAATTCAGCACAGTAGTTGAAGTAGTTCAAACAAGAGCAGCTTCCTCCCCATGGTACGGTACCGGTAGTTATTTATCGCATGTTTCATCAATACTGTCCCTGTTGACTTTCATATCTTCACTTACACAATCTGCAAGTGACAAGTCCACAGGAGCATCCTTTGTTTTGTTTTGAACCCGAGCTCTATTGCCTCTTCTAAGAAACTCGTCAATCGATACAACACATTTGTGTTTCCAGACTATGTCTTGTTCAGCCGGAGGAATAGAGTACAGCTTAAATGCACAGAACTTAATAAGATCAAGTTTTCCACTATCAAGTGCCACTTTCCCTCTTGTGCCAGAACAATTTCTGTTTAACATTTCGTCTTTTGTAAACAGAACTTTCACCAGATTTGCAGTAAAGTTTCCCACTGAACAACTCGTTTTCTGAATCCTCTCTGCCCAGCACAATAGCTCTTTTACCTGATCACCGTCTGTGGAATGTTCTTCCCGATCCTCTGCATTACAACTACTGCTGTCACTGTTAACACAGCCAGCATTAAGAGCCGTTAATGCTGGAGACACAAATACTGTATTTTGAATGACTGCATTTTCATTAGCAGAATCACGAACAGACAGATTGTGAGGGGTGCCATTAGTAGTCTCTGCTGTGTTAGACGAAACAGTCTGTATCCTGGACGCAGCTTTATTTACCTCGCCATCAACACCGCTAGGTGTTGGGGCTGCTGCATAACCAGTGTCACAAAGGGATTTACTTTTCACATGAGCGACAGCTTCAAGAAGACTTGCTGATACTCTAAATTCACCTGTATGTTTGCTGTGTTTCTCAGGTCCTGAATGGTCGTGATTCAAAGTTCTTACTCCATTAACCATGCTCTGTTCTTCAACGACTGAACTTCTGGTCAGCGATATTCCTTGTTGATGCTCCATGAGCTGCAATAGCTTGTCCTGATTTTTCAGAACTCTTTCCTGATTTTCAAGGAGCTTTTCCACTTTCCACAACAGTGTCGCAAGGCGCCCGTTCACTTCAGGCCCTAAGTCCATCATGTGAAACAACTTCAAAGAAAGATTAGCAGTGTCAGGCTGAACCTCGCGCAATTACATAGAAAAGTTACTTTACAAACGTAAAATATTTGGAAGCTACACTGTTTTGTTGTATTATTATTTCCTAATTTGCACACTTAAATCCATATGGAATGATAAGGCAGAGCTTAGTTTTTAGAACCTCTATTAAGTGGTCACTCCTCTAGATCAACAACTAATTTCCTCCTGCAATACTAAAACATTGTAAAGCAAACGTGTGGTGAGAATTGAGAACATGACAGGCAGTGTAAAGCAATCTGTGAGGAGAATCAATATTTTGATCTCAACCTCCACTAAATGGACACTTAATTTGATCCAGAGGATGTCCACTAAATAAAGAATCTTCTGTATACATGTTTTTCAACCGTAGTTATAGCTTTTAAAGTATCTTGTTTTACTACTATGATAAATCTCCCATCACTGCAGAGGTCAAACCCTGCACTTACAAGCACATACAATGATCTCATGCATGTAAGTCTTATCCTTACAAAGTAGTTAATTGTACACAACTGTTGTGATTTCATATCATTGTAAATTGAAATGTGTTATTTTGGGACTGCACTGTATTCACTGGATTAAGATGCAATTTCTCTTTATATGATTAAAGGGTAAATTCCAGGACCTTTGGATTATACTCGGGAAAGGTGATCAGAGGTCATTTAAATTAGTTGCTGTCAGATCTTTTGTAACAGCCAACTTTGGCAACACAGCAAGGTTTAAGCAGCAATCATTTTCAATGACTTACCATGTTGTGAAACAGAGACTTTTACATGTACATACCGAATACATGTACATGAATCAATCTTGAAAACATAAGTAACAGTACTTTGTACAATGAAAGAAATTCATACAATTTGTTAAAATGTTTATTAAGGTTGATGTCTCAATCCTGCTTTTGCAAATTTTATTTTTCACTTTCTACTATTACTCACATTTCTTGGACTGCGGCTTCTTCTTCTTCTCCTTGGGCTCCTGCTCCGACTGCGACTGTGACTTCGACTCTGTCTTCTACGTCTTTCATCTTCAAGATAAAAACAAGGAACTTTAGAAACTGCACACCTGGTAATATCACCACAATTAATTATAATGTATTATAATTTATTAACTTAGTGTTGTACATGTACATTTCCAGTTTTTTTTTTTTAATGGGGTCCTTCCTAACTATAGATCTAGAGCAGTTGCTAAGGAATTGCTGTTCAAGCAGTTTTTGGTGGCAAGCCATTTTGGAAAATTTGATAATGCCAAAGGTGAATTTTTTGGGAGGGAACACATGCTTTGAAAAAAATTAATGTTGCGCACCTGTAACACGTGCGAGTCCTAAACAGTGTGTTAGAATATATAAAATCCCTAAAAAGAGTTGGAGATGACATGTAGCTTTCTTTACAATCCTACATAATACATCAAAATGGAATGCTTCTGAAGTACGAATGTTTATTCCGTCATAACTTTTAAAATACAAATTTCATAAAAACCATACAAAGCATCAAGCATGTGGACATTCTTTGTCTCTTAGCACTTATTTCAATTTTCAGATCTATATGCCCTTTCAGATTTGTTTTTTCTATTCTGATGATGTGGCCTTGACTGTGCAAAAAGCATAATACAACACAACACAACCCAACCCAACCCAACACAATACAATACAAATTTTATTAACACTCCCCAGAGGGGTTTTTCCGTGTTAATGGCCTTAAATTATGAAAAATTACATTACAATAAAATAAAAATATAAAATGATCACTATATAAATCACTAAAAAAAACAGATAAAAATTACAATAATTAACAATTATTCACCGAAGTGGAGGTGAATAGTGGTGGATATTTACCGAGCTGCGAAGCAGCGAGGTAAATATCCACCACTTTCACCGACACTGAGGTGAATAATTGTTTTAGTATATACCACACAAGTTGAATAACTAGCGGACCAAAACATTACTTTTGATACCCAAAGCGACGCGCGAAGCCATTTTGTTTCTCTTCCGCTGCTCGGAGGTGAATAGTACTTTGCTAATCACCTCCGAGTTAACCAATCAGCGCGCGCGGAAAGCACTATTCACTTGTGCGGTATATACTAAATTATGATAACAATTACAGTAAGTCAGCAAATACTACTAAGAAGTTAAAAATTCACATAAGAGTTTATTTCCTAATTTTCTTTTGAAAATAAGAATGGATTCAGATAACTTATTCCATAACGAAACTGTTCGATATAAAAAGGTCCTTAGTCATGTGGCGCTTTTAAAACACGGTATGTTCAGAAGGTGGGAATTTTGAGTGACACGATCACTTACTTCTCCACGCTTTGAAAAAAGCGAGGAAAGATGAGGGGGAGCAAGATCAATCATGCATTTGAATGCAAGTACGGCATTGCAATCAAAGCATATCCATGGTTTCCAAAATATGAGGGTTAGAAACATTTCTTAATAACAAATTGGTAGTTAAGAAGGACTCCCCTAAACTTGTTACATGTTCCATGAGTTTTTGTGTTGTTTTTATCTGACCTAACCCAAGGATATGACAGACAGGTTTTTATAATTTCAAAATGTTTAAGTTCATATCAAGGAATTTGATGATATTACCTCTAAGATCTGAATTTTTAGTTCTTTTGCGCAAGGAAGGTGAGTTTTCTGGAGATTTCCTCTCTGGTGATTTTTCTGGAGACTCTGAAACAGACCTCTTGCGATAATTTCGCTGATGGCTGCTTGGAGAGCTTCTTCTTCGAGATGAATGATGTGACGATTCTTTCCTCTGGTCTGAACTTTCCTCTTGTTGATTGTTCTGCAGATTATGATTACTGCTCTGATTCACAAGTTCACAATCCATGTCGCTGGTAATTGAAGCCTGTTTATCTGACTGGGCAATCTGCAGACAGTAGAGTTATTCTGTTACAAGCAGTTTTTTTTTCGCTCCAACTATCATGCGCAAAGATAAACTTATTTACTTGATTTGGGGGCACAAGAAAACCAGGGGCCAGGAAAACTGAAGGTAAATTTCCTACCTGACTCCTGAAAGTTTGATGTTTCACCAAAAGTAATTCTAAATTGAAATAAATCATCAAACACTGTCACTTATAGTAACGGTGATACAAACAAAAACAGAAATTTACTGTGCATGTTTAGGAAAAATAGCAACCCAAGATGATCATGAAAAACACATGCAAAAAAGACAAAACCAGACTATAGTTCAACTTTCCATGCGAACTTTTTTTTCAACTAAGTTAGAGCTAAGAATAGCCCCAGTAAAACTTAAATCTCTCACTAAAGAGGCATTTGCCAATAGTGGAATTTTCACATTTCAGGGCTACATAAATGCTGACAGAGATGCTGTAAACTAAAAAACTTTTTATCCAGGAGATCAGCAATTTTGAGTCAAGGTACCTCTATTTGACCCCAAAATGGCGTAAAAAAATAGAGCTCAACTACCAATTTAACCACAAAAACATGCCAAATTTTTAAAAGATTTTTACACAGCATGGAACAAAACAGGTGTGAATACATGTTACATGGATGTATTTTGAAAGCAGAAGGCCAACAACTGCAGCAAAAAGATAAGAAAGAAAGAAAAAAGAAAAGCAAAGAAAATGTCAAAATGTGACGCTAGCGGAAAGAAAGGCATGTCTTCATGTTTCAATTTTTGTTTTGTGTAGACTGGAGATAATTTAGCTCAAAATTGAGCAGAAAACATGAAAAATGTCCAAAAATGCAATTTTTTCAAAAAAAATCTCCAGGAATCAACAAGTTAATTTCAACTAAAAATTAAAATGATCAGTAACAAGGGTTTGCAGACAGTATGCACAAATACACAAAAAGGGGTTTCTAACGGTGCTTTGTCACTCATTTTCCAACCCATCTGTCACCTATTTGGTTACGGAAAAATGTCACTGTTACTTTTCACTTGAATACAAATGTTGCCATAATTTTATTTAATTTTAAGTGTGAGCCACCGTAAATATAGCCTGCAAACGCAGACGTATTTCCGGCTGTCGCTTGTCTCCGCCGAAAACTAACGTCTGCGAACTCGAGCCAGAAAACGATTTCCGTGACGTCAAAATTCTAAGCCAATCACAGTTAGGCTCAGAAAATCCTAGAACCGCCACGCGTGTAGCCTGCGAGAGCATCGCACAATCGCGTGGAATAACAATATGACACTGCGCTGGGGAAAGTTTGTAAAGTGTTTAATTTGAAAAGTCAAATCAGGTAAATGCATTAAAGTACATGATTCAAAAGAGAAGAAAGACATATTCGTGAATCTTTCAAATGGATTTGGAAGATCAGTTATTTTCCAAGCATTGCCTGAGAGGAAATAGTATTTAGTGTAGCATTGTGATCGATCGTCGTTTCGCCGCTCGTTAGTTAGATGAATGGCCAGGTCAGCCCATTATCGTCGCTTGCGCTGAATAGCGCTGTGATAAATTGAAAATAGCGAATATTGAAAACAGCTGCTATTCGTTCGTGTATGGATCACGTAGTTCTACCAGAGACTTGGAAAGGTGAGATAAAATACAACAACAACAATTTATTGACTGAGGTATTTCCATAAAAATACATGGCATTACTTACTTACTTACACTTCACTGTTAAACCTAGAGGAAGATATCAAATGAAAATTATAATATGTCAGACAATTCCTTCGAGCGAGTCTCGTGAGATTCGCCTTTACGCTGCGGTGTAGGTGTAAACATAATTTGAGCTATCACTGAAACCTGCAAAGGTTTTCATTCCTTGGACCAAATCTTTGAGTCTTGATGCAGCAAAAAAGGCACTAGAAACGCTTAAGGGTTTAGAACTCCCCAAAACATCAGACTCAAACAAAACGACACTTGTCGCAACCGTATTATGTAATTTCTCGGAAGGTGAAGCTCCCGGGTGAAGATGAGACGCATCTGGTCGATTGCCGCCTCCTGCATGTTGCTAGAATCTTTTTGCCAATCTGTTGACGCAAAATCAGACATGATCACCGTCAAATTCTCTTCGGATTTCTTTCCCAATTTCGTCGAAATTTTGAAGGGCGTTCTTTAATCCCCCGGTTTAATCGCACACGTCGCTGGCAACACTTCAGTTTGTCAACAGATGGTCAGCTTTTCACAGCCCACGTTGCATGATTTATCAATGAAGGTAGGCACTAAAACACTTTAACCGAATACATTAACCTTCTCCTTTGCAACTGAAAATGTTCTTCTGCAAAGAATCAACTTTCACAGCCGTCAAAAACCTTTCGTGTTTCATTCAACTTCGCATAGCAGCTTGCCTGTTTCCGCCGACAGCTATGTCGCGAGGGAGCCGCGTGGTGTTCACTCGTGTCTTATTCTATCACGTAATCTGATTGGCCAAAGAGAAAACAAAAAGATTCTATGTCACGGAAATCGTTTTCTGGCTCGAGTTCGCAGACGTTAGTTTTCGGCGGAGACAAGCGGCAGCTGGAAATACGTCTGCGTTTGCAGGCTACCGTAAATATTTCCTTCTTTTTAATAGAAGATCAAACACATATAAAGTTGTCACTTTGTCAAAACTAAAAATGAATTGTTGCTGTCTCAAATTGTCGCCCTTTTTTGTCAGTTTCTGTTGGCTGTCACCAATTCAGAACAAGATGGCGCCACGTTTTGGAACAAAGTCGCCTGTCACCAAAACCCCTTGGAATGCCTCAAAGACATACAGGTTAGCCTTGGACATCTTCCAACATCTAACAGAATTTATTTTAATCAATATGCAAATGCTTCCTTTGTTAATAAATGAAAAATGTCTTTACTCAAAAAACCATTTTCTTTGAGGATCATCACAAGTGCCATATTTTTTTGGCAAATGTGCTCGAGCGGTCTTTGTACGCAAGGTCTGGAGCCAATGTCAAAATGGAGAGTGAGACTGGGGAGAGATGCTAAAAAAAATATGGCTGTTGGATTTCCATTCCCTGAATTCACTTCGAATTTCCCGTTCGCCCAGCAACTGAAAATTCCCACTGGTCAATTCTGATGATACCTGTCAACAAAATCTTCTTCAAACCTTAGTCGAAAGATATGAAGCCCAACAGTTCTGGAGGCGTCAATTTGACAGTACACACAAAACAGTCACGTTCTTGCAGGAGCGAAATAGAAGATGTTGATTTGGATATGCAAGCAACAGATTCAGTTTTTTTTTTTGATCAAAACAAAAGGAAGTTATTGGATTGCTTCTTGCAGGAAGGGATGTGAAGCTCAAGTGACGATCAGCGCTTTGCACCTTCGATGCACAACTGTTAATGATTTTGGAGAAACCGTTTTGCAGTCTAACAGGAAAGTGGAAGAAGCAGCATGATGATTAAATGATCTATTTCACCACAATAACAAGATCTAACCAGATTCAGCAAGATCTTATCACTATTAATCAAGCAAAAACCTCAGTCACGATAGCAACAAAGCCTCAGTTATCTATAGCTAACCGTTAAATTAAATGAATGTAGCTTACAACTATGGAAAAAGGATTAAAAACACATGTGCCAACGGATGTGTACACACAATAAACTGTGATAAATTATGCATTCACTTTTCAATTCAAACTTAAAATTTACACCTTCTTCTCAGACGTAGCAATAATTTAACCACACAGAAACAACACCGACATATAATTCAACCTTTCTTTGGGGTTTTTTACCTGATTATCAGCCGAATTTCCCAGGATCTTGGCGTTTTCATCCGATGAACCGGAGTCATACCCAGCAAGAACGTCCATGTTCGTACAACAGCAATCTCCCGGATGCGGGAAGTCAAAATTGCCATATTTGGGCATAGGCTAGTTACCAGTCTCCTTTTCTCATGAGCGCGCCATAACATTATAAATTTGTACTTTTCGAACTTGCCGTCACATTTGCAACTCAAAGGATGGACCTGCGGATGTGTCTTGGTTTAATTCAATTTCCAGTGAGATAGCAATCTTTCTAGGAGTGTACAAGTCGTATTTTAAAGAGAAGAATTTTTACTTGTTAATTCTCTCAGAAATATTCTGAATTCGGCGACTCCCGCGAAAATTTGCAATTCGCGCAAAAGAGTGTAAACAAGTCAGAACCCGCTCCGAGGAGTTTCAGCCGTGGCGAAACTGGCGATTTGTGGCGGTAATGGGGAATGCACAAGGCCGTCGTTCTCAGCAACGAAAACTTCGGAAAAGACCGCACAGCATCGCTGTCGAAAAACCAGAAAGGTGGCCAGAAGCGTCTAAATCATCGCAGTTACAGCGAAGTGCAAGTCAAGGATCGCTCAGAAGACGTTACACCGAATCTGGAAATTATGCGTACAAAACACCTTGGCCTGTCCCACTTAGTGAAGCTGTCTTTTTGCCGGAGTACGATTCCAAGCAACCGGTCAAGTTCAGCGACTTTGAGGTTTGTTTACAAACTGAAATATTGAAAAAAGTGTTGTTGCACGTGAAGTATAAGCTTAACTAAGGTATTAGTGCTTGAGTGAAAGAGCTGCTTACATATATATCGTCATGTTTTTGCTTGTACTTGGCATGTGATGTCATTGTATCTGCATAAAATATACCCTTTAATTGATCTGATAGCCTCCAGTACTGTCTAGCAATCGAGAAAAGAACTTGTATTTGCCAAGAAAATTTCCAACGCCGCAAGAAAACCAATTGTATCAATAGTTTGGGCAGTTATTTGCGTTATTTTCGAATCTGGCACCATGTTGTTTGCTAATAACTAGAGCACGGGTTTGTTTCGTTAAACATGGTTACAAATGATTGGTCAAAGTGAGACATTATTTTGAGAGCTTTTAGTCGTCTCGATGTCAACTGTTTCAATATCAATATTTATTTCAGAAAAAATGCAAAGGATATGCACATGCCTAACGCCTCTGATTTAAGAACAGAGTTATTTCCTGACGACTTTTCAAGGACGTGTGCTCTTAAAGAACCGACAAATATAATTCTAATTGGATTGAATATTTGCATGCATGGTCAAATAACCACAACAGAAAACATTGGCTGTGGTATTAAACAACCCGTGGACAACAACGGAAAGGCTATAAAAAGAGTTTTCCTGTCATCATAACCTTAACGAGCTCAGATGACATGAAAACGAGCGCAATTTATACGATTCTGTTTATTAAGCTTACTACTCGTGATAAACCCATTAAAACGTCTCTCAGACACTTTCATGATTCAAGTGCTTTCCGTGTCCAAAATTGATTCGTTTTGAATATGTTTATTACGGTTGATTAGCTTTTTGTTGCGTTGATCATTTCCTTGGGTGCCAAGGACATATCCGGTTTCCTGTTTGTGGGAAAAATATGAATGTAGCCGCGTGGATTTTAAAAATACGCGGGAAGTTCACACATCGGCGGTTCATTGAACTGTTTGTTTGTTCCCAGCAGGAGACAAGCTTAGCAAGTAAAACTTGTTGTGGTTGATATCTAGTTAAAGCAAGCCAATGGGCTTGTGACAGTTAATTATATGGTTGATAAGGAAGGAAACAATACATTTTTACAACTTTTTTTTCAAAGCTTTAAATTATAATATTGAACATCAACAGTGAAGATGCAATATACATGAAATGTTGTCAATTTCACAAGGGCTGGTTTGTCGCCTACAATTATTTGTTTACACTCATCACCCCAGCTAAAAAAGTCTGATCAAAGACTAATATAATTATGCCAATAAAAATAGCTTCTCTAGTATTTTATTTTTTCATGTTTTTAATTCACCTTTTGTTTTGAGCTACAGGGATATTTTAAAATATTGTAGTTATATTTGCTTGAATTCTTGTTTATTTTTTCCCAGATCCTGGCAACAGTTGGAAAAGGTGCATTTGCTCATGTAAGTACAAATATAAGTCTTTCATCTCATTAATTAGGAGTGCTGTTGGGTGTAACTGAAAAATTCGGTAAAAGTTTCCATATCGCTCATGAAAATTTTACTTTAATAATTGTCTACTTCCTCTGTTGAACATTACAGTTCCATATGCAAATTTAAACAGGATTTTTATTTTAAATAAACTTAAGGTAAAGTTAGTCTGACTTGAAATATTCATAGTATGGGTCCATTTGGATTGCATATCAAGAATTGTATAGTAATATGCAGTCCCAAGCAAGCTGAGTTAATAAGAGATATTGTATTACACAACTAAAATATAAGTGGAAAGGAGAAAAGAAACAGGACCACGTGTGTTTTGGTCAAAAAAGAAATCCCTAATGAAGTAGAGGGCTCTTCGTGCTCGTCAAATTTATTTTTTCAATTTTGTAAGCTGTTGCAATGTACGAATTTGCCTTCTAAGATATACTAAAAGTTTATTGGACCAGCATTGCAACAACATGATTGGTTGATTTCAGTTACTGGTCCTCTAATTACCTGAGTCGTGTAATAAATTTGAATATTACTAACATTACTTGAAGAGTAAGTTAGAATATAAATTATTTTCAAATGCCAAAATATTAAATTTGTAAAATTACAAATTCAAATTACCTAATTGTTTTACTATTTTGTTGGATTATCACTAGAAGATTCAGTCATCATTATTATTTGCTTTTTTCAGGTGCTTCAAGTGAGAAACAAACAATCCAATAAATTATTTGCCATCAAGGTAAACTCTTGCTGAAATTTTAAAACCTAATGTGTTGTTCCAGAAAATGTCCATACCCCTCCCACGGAAGGTTTTTTGGTTTGAATCCCCCCTCCCCTCTGAAAATTCCAGTTGAGCCCCATACTTTCCCTTAAAAATATTTTTGGCTTTTGAGACCCTCTACCCCCGCAGAATTTTCATTGACTTTCCATGGGGTGGGTATGGATATTTTCTGGAACTGCACAATGATATGCTATGAATGTAGCTATAAATGTTGTGGTTTAAATTTATCTTTGGTTTAAAATTTTTCAAACAAGATTGAATTTTTGTATTTCATTGTCTCATATTCATTATCATAATTCTGAATAAAGGGGAATACTTTTAATCCAAAAATAAATTGAAAACACGGCAGCTTCATGTAAAAGCTGGCGACAGGCTTATTTTACTGGCTTAAAGAGAGCTTATCATCAACACAGGGGTGGCACCCCCCCAAAATTTTATGAGGAGGCTCCACCTCAAGGTTCTACTCCTTAGCCTGTGTCTGTTTGAATTGATTTATTAAAGACCCTTTTAAAACCTTAATTATAGACTTCCCTACTCTTTCATATAAGGTTTGTATGTTGATTACTTAAAAAAAGTTCTCTCACAAAGGGAGGTTCGCAGGCACCCCAGGACCCCCCCCCCCCCCCCCACCTTGCTACAACCATGTATTTTGCAGTCTGAACACATAGCATGCCTTTGTACGATGCAAAGTCTTACTTTGTCGCCATTAACAAACCAATTACTTGGCACTTAGTATGACCCACCCTGATGTTTATTACTTGTTATTGCCTTTCCCAGGTACTAAACAAAGCAGAAATAATTAAGGAAAATGCTGTACAGCAATGTAAAGACGAAGTTAATATTCAGGTGAGAATAATAATGATAATAATAATAATATTGCATTCAGCAATAGGAGAATGCAACCCTAATCTCGTGTGGCTAAAAAAATCGAGATTTTGTTTGGGCGCATGTTTGCCTCGCTTTCATTTGGATGCACATTTGCCTCGCTTTTTTGTTATTGGTCTTGATTTGACGATCCAACTCTAGTTGCATCGGTGAGTAGTAGGTGGTAAGGAGGTCCCACAGCTACAGTGTCAGGAACAGTGTACTGATCATATCTCAGATTACCTTTTTGGATTTGTCACACAACCTATCTTGAAACAGCTCTAGAAATTAGACTACTAGTATGGTCCTGAGAAAACTTGGTTAATAAGAGATTTATAACAGGACTGAAAAGATTTTTGTAGATATAAACAGAAAGTGAAAAGGAGACAAAAGAACAGGATTTTGACTGAGTACCCACCGGCTTTTTTATCCAATATGCAGGTTAAACTTGGTGAATTTCCATTCCTGGTCAAAACGTGGTATACATGGCAAACAAAACACAATCTTTTCATAGGTAAGTGGTCTTTCCATGATTTAAACAATCTTTCTCTTTTATTAGCAGGGGGATAAAAGGATAAATATCACAGCAGAGACAATGAGGTTTAAAGCACTGACAATATCATTTTATTTGAAAGTGCACCCTCACTCTGACCGGATAAAATTATTTTTTTCTGAATGTGCACAATAAAGGGACCAATCTTACTGAACTCTAGCTATTCAATAATTTATTTTAAACATATAACAATAAATTATAGTTTGAACTCTTTTTCAGTTTCAGATTTCGTTGATGGTAGTGATCTTTACACATTATGGCGCCAGGAAAAGAAATTAAATGACGCAACAGTCAAGCTGTATTCTGCTGAACTTGCCATCACATTAGGTCAGGGAACTTTTAAATTGAATTCCAAAGACCATTTCTATCAACAAACCCAAAGGTTAACAAGCTCGCATTCTCAAGGCTGCAGTAATGACAAGCATTGTTTGCAGACAATTTGTTGATGATCCTGACTGACTGACTGACTGACGGACTACATGTCATAGTCTCGCACTTAAAAGTTACAAACTTTTGGTATGTTTCAGACTACCTGCATAAATCTGGAATTATCTACAGAGATTTAAAGGTAAGGATTTGCATTCTTCTTTTGCGAGTATTCAGCAACTAACCATTCCGAGAAACAAACAAACAAACGGACGGGCGTACGTACGTACGTACGTACAGACGGACGGACGAAAGGACTCCTTGGTCTCGAGAACACTCAGATTTTCTGTCTATAACTTATCTTGTTCTTTTCTTTTTTTTCATTAGCTTGAGAATATCCTTATAGACAATGAAGGTAAGAAAATGCTGCTAGTCCTTCAGTATCATTTGACGAGGGCTACAAGTTAATGAGTTTTTCTGAGCGTAAACATAAGAATTTTGTCATGGATAACATGTACAGATATTAAATGGAAGACTCCATCCCCTCTTGTGGAAGACTAATTTGTTTCCACGATTAAAGCGGTTTTTTTTTCACAGAAATCTAAAACATTTCATGGATAACATGTACATAGGAATGGAAGATTAATTTTGTTCCCATGATTAAGTTTCGAGATCCTACATCGACTTGTGAAAATGATTTATAGTCTTCGTGTGTTGAGTGTGTGTCTAGACAAAGAATTAATTTTTTTATTACTATTATTTTGCTTCAGGGCACATCAAACTCGTGGACTTTGGTCTCTCTAAATTAGTGAAACACAGAGAACGAACTGGAACCATCTGCGGGACATTGCAGTACATGGGTAAGAGAGAAAACCGCCACTTCAAATCGAACCGAAGCTCAAAGTAATTGTTTACTAAGGTACAAAAATGCCCAAGATGTAATAGAAAGCCTAACAGGAAAAGGATGGTCAAGATTGAAGAATATCGAGATGGATTATGCGAAACATTTACTCATAACAATTTTAGGCTAATGTTTTTCAATAAAGTAGCTACTTTAATACTGAGAACTATCGTTTGGTTATGGACACACTGGAACTTATATTTTTTTGGAAAAACTACTCCTGTCTCGTATAGGCAAGGTTATCAGTTATATCTATGAAAACCATCGAAAAATTCAAAGAAATTGTAAGGATTTTACATATAAGCGGTTAAAAAAAGATCAAAAATAATTATCCCGCGAAATCGCGCGGAATATCGCCTGATTTCTAACTCAATCTAGCTGACAAGACCATAGGCTACGTTGTCTAGAATCAGACGATATTTCGCAATATTGAGAAGAAATATTTTGCGAATATAAGGCTTTGCAATATTTGCGATCGGGACTTTGAGCGTGATGCTCAACGAGTTTGCTAGCAGAAAAGGTCTCTGAAGAGTCCCTTGGCCGGGACGAAACGCTGCGTCAGACTAGCCACGAAATATTTATTCACAAGTAACTGTCAACTTTCATTGTCAATAATTGTTTTGTTACGTTATTCGTCAAATTGTAAACGAAGCGCATTTGATGATACAGCTAATTTTGGCAAACTACTTATATCGCAGCTAGGATATCTTTTATGTACCGATGAGTTGATTGCAAGGGCTTCCTCACCATTAATTAGATATATTGGCATCGTGATAATTTGTAAAATAGTAAATTTACTACATTACTGTCAGACCTTACAGCGCACCTCCATATCATAAAAAAGCCATCATTCGTTTGCGTGGGGTTGCGATTTTAGAGGCGCTTTCATGTGGAAATTCGAGAATTTTCGCGCCTAAAAAGTCTTTCGGTTGGCGAGGCGTCATGACCTAAAAACAGAGCCGTTTAAATTGTTCATTTCTGTAGAGATTTACATTTTAACTGGGTTTTTTTTTGCCCGTGTTTCATAGCTCCTTGAAAGCCTTAGTGGTGATGCGGTTGCATGGCCTCGTGATCTGAAGACAGAACTCTTTAAATTCTTCGTTTCTGCAAAGATTGTAACTGTTTTTTTTTTTTGCCCGTGTTTCGTAGCTCCTGAAATCCTTGGTGGTGAGGCGTATGCTGATGTTGTAGACTGGTGGAGCTTGGGCGTGGTCATGTTCACCCTTCTGGTGGGAAAGGTAACACTTATATACCAGCTTGGCTTTCGCTGCTGAATGTGGGGGCGAAGGGAGTGCTACTGCTTGTTGGCAATCAGCACTTCATGTATGCATAACCTGCTGTCTCTCATAACATCCACAGTATCCATACCCGGTAGCACAAGAACACGCCAGTCAGTACAAGGTGGTCAGCAGTGTCGAGGTTGAGTTCCCGCCCGATCTTTCACCCAGTGCTTTGAGCGTTCTTCAGGGGGTATGCACATTTGTTTTTGCTCGTCTCTTTTGCCACCAGTGATAAGAATGCGTGACTGCGTGATGCAGTTCGTACGTCTTAACCCAAAAGAATAACCCTTGTTCACCATCGGGTATCCAGTAGCTCAGTGGTTACAGCATCCGATCTAGAACTCGGAGGGTCGTGGGTTCGAATCCCATTTAGGGCTCAGATTTTTTCTGGGTCTCCTCAGGGTCGATTCATCTTTGTGTTGTTTCTTATTGTCGTAAAAACAAAGAAGACAATTCTAATATATATTTTCTTTCTTTCAAAAGCTGCTGCAGAAAGATCCCGCATTGAGGTTATCTGGTATAGAGTCGCTGAAGACGCATGCGTATTTTAGCGAGATATCATTTGAGAATGTGTTACAAAAGAAGGTAGGTTGATGAGTCGTTCCAGTCCCTTGCATGCATGCTCAGCCTTAAGGCTAATAACACAAGGCGACGTTTGAAATGCTGTTCTCGTTATCAACAGCAATCACCCATAACCACAGAAACGCTCAAGACGTTACGGCGAAGGAGTTTAGCATCTAGAACGTGAGTGATGTTTTGTATTCAGTTATTTTTACGTTTTCTTCGCTCATCTTCAGATGATTTGACTGTTATCTTCTTTTTTCAGGATGTTTCCCCGAAAAGTCGAAGGAAATCGACGAGACAAGAAGGTAAGGTTTCAACCAAACAAACTGTATTCTCGAGCTTAATGATTCATCGTTGCCAGCGCTTTTCTATCATAAAGCAACTAGGAGAACAGGTATTTCTGTTCTTCGCGTTACCTGCCCTAAAATTTCGCCAATTCCCATTTCTTCACATGGCTGGAGAAAGTCACTGTGAGAACTAAGTGAATACGAAAGGACAGTGTCCAGGCTTTAACCCAGACTTCTACATCCAGGGTCCACCGCTCATCCGAGAGCGTGTGTAGAGTATCTTCTTACAAAGCTATCTTTACTTTAACCTGGCATTCTAGACTGTCCGACTGCAGAGATTTCGTTCATCATTGCTTTCTGCCATTGGTCATGGCTTGGGTTTATTCGGAACGCCGAGACAGTTATATGCTGATTAAAATCCGACTTCCCCCAACAATATTAATACATTACCAAGCAAACAAGTGATGAGACTAAAAGAACTCATCAACCTTAAACCTTGATGTACCCTTAAATTCTCGTAACTAACATTAAAGTAAATGTATGTCCATTGTTAAGGAGATTTGATGTGTTGTTGTTTCACTCAGCCTCGCCCGCTGTCGTGGGCAAGTCCCGGACACTTTACAGTGCAAGATAAAACGCACATGGACTGGCTTGTGGCTGACTTGGGGAGCCTGCACACACTGACGCTCAGCAGTAATTCGCAGGAGGGTACGAGAACTGAATGCTTAGTGGCTTCATGAAAATGGTTCCAAGGAGATGAGGTGCGCATGCCCGCTAAACCATAGTACGGTCGTCGTGGCAACAAGTGATGTTTTTGGCAAATGTCCTGATATTTGTTCCTGCGACAGAACTTCTGAATTCCTACGGCCACAGATACTGTTGATTTTGACGCAGCAGATTTTCGACGTTGATTTCCTGGGTGCTCTTTTTTATTAACATATTTGATATGAGCCGTCCTGTTTTCATTCGATAGTATTATGGTATTACAAAGTAACGTTTTTTTGGATCCAAAAAGACCTCTGCTAAGAGGATATATATACAGCGAATACCTTTGTAATGAGCTAATTTTTTTGCTGAGAATTCAGTGGACCGTTTCACGTTCTTGCAGACATTCCTATGAAATAAGTACATTTAATATATATACAGTGTATAAAAACAGCCTGTTCCAGGCGTCCGGTTAGTTGGGGAGCAGCGCGAAAAACAATATAACAATCAAGAGCAGCGAGTTTAAAATAGCGTGGGATTTGGGGCAAGAGAGCCACCCCTCCCCCTTCCATTATATTTGGCTCGCCGTATTTCTCTCTGCGTTCCAACTGACCGGACGCCTGGAACAGGCAAGTATAAGATAGAGAAATCGAGTTTATTACTTTTTTCGCACTTCAATAGTTGCATCCTTTTGGAAGCACAAACAATCGCAAATAAGTTACTTTTGAACACTAGACGGAACTGTCCCAAAATGGCTCTTAAAATGTTGCGTTCTAACAACCAGTTCTTCAAATATCAAACAATACAACAGATTTGAAGCCTGGTGCGTGGGGAGGGGGGGGTAATCTATTAAAGGGCCGGGGATGCTCGTGGTCTCGCGTAGGGTTGTAAATTAAGAATTTTGCTCTCACTTAGGGTATTCAGTGCAGAACGGCAATATTTCTGCCGTCAAGGTTCATGTAGCTTTACACGTTAATAAAACGCAGTCATACTGACTCGGCCGTCTACACCGATCAGGTATTGAAAAAAAATGGTATCTTTCGAGGGTCAGAAACAAGCTTGAACCACGCCCAGATTGGTCTCTTTTAGGTGTTTAATTGAAAATTTTCGACTTGCAAGTTTAAAGGTATCAGAAGTCTAAAGATCTTGCATCATGTAAGTTAAAATTCATGGTATAATATGACGTAAGATAATAAAATCTGCGCCTTCGGATTGGAGGAGTCTTAATGCTTGTCTGCAGTCCTGAAATCTCAAAATTCTGAAAATTTATAGGATTTTAAAAGTTTTAATTAAAGAATCTGACCCACCCACTTTGCACTGCGCGCCTGTTGTTGTTTACGAGCGCGGGCCCCACAAAAACTATTGTTACACGATAACGCTTCTTTCAAAGACAGCGATCGTTCGAAAATAACAAACTGAAGAGAAGCTATAAGACTTGTTTCTAGCATTCACATCGCGATGCAAGAAAATTTCTCACCTTAGTCAATCCGCCATTTTTGGGGCCCCCAAAAAAGCCAGTGATAGCGACCGAGAAATAAAATCTACTTGCATCGTGATGTGGATGCTAGAAACAGGTCTTATCGCTTCTCTTCAGTTTGTTAAATTCGAACCATCGCTGTTTTTAAAAGAAGCGTCATAAAGTTAAAATAGTTTTTGTGGGCCTCCGGGCTCGTAAACAACAACAGGCGCGCAATGCAAAGTGGGTGGGTCAGACTCTTTAATTAATATTGCTTGACATAATTTAAGTAAGATAGGCATTACATGCACTTCTACTTGACTCGTGCACAGTGGCGTCGCTTAGCTCTGGATTCCGTTCCAGGTTGGATAGTATGCTATCTAAGCGCAAAACACTTGCCAGCAATGAGAAACGCCATGCATCTTCAGAACTGGCGTAAAAACTGCTTTGCAGTGTGGCAAAACCGCAAACTTCTTGCCAGCGATAAATTTCTTTTGGTGGTCCTATTTCCACCGTAAAAGGTCAGTTAAAAACGGTGTTGGCTACGCTGGGTGCTTGTTTTGTTTTCTTTGGCGTGTTCCTTCACGCTGCCGCAAAACTGAAATTACGAGCTGCTTTCACGGGCTATGAAAAGAACGCAATCTTTAATTTAACAATGTCTTCTAAACAAATTCCAAAAAAAATCGCTCAGATTTAAAGCGCACTTTTTCTTAGCGATAATATGAAGGAGATTAATAGTATGATAAGTGTTTTACACACTAAGTATTGAGTTGAAGTAACTTTATTTATATACATTACTCAAAAAAAGGATTAGTTTATTTACGGTATACATTAGCCTGTAGGTGTAGTTACTGCTTAAAGCTAAAAGATTAAAAAAAATAAATAAACAACATGTAAATATACCTATTAGTAAGTTATTACGCTAAAGTACAACTGTTCACAACAGAAATAAATATATTTTACCCTCATGAATATTATCTTTTGTTATTCGCTTCGTTGCTCAGGAGGTCCAACTCGCCTCCTTGCAGCATTTACCTTCTTTGTCACATGGGGGAGGGGTGCGATGGGTACTTCCGTGTCTTCCACCTAACCCAAAATTTCAAAGGGGCCGTTCAACTCGGGACAATCCGCCTTCCCATGCCCCTTGTGACTCCTGAAAACAATATGTTGTTGATTAGCCGTTGTGTTCTTCTCTGAGAATTCATACACAGCCTGGAGTCCCGAGAACATTGAGATTCCCGGCTTACATCACCGAATTTTTTTTTCTTCTTTTGGCGGAAACATGTTAGGAGAAAAATAATGAATTGTTTTATAGTATTCGGTTTTGACGAATCTACTGTAGTAATCATCGCAAGATTTGCCTTCAAAAGATCTCAAAATGCATAACGCATCAAATTTTTGAGCTCATGTAGTACTGTGTATGACAGAACATATCGCCAAAGCCACAATTTGGTAATTTGCGTTTGAGAAATGTACTAAAAGGCCAGCAGCTCGTTCAAACCAATTGTGCCATGCATTTTACCTTTTGTTCTTGTCAGGTTGTCAACCCTTTTTTTTTTTTTACAAAAAAGGGAGTGCTACCCCGCTCCAGTCGCCCCCAGGGGGGAGGGGGTGTACACTTCTTTGCATCGTAAAATCATAATTCGTCCTCGTGATTTATAGTTGTCCGTGACATCGAAGCTTTCCAAGCTTAACGGACAAACATGGCTTGTTCCAAGCTTTCCAACAACCATCTTTTGAAAAACGTCAATGATACATTTAATGCATTTGTTAAACAGAAGGGCTATCTTTCTTTTTTCGTCGCCGGTAAAACTGGCGTGGGCAAGTCTCGTCTGGTGAATGCTCTCCTTGGCAAACGAGTGGCTGTGGAAGGACATTGGGCTAGATTCCACAATACGCGAAGCAATTCCGATACTCCCAGTGGGAAATTTTACGAAACCTCAGCTGCCTACGACTGAAAACTGGTTTTCTGATTTCTGGAGCAAGTGCTTCGATAGGATTAAGGATCCCTCCAGAATGAACTTATACCAAATCAACAGAAGCCGATTGGCCTTCCCTGGCGCTGCAAATATGGAAGCTGCCTGCTTTCCCGGCGCTTCAGAGGAAGAGGGGCAAACTGACCTGGCAGCTGAACCTGATACTACACAGAGCGCCGATGAAGATCGCAATATCCCAAGAGAGATTCCTTTAAACAAAGAACAGCAAGAACAGTTCTGGAGGAAGACATTGGATGCTTTTAGGTGGTATTGTATTCACATTCTGCGAAAACCAGAAGTAGTCGCTGATGCTGTTGCCGTTGGTTTCGACGTCCTTGGTTTAAAAGGCCTTGGTTTCGACATCCTTGCATTTTTTGCAGAACGAATCCCAAACTCCTGAATATCTCACCTTGCCAAGGTTTGAAGAAGTTATTTTGTTTGGTTAGCAAACGTACTGTTGTGTCTAAATATTTCCACCGCGGCGGTTGAATTCGTTAAAAGGTCTATCGACTCATGAAATAAATTTTTTTGTCGCATAAGTTACATGTAATATTTTGTTATACTGTAAATATGAACGTTGAAAAAGACGAAAGTCGTTTCGACACTGAAATGTTCATTTTCAGGTTCGGTTTGAAAATTAAATTTGATGTACTGAAATAAAGTAAAACTTAAAGCGGCTAAAATATGTATACATGGAAGCAAATAAACTAGTATTCTTCAGTGTGCACCCAAGTATATTTAAAAAACAAAACAAGAATGACTATAACTAAACTACAAAACAATGAAGTTGTTTGATTATTATGCGTCTTCTTCACTTGTTAGGTCCGTTCCAAACGCCGCTTCACTCATGTGCCGAACCTAACTGATGAATAAAGTACGGCAGAAGAGCGGCGTTTGAATCAGTTTGGTCCGGCAGTGTTACATGTAATTAGGTCGGCAAACAACGTTTCGGAGCGCGCGGCGGCTGATTCATACGGTGTTACGCTCTTCTCGTATGCCAAACCTTATGCATGAATTACTGTAATGTATTTATAAATAACAGCGCCTATGATTGGTCTAAAGTGTAGTGGCGTGACTTACTCTGACCAATCTTGCGTGAAGCTCGACGGCATAAGATTCGGCAAAAAATTTCGGGACAATTACATCGCTCATCCCGGACTCCCATTTTGCTTATATGTTTTAATATTCTTCAACTCAAGAGAAACGGAACTTCGTGAGAGAAGTGCTTTGGCGGTAATTCATTTTTGCTGTTATCCCAATTTGTGAGATTTGTAAATTAGTATTTACAAACTAATTTATCGAGAGAAACCCATTAAACAAATATATCTTGCGGAATGAATTTGCTTTTCCGGAAATATTAATATTGTAGCAAAACTTAAGCAATTGTTTGCTGATTTGGACTGCAAAAACCTTTTATCATCCTTAGGGACCGATCGTTAATTACGTCCCAGGGGGGGGGGGGGGGGGGGCGGTGGTTTTCAAAAAAGTGTAGTGTTTCAAAACTGAACCCCCCCAAAAAATTTGGAGGTAAAAATTATACCCCCCTTCCCAAGACTTGTTTGAAAAACGTACCCCCCCCCCCCCCTCCCCTCTTTGTCCTTCCTTAGCAGAGTTTTTATCTTTTTTATTTAATATCTCATTTATCTTTTCTCTCGTTTATTGTTTGAATCCCTAAAATGAGCGTGGGCCGAAAATAACAAGTACAAAGACACCTTTTTGTATTTTTGTAGCAAAAAGTTAATGATTTGACTCGCAGTATAAAACAGAGGTCTGATTTAAATAGCATGTATTATAAACGTTGAAAAGGTCAGTTAAGCTAAATATTATCGTACCGTACCCTCTTTGAAGACACTCGCTGTACATGTCAGATTGAATTTCTGATATCAAAAATAGCTCACCTGCTTTAGCAAATTCTTCGAAGCTCCCAGCCGCTACGGCCTTTCTTGTCTCCCGTTTTACATCCCAGGCTTTGTAGATTGGCATTTTCGATCTTTTTTTTTTCAAATATAACGATTGAAAGACCGCGAAAAGATCGAAGCTAGGCTCCAGGACCATGTCAAACAACCCTTCCCTCGGACCTGAAATCGCGCAAATTCTTTCCTTTTCCCCAACCACGGGATCGGGGATAGATCACTGACGTCAAATTCCCTAGACTGCTGTTGCTGTGTCATAAAATTTGACCCCCCTCATGTTTCTTACCAGAGAAAAATTTACCCCCCAAAAAGGGGCTTGTTTTAAAATTGTACCCCCCCTCCAAAACCACCGCCCCCCCTTGGGACGTAATAAACGATCGGTCCCTTAACGCAGACGTTCAATCAACATTATTATTGTTTACGACTGGTTTCCGCGAATTAATTAAGTTCGACACAAATTCGCCGCCTGAATCAGCTGTCGCTCCAAATTCGATCCAAGGTCGAACCTTACTGAGTTAGGTTCAACACATGAGTGGTGCGGCGTTTGGAACGGGCCTTAGAGAGGAAAGAATGTGATTTAGAGCATGTTTCAGTGATACATGATTGATCTCAGCTAACCAGTAATGGCTTCTGTTTGCCTAAAGATTTCGGAAGAATTTTCAACAAAACGAGGAACATGTTTCAAGAAACACCCGTAGCGCACATGTTTCCCCAATGTTTCCCAGTTTTGCCACACGGGAAGCATTGTTTTCAGCATCAATTTTGTTTCCAAGAAGCAAATTTTGCTTCTGCTTCACGGCAGAAGTATTTCCTGTTTCTGCGTATCATGTAAACGTGGCAAAACGAGGAAACAATTACGGAAACATGTTTCCTCATTTTGCCTGGCCGTTAAGGCCTGGCAAAACGAGGAAACATGTTTCCAGAAACACCTGTAGCGCGTGCATGTTTCCCCAATGTTTCCCAGTTTTGCCACACGGGAAGCATTGTTTTCAGGGTCAATTTTGTTTCCAAAAAGCAAAATGTGCTGCTGCTACACGGCAGAAACATTTCGTGTTTCCGCCCGGCATAGAAGCAACTGGGCAAAACGAGGAAACAATTACGGAAACATGTTTCTGGAAATATGTTTCCTTGTTTTGCCAGGGCTTAAGTTTCATCAGACAAGAGTGCAGAAACCATGCCCTATTACAGACCAAACTGGTCAAATCAAATTAAAATCTTTATCCAGCATCCCAAAACGGCTCAAAACCCGTTCACTTTGGGGTCGAGATACCTGTGTTGGCTTACATGAGGGTACCCCCTTCCCTTACCGTACCAAATGGAGCTTGCCTTATCCCGGCGCCAGAATTTTAAACCTTCAGTGTGTAACAGTACTTGCACGACGGAGCTGCTAGAAAGACACCCCTTTTCACCTCCGAGTATTTATTTGTTCTTTGAATTCATCACTTTTCCTCGGCCAAGCTGCCCACAGTACAAAATCACTGAAAAGAAAGCGTGTTCAATGTTTGGAATTATTCAGTTACTCGTTAGCTTTGGCATGATGAAACTAAGCTTTTTTGTCATACCGTATATACAATAGCCCTCATGCATGTTTACGTCAGACCGGCTAGTTTCACCACCAAGCCTCGCTTTCGAAGTGTAAACTTGCAAATTTTATCATGAACAAATTCCCAAAGCAGCAAAGATGAAAAGAATACCCACGTGAAAACTGCATGAAGGTGGCAGAAGGTTGAGAATAATTTGCGTAAACGAGGCTTGGTGGTGAATTTTGAGCACAAGACGTCATCATGCATAAGGCCTATTTCTTACGTGGTCAATCTTTGCAGTCCTATAACAGGCCATCTCATCCCTAAGAGAAACGATTTGAAATTTTCAAGATAATTGAATAGATTAATCGAGATATCCTCATTAAGCGCTTCGCGTGATTTTTTGATCTTGTGACTTTACAGGGGCACCCAACGGAATATTTCGGTAAAATATCTGTTCGGATGGAAGGTCGCCTAAGAATTTCGAAATTTTTTCCCAGCGACGCTCTAGACTTCTCAAATTTTTTCGGAAAACCATAAAGTTTCCCTAGAATTTTCGGAATTGATGTGCTCACTTTTATCATGTCACATAATTTTCGGACGGTTTTGTTTGTTCTCTAAAATTTTCGTTTGGCTTAATTATTCCAAAAGCTGCTAAAAGTTTCGGTGAGCATTAGAGGTAATCAGGAATGTACGTGAACCTAATGAAAGATAAAGGTAATTGAGGTGATTGAGCTTGGCATTAGCCTACTTATCAGATTATTGGAGAAGTTATTTTTGTGGCCAGAGCATCTAAAACGATCAAATTATTCTGTTTTGACCGTAAAAATTCCTACGCCAACAACAATCCCTTGATCGGTCGTATAATTTACACCCCCTAACGTTTTCGGATGAATAGGTTTAACGCCTATAATATACGGATAAACATTTATATTGCCTAGTATTTTCGCGAAATTTCGATAGGCACACGTATAACGAAAAACTTCCCCTAAAATTTTGTAGTGAAAATATGGTCTCTCAGTGTCCTCGAACTTTCGGCAAGATCCATCAGGATAGCTAAAACTTTCGGATGACTCAAAAAAGGACCCTAGAATTTTCGAAACGACGAAAGTTCCCCTTAAATATCCGAACAGATAAATATTTTTTAGGGCATCTCCAAATTAACTAAAAAGCCTTCTAGAACATAGAGAAATCCATTTACGACACTTCTGACGTCTTTGGAAAGATTCGGTCGTTGGGTGCCCCTGACTTTACAGCGCAAGATAAAACCCACAAGTGCTAGATAGTATTCTAATCTGAACGCAAACACTTACCAGCATGCACAGAGACCATGCACCTTCAGAACTGGCGCATAAATTGTTTTGCAGTGTAGACAAGAAAAACCATAAACTTCTTTCCAGAGATACGTTTCATTAGAGTGGTCCTACAGATTCGCTCGTTTTAAACTGATTCCATGGGGTTGCATTGCGCATCTTTTATTTCATTATTGTAACGAGAACAGTATCTTCATTCACTTAGGAAAAAATTAGCAAAAAATTTATGACCAGTTTTTTGGCATTTTTAATAAATTCTACTGAGAAAGACATAACGGGTCCAACATCGCATGTCCAAATTATATTTCTTTTGGAAGATCAATAAATACGACGGTATTTAAACTCATTTTTCAGGAACGTAATGTGAATAAACAATAGAAGAATTCTAAAGTTAAACTGTGTGATATCAGATGCTGCATTGATAAAAATCGAACTTATTTGTTGCGCACGACTATTGAAAAAGGTGGCGTAAATAACCGTTTTTGTCAGCATTGTGTCAAAGAAACAAGCACGGTGACCCCCTCTATTTATTACATTTTTATTATCTCCTTGATTCGTTAGTTCAGCATGTTCAGTGTACAAAGTTTGATCGGAAATCCATGACGGGTTCTTTTACTTGGGAATTACCTTAATGTTATTTCACCGTAAACGTTCAGTTGACAAACGGTCTTGGCTACGCGTTTGTTGTTGTTGTTGTTTGGCAAATTATTTCACGCCGCCGCAAAAATTACGAGCTGCTTTCCCCGGCTATAAGAAGACAGTATTCTTCAAATCAAATTCCAATAACTTCCTCACTTAAAGCGCGCTTTTTCTCAGCGATACTGTGAACGAGAATATTAAATAATAACCATCTTTCACTCCCTGCCTTCCAAAAGAAATATAACCTGAAAGTCCGGCCTTTAGCTTTTCATGGACTTTGCATCAGCATCAGCAGTCAAACTTTTGAAATGGCATTTTCCCAAAAATAAAAGGCCTCCACTAAAATATGAAGGTTTCTTTTCAGAGTTTGTAGAAAGTTCGAAACCAAACAGACTTATATAAAGGAAACTAATATCAAAAGAAGGTGATCTGCCTAGTTCAAGCCAACAAATTAAAGTGTGTCGAGGATATTAACAACGATCAACTGGAAACCGCGTTACCAATTATCCTATCAATGTACAAAGATCACAGAACTTACAGCTCTCAATTTTAAAATTTTACGCAGAAGACTATCGTTTAACAACTTTCTGAATAAAAGATCGGACTCGTTAATAGCAAGAAATGTATCTTCTGTCAAAGAAAGACAGAAAAACTGGTGCATCTCTTCTGGGAATGCCCGAAAATTCAGTCATTTTGAATCAATGTTTCCTTATGGCCGCAGTCATGCAAAGTAGTTGAGAAAGAAGAACTGTTACAAGTTGGAACAACGCTGGGCTTAAAACCAGATGGATCAAAATGCAAACTTCAAATTAACTTCTGCTGCGTACTTGCTAAATACTATATTTGGCTATGTAAGCTGAAGGAATTTCCACCAAAACATAACGACTTTTTACCTAAAGTTATCTGAAACACATCAATGAAAAAGAAAACAAGGCCTCCTGTGAACTTGGTCCTAGTCCCCTAGTCTACTTTTCTATTTTTTTTCTCTCTCATTCCGTTTTCCATTTTTCCCTTTTATTTCTCCTCCAAACTTAGTGTTAAACGTTTTTTGTAAGTTAATAAATAAACAGAAAGAAAACTTTGTAAAAGATATATAGAAGTAAGCCAAGTAACGTAATTTATATATTATATAAACTACAGTGTGTTATAGGGATTTTGGCCACTGAGAAATGTTGTTTCAGAACATGTGTTCTGATATCGCATTAAACACATGCGCCCTGATATGACCTTTGGAATATTCACCTTTTGAAAGAATTGAGTTAAATTTATATAATAAATAGAATGATACATGGGCGCACGGAGATATGAAATTGATCTTCTCGTGTTCAATCTCGATATCTCACGAGTGAGCGCAGCTCACTCGTGAGATATCAAGTTGAACACTCGAAGATAAATTTCATATCTCCGTGCGCCCATGTATCATTCACTATATATGTCATGTATTGTAATGCATTTTAATGCAATTATCTTGTCAAATAACTATTTTTCCCAAATAAAAATAAAAAAGAATAAAATTAAGTGTTTTACACACTAAGTATAAAGTAAAAGTAACTTAAGGTGATTCCTCAGAAACATACCTTGTCGCAATTTTTTTTTTTGAAACTTTTCCTGAGTGCTTCCTACCAAGCATTATTTCGAAAAAAAAAAAAACAATAAAAAAGATAGGTCACCATGCTAGCAAGAGAGATACGATGGCGGGCCAATCTTACCTCATTTATGCCTGTTCTGGTACTAATCGCGCACGCTTTTTCATCGGTTAAGCTAAAATACCTAAAATCCTAAATCATACGAAATTTTGCTCGCTTCAGGTTGCTTTAGCTCCATAAATTAGATTAAGAAGAAGCACATTAAGAAGTAAATTGACCTGTTCTCTTAACCCTTAATATGCTAAGTCCGGATTCTTACGGGATTTGGAGGAATGTCCATTCAACCACTTGTGACGTGACGAATTTGCACGTCAGCAGATTCTTGGGATGTGCAACTAATACCGGTTGGATAGATCTCTCCACAGAACTCTCCATTTGGGCGATCGACTACATTCTGACAGAGCCAATCGAAAAAAACGTGATCAGCAAAATCTTTTCTTTCACAATCTTAATTCTAGATCGATTAAAATAGTTTGTTTATTTGTTATGTAAGATTAAAGTCTATTTTGTTGAACTGTTTCGATATTTTTATGCAAGAAATGATTTTTCCTAGAAATGATATTTCCCTTTTCGGATTACTGGGGTTCCTAATACATACCTCGTGGGTCATATAGTTACTATAATAGCCATTCAGGTTGCACGAAAACGAGCACGGTGACCCCCATTTTTTATTGCATTTTGTAATGCTCATGACATAGTCATGAACTTGACCAAGTCTTAGAAAATTTTAAATACTCCTTTGTTTTCAGTGGAATCAGTCAGTACGTCAGTTATGTGGATGCCTTTCTGCATTCTCGACCTTCGTCTGCTCAGTCTGTTTGTTCAGAGCTTCATGAGCTTATGCACATGCTGGGCTGTTCACTCAGCCGTTCATTCAGATCGTTGTTGGTGCAGTTTTCAACCATTACTTTCACAAAATAGCTTAAACTATACAAGCCGAAGTATTACATGTAAAACCTAGAGAGTTCCGTAACTTCTTGGTTTTAATATCAAAAAAGGCATCCCACAGCGTTGAATAAGTCAAACAAACTGATTTGCCTTCCGGTTGCCGTCCCTGGCTCAAAAACGTCTGTGCTTTTAAGCTCTCTAATTTATTAACTTCTACAAAGTGCCAACGCGAAAATAACCTGAAATCATGCCCTCTCACAGGCAGGAAGAAGTACTTCTTCTTAGCGGTGGAAAACCAAAAAAGCTAAAACTCGCCAAAAAGGCGTCAGATCGGTTTGAGAAGCGAGATGACAACAACAAAGACAACAAGGCATTGAGGCAAGTCGATTTTATTTTCAAAATGTACATATATTTGCGAATAATTTCGAAACCGTTTTCTCCCATACAAACCTTTATAAATTCAAACCGTTGTAACGTTCTCGAGTAATCTTATCAGGCCGCCTGTGAGCTGACCGGCGATAACTTGACACCAATACACGTGCTTAGTACCCAGGTTCTGTCTTCCGTTACTTCCGCCCAAATGCAGTTTCGTTTTCATCTTTATTTTGAATTCAAAGAAGAAGAATGGCTGCTTCGAAGCTTTCCAACGCTTGCTACGAAAAGCTTAATGCTGAATTCTCCAACTTTTTGTCGGGAGAAGGACAGGAACGTTCTGTTTCCATTCTCGTTTCGGGTAAAACAGGCGTGGGGAAAAGCCATCTTGTGAATGCTTTCGTTGGCGAACAATTGGCTATTGAAGGGGAGCGGAAAACCCCTTGCACCGCTTCCGTTCAGTCGTACAGTACTGTTATAAATGGTACCGAAGTCGTCGTGTTTGATTCTTCAGGACTACAAGATGACTCAGGTAATGACGAAGTGTACCTTGAGGATATGAGAAAGAAATTACACCAAGGGCTCGATATAATACTCTACTGTATCAAGATGCACGACAAGCGCCTTCACAAAGATGATAAAAATGCCATTCGTGTTCTTACCCGAAATTTTGGAAAGGATGTATGGAAAAATGCTGTAATAGCGTTAACTTTTGCCAACAGCAATGTAGACCCAAAAGGGGAAGCTAATCTGGATTACTTTCAGAGCGACCTTACCCTCTGGCGGGAAGAAATTCATGCCTTCTTCGCAGAAGATCCGGAGCTTAAATTAGATCCCGAAATATACGAAGCAATTCCAATAGTCCCGGTGGGAAATGCTTGGAAACTTGACTTGCCTACTTGCGAAGACTGGTTTTCTGAGTTGTGGATCCGCTGCTACTCCGTCATGAATGATTCCTCTAGAATAAACTTGTACCGAATGAACATAGATCGATTTGAGGAGTTTCCTGGTTCTACAGACTTGAGACAACGGGCAGTAGGTTCACGTTCTTCGCAGGCTACAAGTCCCACCTTGGTACAACCAGAATCTGACACTACCCAGAGCGCTGATGATCAGAATAGTCCACAGCCACCAGGTATTAAATTGGATGCCCAACAGCGAAAAACCTTTATGGACAAGACATGTGAGGCTTTTAAGCGTCACTGTATGAAAATTGGATTGGGGTCCTTGGTGGGTTTCATAGTTACGTTTCTGTTGATAGTAATGAAGTAGTGGCTGTACAAGGGCGAATATAGCAGGAAAAGTTACCATTTAGACAACAAGCCATAATTTGGCAAGTAAAAAAGACGTTCTGAGAAACAATCCAATGTCAATATAGCTAGCATGGTAGCATTTAGTAGGCCCTGAGAATGTGTAACTATAAATAGATTTACATATTTAACATGTAAATTGCATTAGTATATACCAGATCAAATACCACACAAGTGAGTAGTGCTTTCCGCATGCTCTGATTGGTTAGCTCGGGAGGTGATTAGCAAAGTTCTAGCGGAAGAGAAACAAAATGGATTCCTGTGTCGCTTTAGTTATTCAGCTTGTGTGGTATATACTAAAACAATTATTATTATTCAGCTCTGTCAGTGAAAGTGGTGGGTATTTACCTTCACTTCAGTGAATGATTGTTAAATGGTCTGCAACGTTGCATAATAAGTTTACTGCTGATCAGGTAATGGCTTTTCATTGGATCACAGGCTCAAGTCCTATTTTTTCTGTCAAGGGTAAATTGGCAGGATTTTGTCAGCAGAATTTCTGCTATTGGAGTTCTTATAAGCCTCCTACACAGACGTTCTTTTGGCTTGTCTCGCAATCTTTTCTCCCCAACGCCTGCTGAAACAAGGAGGTATTTACGTAGACCAATCACAGGGCACATCCAAGTGACCTTCAGAGGTGACCTTGAGAATTTCGCACGCAAAGTACTAGCAGAATTTTTAACGAGCATTTGTCTGTGTGAGATTTAAATTCTTGTCAGTTGCTCCTTTCTTGTATAGGTCTCCTTTATCCCCCCTTGAACTGAGAGATTCGTTTTAATTTTTCAAATCAAAGTAACGGCTTGTGTTGCTATGAAAACTTGGCGGTTAGAATAGACGAACAGTTCGCTGGACGAAAATGGTTACATTTATCTATTTCAACACGCTTTCAATCAGGCCTGATACTGGCCCAAACACTTGTCAAACACTCAGTCATATTTTCGCAGTAAGGATCACAACAAAACTCTAGAGAAAATAGTCGTTTCCATCAATCTTTTGAGAAGTCATATCCAAACTAGAAGCATGGACTTAGAAGTGCTTGTCATGCATGAATTAACACCTGAAAAGTTATAGTTCCAAGGGAACTTATGAGCTAGGACGATTGGCTCTTTAGTCATCTCCACGTGATCTCCAGCTGATCCTTAGGAACAAAAGGAAAGGAATGTGCCACTGGTTTTAGCAGATGTTCGTTGGGGAGAATAGATTGCGTGACGAGCCAAAAGAACGTCTGCGAAGGACTCTGGCTATTGGAGTTCATGATTTATTTTGGCTATGGACTCTTTCTTGAGTAATTGCGTACGCCAGGCATATTTTATAACTTGATGACAGTATATTCAATGGGAGTATTTTCACAAATTATTAAGAACCAGCTAAAAATGTATACGTGGAGCTCTGCTTTTAGGTTTAGTGGTGTCAAAGTTTATAATTTGTTTATTTTATTTCTTTTTTTTTAAAACCATACTTCCTCTATTTAGACCCTTCCCTTATTTTCACCACCCCTCCTTCACACTGATTTTAATAATGTAATGTGATTTATTTCCAAAATTAATAAGCTCCCGGGCATTTGATAGAGGAAGTAGGGTATTTACCATTTTGCTTTATATATATTTGCTAATTTTGGTATAGTTGGTATATTAAAAAAAAATGCACAATGTGTACTTTCTAATGAAGCAAATTTAATTAATTAACAGTTTGGATTCGAGTTTGAGGTGTGGGATTACAGAGAAAAAATTAATTCAGTGTTTATGTGATTATGCAATTATCCTGCACCTTGGGGTAAGAATCTTACTGTGATTATTTAGACATGAAGTAATAATGCGAAAGATAGAAGATGTGTATGAGATCTTGTTGAATTAAAATTGTAAAAATTATATAGTAAGCTATGACAAGCTGGAGTTCATAGTTTAAGATGATTCCCATGTTTTGCATTGCACACTGTGCATGTTGTACGTGACACCAGGATGTCACAACAATATAATAAAAAACATAGTTTCTGCTGCAACTGACAGAAACTGACCAGTCGCAGAATGGAAAAAGTAAACCTCGGCCCGTCCTCTCTCGAGCAAAAGCCGTTCCTGTCAAACTGGAGTTGCATTTGTCCTCAGTTTCAAAGCGAGTCCTGGTACACAACCTTTCATGTGAAAATTGATTTGATTTGCAAGATAGTGAATGGCAAGTAAAACTCATTTCCACATGAAAGGCTGTGCACCAGGACTCGTTTTGAAACAGAGGAAAAAGGCATCTCTGAATTGGCCTATTGATCCATTTCAAAGCCTGAAGCTCAAGAACGAGCATGGTACCCGGTGCTTCATGAATCCATTCAGGAAACGTTTATATAATTTGGCCGTAATATGTGTAGGTTTGAAAAAAATGTCTAGCCATTCCTGTGGTACAATATAGTACAAAATCACGACAGATACGCGCGGACGGTGTAGTGGGTCTAATTTTTCCTTTAGGATCAAATTTCTAGCAATAAGAACATATTTTGTTTTATATAATACAATGGCGTCAGTAATTTGATACGCACGAAAATTTTCTTGTGAGGGAAATTTGGACCTGCGTCCATCATTTTTGACGTTGCCATGGCAACATCATAACATGGTAATGATAATATGGCGTTGGCTGGCTTTCTGTAAACCTTTGTCTCTATTATCGGCAGCCATTCTTTGATATTTGCATGCGCCAAGGAACGGCAGTTTGTTGTTAGACCTTAGTTCTATGGTGAATTGGACAGATCAGAGGAATGAGCTGGATGAATCAGGGGATGAATGTTTCTAGGAAAGCCATCGCGGCCGCTACATGCCCAGGCCACATGACGCTAAGCACCGCAGATGGTCTTGGCAAAGGATCTTTGCGACGTCTCTCCTCGGGAGCGTGCAACCAGAGGAAGGCGGCTGAAATTCACGCTAAAGATTCTTTTGATGAAGCACGTAAATGTATTGGCCATATAGGACCAAGGGGGACCCCATCACTATGGCGTTGGATATGAGACAGGGCCCGCGCAGCAAGATTTTGACTGGGGGGGCTTAAACGTGAGCCAGCTTTTTTTTGGGGGGGGGGGGGGGGGAAGTGGCATGCTACCCTTGGAAAATTTGGGTTTTAGTTACTCTCAGACACCGGAAGGTCTTTATAAAATTATGCTGCTTAAACGTAGGGTCTGCAAGAGATTACTGCAATTTATTTGCGCTGGCCTTCGAGCTGGCGTTATTTAGATTTGTTACATCGCACCGATGAGTCCCAAAAAGGACGAAACAGCTGTCCCTGCTTTATCGGTTCTGTTCCTGTTGGTGTCTTGCAAAGTTAATTTTACACGTAGTATCAGCCTTGTTGTAATGTCTTTGCAATATTAGTAGATTCAACATTTAGAACCAGACCTATAGATTCACCATCAAATCCTGCTTGAAACAATATAATTTACTCCAACCCAGTGCTACTGCCATTAGCCTTTACAAACCTTGAATCCGCCGTTTTCTGCTACATTTCATATATCATATATATCAATCAATAGAAATTAACGAATAAAATTTTAGTATAAATTAATTTGTTCAAAGGCGCCGAAATTTCTCTTCTGTTATTGCTATGATCTGCAAATTCGTTTGAGATGTCAAAAAGTCATTCTTCATGACTTTCATCATTGTCAGGTTGCTAAGTCTCTCTTGCGTCATTGTTGAGAAAAAATTTCAGTCTTTAGGCGATAGGGTGCTGAATGATTGTTCACCAGGATTTACCAATATGGAACAAAATCAAAAAAACAGTTTATTACCAGCTTCTGGAAAGGCGTTCAAATGAAATACTTTTAGTAATTGTTCGTTCAATAATAATTATTTTTTGCATTTCTTTCTTTCTTTACTTGTTTATTTACTTAAGTTCTTATTATTTTTTCCTTTTACTGTGAAAAAGTGGGGGGGCTAAAGCCCCCCCAGCCCCTCCCTCTGCGCGGGCCCTGTGAGATGGTAGATAGCCAACGAGGCGCGTAGCGCCGAGTTGGCTATAACGATCTCATATCCAACAAGCGCGAGTGGAATAATTGTTTTATTAAAAACGCCCAAAAGAATTGCAATATTTGAGCTCTTCAGCTGTTTTCGTGGACGCGTATCGGCTACGATATTTGTGGTCAATGGAATATGAGCTCATATATCATTGCCTGTTAAGGTCTGTTAACCAATCAAATCACAAGAATTGCAATATACCATTGCTAGTTTTATAAAGTATTCGTCAGTACACAACCAAGTTTATTAAAAAAAGAACTCCATTTAAAATAAAGTGCTAGATAGCTAAACTACAAAACAATTCAGTTGTCTGATTATGACCTCATAACTTGCTGTCGTGTCTTCTTCACCTGTTGGAGAGGAAAGAATGTGATTTAATAGCACATCGTCTCAGTGAATACATGACTGATCTCGGTTGCCCTGTAATGGCTTCTGTCTGCGTTAATATTTCAGAAGGGTTTTGAATTCCGTAAAAAAGAAAACACTCACCTACAATAGTTTCAGACGAGTGCAGACAACATACCCTATTTCAAGCCAAATTGGCCACAATTAATATCTTACCCAACATCTCAAAACGGCTAAAGAACCGGAACAACTATGTCATGTCGTAGAGACATGGCCGTATAGAGCTTGCGTTGCCTCCATTTTGAATCTTCGCACTTTAAACTAAACAATAGCAGCACATACTTTTACCTCAGAGAAGTGTTTTCCTCTTTAAAGTCATCACTTTTCCTCGGCCAAGCTGCCCACTAAATCGCTGAAAAGAGAGTGTGTTCAATTATGCGGATTATTTACTCGGCACTTGTTTGCTTTTTCAGTGGCGGATCCACACTTTCAACTAAGGAGGGGGGGGGGCTTTTTGAAGGCTTGACTATGAATGTTGAATTTTGCGAAGATAATTCCGGCAGTTCAAAGAAAATGCGCTATTTCCGAAAAAAATAAGAGGGGTGGGGGGGGGGGGGGGGACTCCCCTCTATCCGTCACTGCTTTTTTTGTTACATATCAGTGTGTTACCTAGTCAACATCTTCGCAATCCTGTTGGAGGCCATCTCATCTCTTCATAAAAAAACATAATAAAAATATGTATGTGAATAAATATCATGAAATATCCTCATTAGGGAGTTTGCGTGATTTACTGATTTCGTGATTTGGAAGCCGCACTTTCATGTAATTGCTCAGTCACCCAAACTTCGCGGGCATTAAAAATGCCATCTTATTATTTCGACGTTATTTGTTTTGTTTTGCTTTTTTTTTAGTTTTAATACCAGAAGAAATAAAAGAAACGTGCGGATCAAAGATTGATTATGTACAACTTACTCCCGAAATTGAGCCATTGCTTTAAGCATCGCACCATTCTGCAGGAAAAAACAACAATAAAATTATTAACGGAACTTTTTCTTTTTCAAATGCCTATGATCATAAATAAAGAAATCACTGAATTATCTAATGAATAGGTATGAATGACTGGAATGAGTACACACAGAAGTCCATAACTAGAAGTTTACATCTCTGGTAATAGGCCTTGAGATATGTCTTTCGCGTAGTTATGGACTTCTGGTACACAATTGAACAAGATCAGAGTTTTTTCAGTTTTTTCTCTTAGGGCTTTCCCTCGATCTCATCTTTCCCAGTTTCATAATACGAGAGGAAAGACAAAAGAAAGAAAAGAATTAAGACAAAAAAAAAACAGATGAAGAGATTTTTGATGAATATCTTCAGGGCTTTCGACATTAAAAACAGGAAGAAATTTAACTGAACGTGTTCATTTACTTACAACCGATCGCTTGTTCCTGCTTTTGGAAACTTCCTCCTGCATGTGAACAGCTGCACTGGCGATACCTGGTAGAAGTTTAGCCTGAATAGAGTGTAGAATATTGTGTTAACATATCATTTTTACGTTGTACCCTATCCGGCAGGGCAATCCAACTATTCCAAGCATGAACATTTACGAACGCGGCCTGTGGATAGAGCGCACGACGCGCGCGAACCTCACTCCCGAGGATTAACGTTTCGCGCTTCAAGCTCGCATCCGGCACAATTTTCGTCTGATAAAAGAGAGGCTGCATGTTTTGCAGAATAATATAGCATCCACTTAAATCATTTTTCTTTTTAAAATGAAATTTGACAACTGAATTTGAAATCCACGAATTCTTACAGTGTCTTTTAAGATTTTCCATCGCATCGCAAAACTGTTCTTATGCTTCAGACTGACAAACTTACCGATCGCCTTGATCTTGGGTGAGATTCAAGTGCAAAGTCTTGAATACCTTGAACAAACTTGTTCTGAAACAAAACCACAACAATTATGTGACTTCTTGTAAGCACTTTTAACCTCGTCAAATCGCAGCTCAAGATTCGACACAAGAATAATTAGCTGAGTTTCTTGTACGTGGTTTTCGTAAGATGAAAAATTTGTTGCTTTCGAAAGCTGCTTCTAAAGCAAACAATATCGGATTTGGCGACAACACCGAAAGCGGAAATTTTTCAGACTTGGGGCTAACCGTACTCTATCCTTTCTCAAGATTGGGATTATATATTAAATCTCTTTATCGAGTAAACTATATCTGATTTATTTTAACTGCAGTTCGTGAGAATTTCATAATACATGACTATGACTTTTTATCTCTTGTAACCTGTTTTCTTCAATAAGATTTTAAACATCGATCTCTCCTTTAATAAATGCGTGATTGCATGACTTTCTCTTTCTAAGAACTGAGTCACTACTCAGTTCCGCATTCCTCCTTGTTGACAGCGTGGCTGCGAGGACTGCATGCCTCGAGGATTTTAGCTCGCAGAATGAACTGTATAAAATAAATCTGTGTTGGTCGACGTGCTTTTGTTTTCTTTTGTAAATATTTCACAGCGTCGTGATCACATTTGATTACAGAAGTGAACCTCTAAAACTCTATCAACCTTTATCTGTGATCGCGAGGACCAATACGTCTGTTCAACAAATACTAACAAATCAAGGTGTGCCGCATATTATACACATCATATAACTGGCAGATAGAAAATCAAGTTAAGGACGGTTGCCCGGCTCTACATTTTCTCCACTACAGTGACTGGTGATTCTCAATTCTTACAACGCATGATATTTCCCTTTTATTGAACAGTGAGAAGTTAAAGACCAGTTAAGTTTAACATATATGAGAAAGCGAAGCCCGATGTATGGCCGGAAAAGGTTGCAATCCCGGCGACGTGCTATTTAATCGAGCGCTCTGAGATAAAAACACCTTCCTCCCTATGCATGGAGCGCAGAGTTTCATGAACTTCATTGATTCAACTTCATTCATCAGAAAAATGTTTTAAGTTCATAGCTTATGTTCTCATTTATGCATAAGGCCGAGGATCAGTTTCGCACTGAGTGTTCTTGATATTACTCACCTTTTCCGCAACTGGACTGGCTGAGTAGCAAACAACGAGCACGAAAATTACGCAAAGAAACAAAATGGATTTCATCTTAGCAAACTGATTTCAATCAACTGGACGGTGTAAGTATGACTCAGTAAAGTCGTGTTAGCTCGACTTGTGTCCTCTGTTGAAGAACGTGCTTAATAATATGATGCAAGAACACAAAGCGGAAAATCAGAACCAGTCACATGGTCTATGATAGCAATCATTATGCAAATTACGTGGTGTGATGTGAGCAGAAATATACACGACTGGACGACGGAAAATTACTTAATGATGCTCTGATGGCATGTTTTGCACTACACATATCGGAAAAGAAATTTTACCAGAATTTTAAGCATACATAGATACAATATGAAACAATAACAAGTTGCAACACAATTTACGCGCTCTAACTAAACCTAACTACGGTTCTAGAACGTTCTGGCCAGGCACTTTAGATGTTACCACCTCCAGCCTGCACTTATTTCTTTGGTACTCTCAAGTATGATGGATGTCTAGTTGTCAACAGGGGTTTGTCAGAAGTGCTCGTTTAAGAAGGAATAGAAACCTCTTCCTAAGTACAACACTGTTACTTATGGGAAGCATTCTCTGCGTTATGTAGGACCCAAACTATGGGGCAAACTGTCTACGGCTGACGACTGACAGATCAGCCAAGACACTGCAGGCTTTTACAAATTGTATTCGCAATAGTGTAGTGTACAGTGTTCCCTAATTAGTATGGGGTGTTAATTCCCAGGCTATACGGTTTCTGACACTTTAATATAAAGTTCTCATCATTATCATAAAAATTAATTTTAACGCGATCGAGGTCAAGCTATCATTGCAGTCTGAAGCAGGTTTTAAGGTCGCGCTGGACCCTTGCTATAATTATGTATGCATTTATTTTAAGAGTATTCACGAACTGCGACGACTGAAGACGACAACAATCGAAATATTCATGAGAATATATTTCTTAAAGTTCTTTATTTAAGTAATTACATGTTATTGTTCTCCGCTTTGTGTCCTGTGCGCTGGAACGTAGGGAATTATCATAATTCAGCATAATTAGATTCGAAGCTTCGAATAAAGCGCACGTTGTTGTAAACACTGACTCGGTAGGTCTTCGGAAGCGGCAAAACCTGCAATTTTGTGTCCAAGTTTTCTCCACCGATACAGAATTTCATGACTTGATTTGCAGGGAACATAAACTTGGTGTACTCTATTGTGTTCTGGTCAAAACGGATTTATAAAATCCATTTTCAAAAAGAAGATAGCACGTTTCAAAGTTTAGATTTCACATTTTTACCCTCTTGGGAGGCAATATAACTCCTAGTAATTATTGAATTCGAGAATTTCGTTCTGACCAGAACACAAAAGAGGTTGTGATTTACCACTAGGTTATATAGTCGTTTAATTTGGTGCGCTATTCTAGCTGGAAACTTGGACACAAAATCGCATTATCTGCAGATTAACACTTAAGAGCTTGTAAGCTCAAAGTAAACGGTCATCTCTCAGTAAACCGACAATCATGATAAAATTCCATCAACCCCTATTATCCTTGATACGTTTTGAAGGAATCGGTGTTCAAAATTCGAAGAATTAAACATTTACAACATGACACCCCGTCAAAATAAATTGCTAATGAATTTATTAATGAGCAAGTGTCCAGCGCGGCCTTAAGCGGAAGTTATACAGAGCTGGCCGTTGTAGGAAGCTGAATGGATCAGTGACTTGCACATTGCGTCGGGGGCAAATCTAGAGGGACTGGGATGCATTGTAATTTCGTTGCCTCGATTTCGTGCAAGATCCACTCCACCCAAGCCTTCAATGATTTGTTTATCAATTTCACCTTGCTGGTTTTGTTACAAGATGTCTACCGTGGAACCTGCTTTGTAAAGAAGAAAAAAGAGAGAATGGCTAAAAAATTATCTAACCATGATCATCAATCACTCAAGAATGCATATTTAGCATGGTGTTCGGAAAACACCCAAAAACAGTTCTCCATTTTCGTTACAGGGAAGACTGGCGTTGGCAAATCTCGTCTTGTGAATGCTCTTGTCGGAAGAAAAGTTGCTCAAGAAGGAAGGCCTAGATCAGCTTGTACAGACACCGTTACCTCGTACCGCGTTGAAATTGATGGCGTTGAAGTCGTCGTGTGGGATTCACCGGGGCTGCAAGACGGAACGTGCAACGAACGGCTATACCTTGCCGACATGAAGGGCAAGTTGGATGCTGGATTTGATGTCATGATCTACTGTCTTAGTATGACCGAGACGCGGTTTTATGAAGCAGATAAAAAAGCGATTCGGGCCATGACAGAATGTTTTGGAAAAGACTTATGGAGGAAGGCAGTGGTAGCCTTAAACTTCGCTAACAGAATCACGGACCCTGACGAAGAAGACGAGCTAGCTTACTTTATGGGCGAGAAATATTTCTGGGACAAAGCGATCGATGACATCCTCAATGACCTTGGGATCGATTGCAATGTACGCGACGTTCTTCCAATAGTCCCGACTGGAACTTACAAAAAACTTCGTCTTCCAACGTGTGAGAACTGGCTGTCAGAGTTGTGGATGGGCTGTTATACTGTGATGAGCGTCTCTTCTGGATTAACCTTGTATCGCATTAGCGAGAATCGTTTGACATTTACGAATTCTCCATCCAGTGCAGCCGTCGCATCCATCAACCGTTCTTGTGGAGATGATGACCAACCGCTTATACCCGAGTCTGATACGGAGCAAGGCCAAGATGACTCGGGGGACATCCCGAGAGAGATTCCTTTGAACGAGGAACAGGAGGAGAGGTTTTTGAGGAAGATATGGGCAGCATTTGTGAGGGGCTGTCGTAAAGTTAAGGACTTAGTGAAAGATCTTGGTCACGCCGTTATTAGGTCTTTTACTCGTGACGCTTGATGAATAATAGAAATTTAAAAGAAACTGGTCGAGTATGCTTTATGATATAGTATCTTAGCTAAGTCTTGAGCGAAATCGTCCCTCGTGTTGCGTATAAACGTTTCGCACAACAAATGTTTTATTATTTTTATTTTTAACAAAACAAACATGGCTGGCATTGCATTCGATTTCGTTTCTTTCCTAATTCAACGTCATGTTGTGACTTTCGTGGATTCTCACCAGAAGTCTATAATTGAACTATAGACTCAGCTTCTGATTCTACTAAATTATGGAGCGCCTACAGCAAGCCTGAAAAGCAGACCAAAACCGAGGAACTTCAGCATCACCAGCGAAAAATGCCGGGAGACCAGCTGCTTAAAAGACGCATGAATTAATCAGCGCCCTCATGCCATAAATTTCCATATCGCTTGGCTCAGTATTGATCAAATCAAATACAACGGAGCGAGTATTGTTTGACTGTCTGCAACGTTTTACGATAAAAGTCGAGTAGCTTTGAAAATATTTCACTTTCAGTGTACAGAATTAGAATGACCCACGAGAACAGGCAAAATATTTTAGTTTAAAAAAAGTAAAACTGATTTCACTCAAACAAATATAATGCCCGTGATCAGCTTGCAATATTGACGATATTGAAATTAATAATCTTACCACGTTTTTAGCAGTTTTTAAACAGTGTAATGGAAAATAAAAATGTGTAAAAGGACATCCCCTAGAAAACTTGTTGTGATCTCCAGCTAATTGATGATAAGTCCAACAATATTACTGAAATTTAATAATAATTCTGTAATAAGAAAGAAATGACGCGAACAATAAACTTGTTGTCTTGGACTTCTGATCTGAAATATTATCTTTCTGAAGTGTAATTTGAATAAAATAATAGTTATACTGTTTCTTCCTCGGCTGGCGATTCAAGTTTATACTCAGATTGGCAATTTCTCATACGTAACTTCTCATTTAACGCCGGTAAAAATTCCTATTGGTTTCGATTGACCTCAAGCTTTGCGTGATGTTCATGTATCGGATGTATTTTACATATTTGGACAGCTTGTCAGACGTTGTAAGGTCAAGACCCGTTTGTTATTAGACTTAATTATCCAACACTGCTTCGTAGAGTACAAATAACGCGCGAAACGAGTACAAATCTCATACGATATTTGTACTCGTCTCATTTATTCTCCTGAAGAAGGCAAACGTTTTTACGGCAACAAAACGTTGTTAAATTGTACTGTAACTGTAACAAATGCAAACTGTGAATTCTCTGACTAAAATTGTAGTTTTTACGAAAACCTTACGATCTAGTCATACACTCGAACTAAACTTTAATAAACTCAACAACGGAATTATTTGACAATGTCACAACTTTACTATATACAAGAAATAAAACGCATTTCAACAGCAACAGAACGTTTTCTATAAAGTTTCCCTTGTAACTGAAACTCGTAACCGTTCTTAAACTCTACCAACCCATTTGAAAAAGTCGGTAACTTTACTTTGCACGGAAGCTTTTAGCTTGCGACACAAGCGATAGCTTCAGCAAAAGGCGAAGGAAGTGAAAGAAAGGGTCAAACACCGGAAGTCACGCTATTAAGCATCTCTTAATAAACAAAATTGGTTTTAACTCTTCGACTTCATTATCATATCATTGTCATTATTTGACCAGGGTCCAATGTCTTCAAGTTAGCAAATAATCGTGACAATCAAAATTCACAGTGCACAGATAAACAGTGTCCGTCAAGCGGGGTTGACAATGTATAAGAGTTTGTCCGTTAATTTAAGGAGGCTCACAACGGTTTCCAGCAATTTCAAGCTCTTAAACTTTGATGGGCTAGTACTACAAATCTTTATCAGTTGCTGCTACAATAATGATATCAAACAAATTTAAGGTGGCTCTGAAACCGCTCCGGAGAAATTTTTTTAACTTTGCAAAAAGTTGCATCTTAACATGCCAGTCATTATTCAATAATAAAAAATGGGGGTCACCGGACTCGTTTTGGAGTTGTAAGCACTTAAAGGGAAAATTAAGGGTGTTTTTAACAGGTAAAACTGTTGCTATAGTAACCAGTGATGTCATGAAAATGACCACAACTTATTTAGCAATGATTGGACATTTTTTTGATATCATTATTGTTACAGCAACTGATAAAGATTTGTAGTACTGATCCATCAAAGTTTAAGAGCTGGAAAGCGCTGGAAACCGTTGCGAGCCTCCTTAAGAGCAAATGTATGAGGTTTTCGTCGGGACCAACGAAACTCTCCGTAATATCGGGTGTCCGTATTAAGCGGGTGTCCTTAGAGTTGTAGTTACAAACCGTTTGGTCGTCAGTTTTAAGTCTTTGCCTTTTTATATACTCATAAAGATATTTGGCCAAAAATTCCAGCTATGGATGAAAATAAAAAATTTAGTAATTAAAATTTTCCACGGTGCCACCGTGATTGAATTTTTAACTTGTCAAAAATCCGCGCGCGACCCACCCGCACGAAAGAAGAACTCTGTAAAACCATAATTTGTGAAAGAACTGACCATGGTATAAAGGCAATTTATTTAGTTATACATGTTTCCGGTTGGCATTTTTTCCCTTGGGCATTTTATCCCAGCCACCTGAAGGCTCGTCACAACTTCCTGTGAATAGCTGGTACCTACCATCGGTTTATCCAATAGCATGCCAACAAGTTCATGGCAAGGGACCGCCAGATGTGGAGGGAGCACGTTGCTGCCCTACATGCCAGTTAGGCCTAAAGGGCATGAGTGAGTGAGTGATGCCAACAGGCTCACGTGACGTTTGAGGAGACACGCCCGAGTGGCGACGCCGGAAGAACGTAGACTGTCCAAAAATCGCGAAAGAACTGGACGCCAACCCGCGCTCGCTTCGAAAACGAGTTTGACTAGCGAGGCGAGTATTTTCAAACGTGAGCTTTCGCAGGCTAGCATACCCAATGCGGTTTCTTCGATGGATGAGAACGCGTTTCCTATATTATTACTGCGCATTATCTGCGACATGTATTTCATGTACTATATTCTGCTAAAAATGATTAATTTAAAATCTCAAACATAAACTGAGCCGCATCAATAAAAAAGAGAAAATAAAAGCAACTGACTGAAAAGAGTTTTACCTCCAAAGCAATTCTTGGTCTCCGCAGAAACTCTCTTGAAGTGCAGGTCTGTTCTTAAGGCCTGGCCAAACCTAGGCGCAAGTAGACGCAAGTTTTCAACTTGCGTCTACTTGCGTCTCCGTTTGGCCACGACTTGCGTGCACTTGCGATGACTTGCGTTCACTTTGGTCGAGATCAAATTTGCACGCAAGCCAACGCAAGTTTTTCACCATTTGGACACCCCTACGCAAGTCAACGCAAGTCTTGTTGTTTTAGATACTTCAAGTACTAAATTACAGCGAGCGCAGTAGCATTTAAATGGCTTTTTTGACAACTTGCGTGCACTTGCGAGTAAAATTGCGAGTCCGTTTTGCCACCCAACTTGCGACTCAGTTGCGTCCACTTGCGTTATCGTTTGGCCAGGGCTTAAGAGGATGGGGTTTGTAGATAAACCACAGATACGTTATCAATCGGCACACAGGTTTAACACTGTCCAACGGATCAAAAAAGTTAACAACAAGAAAAACGGGAATGATTTATACGAGAGGAGTACTAATTAGCCAGAAATAAGTGTCGCCGTTTTCGCATGAAAGAGGGCTGAGGTCGAGGGGTAGGTTAATTTATAACAGGGGGGGGGGGGGGGGGGGGACTCTCTATATGACACTGACAAAGATCGTGGGGTGGTACACAACACGATTTTCTCTGCCGCTTCGTCTCAACTGAACTTTGGGGACGGACCATTAGAAATAACCGGAGGACCAGGGGAGTGAAAAAATCCTGCAAGCGGTTGCGAAGACTGAAATTCATGCAACGGAGAAAAATAAAATCCTGCAGACAAGTAGGACTTAAAAGAAAATTCCCCTCCCCCTCCTCCGGGTATTTCAAATGGTCCGTCCTTATTCAGGTGACCCCCCTTTTCTAGGCCACCTCCCCCGCCTCTATCAGTTAACTGTCTTAAACACCCAAGTGTCTCGACCATTTTGTAACGTTGAACTAAAAGGACTTATTCTTTCGCGTATTATCCATTACAATTTTTTGTCATTATGGTTAAAATGTATTTCTCCTTCCACCGGGGAACGGCTAAAGTGTTTCCGGCTGCGTTTGCTTTTATTAATGTGGAGTCATCGAAAAAAAAAAAAAACCACCCGCTTTTGATAATGGCAATCTTCGATAAAGAACAATTATGTTAATAGATGACTAACCGAGCGTGCCGATCGATGAGACAGCAAAACTTCGTAGCTAAAGCGCCCGGGCTAAAACGACCCGAATATTTTTTTTGAACGCAGAGACCAATAAATCAACCACGGAAGTCGACAAAACCTCAAACCGGAAAATGTTATAGTTGAGAAATCACAGATAGCAGGAAACTGAACAGTACTTTACAGCTACAGCTTCACAGACACGTACGTACCGATAGGTTTTCAACTGCGGAAAACGGAATATTACACTCGATTCATAGAACTATCGAGTGGTTACTATATTGGTCGGTTTTAAAAATTATTTTCATTCACGAAACGATCATGAGATTTCAATTAACCGGGACATCAAAACATAACCGAAAAAATTTTAAATTAAGCTACCCAGTTGGTTTTGTCTATGGTTTATATCTATTATCGGGTCTTCCTTTTTCGACTCAAGTTAACCATGTTAACCAAGATTACAAATCGCCGCCGGGGGTATCTAAAAACAAAACCCGCTTTCCTTCAACTAAAATTATGAAAACGCGCTTATAAAGTTATCCGACGAAATTTTTTGATTGCTTCAAGGGGATAGTTCAACATGAAACCCTGTAACGTTGAGCGAAGTGCTCTCCAGGGCGAAACAGAACGTGTTTTCATTGTAAAAATACTGTAGTTGTCTATTCTAATCAAAAGCATTATTTGTTCTTTGTGACGTAAACCAAGTAATTGAAGGGTGTCTTCCAGTTGCATACTTTTAGAATGCTAAAATAAACATCTCAAATGAATTGATCGCACGACCATTCAATGCGTATAGTTCACAGGGCACATGATAAACAAGATCGCGTTTTGTTTGCATTCCTGATTCGTCAAAAAGAATTCTTTTTCTCGGTTTTCGCCCGATATTGAAAATTCTGGCATCGCGAAAAGATCCGGTGGTTTTGCATAATAAAAGCCTCAATCACGTGTTGCGATTGTTCACCGGCTTTTGATTGACAGGTCTGACGAAAGGCGAGAGATTCTATTGTTCGCCGTCAATTCATTTCTGCAGGGAGATCAGTCTGGCCAAGTGGTAAGGTTTAAAAGCTGTTCTTTATTGCCTGTTTTTGCTCTTAAAAAGCGGCAAAAAATGCCCAGGTAGTAAGCTAAGGGATTTTCCTTCCGTTTTCAAACGAATTTTGCGGTCTTTTCGGGGGTTTTAGCTGATTTTAAAAGTGACTTACATGTTGTAACTCTTCTCATGGAAAGCCATGGCTGGTTTTAAGGGTGTCACATGTTAATCCTGTTAAAACGTCCCTGCTCGATTCCACATCTTTTCAAAAACTACAGGAATGAATTCTCCAGGTTTTACTCTATCGTCGAAGGTTATTTTCGAAGGGAAAAGAGCGAAATGATGCGCTTAAAACTTGATGCAAACCAAATGCGCTACAAGGAAGCCAACAAAACAAGAATTCACATGAAAGCGAGGTCAAGCATTTCACACACGGGAAGACCACGGTTTCAGTTTTTGTCGCCGTGAATAACACGCCAAAAGCCCCAAAAAGCCGAGCTCCTAATAGGCGAAGAGCTTACCTTTTAGTTTTGAAATTGTTCTATTCGAACAAAACACTGAGAAAGAGTGTTTCGAGTGAGAAACCCGTCAGAAACTAAAAGGTTATTGAATATTCAAACACCCGAAAACAGTTCATGCGTGGAGTTGACGTTCGCTGATAAAACTTCAAGTTTACGGTAAGCTAGTTAACGCAACACGCTTTCAGTTTACGCGGAAATGACAATTCTTTATATTTAAAGAATTGTGCTTTCCCTAATCAATTAAATAAGCTCGAAAACTATCCAGATTCCTGTCCGAATTAGCGTTAGCGCTAGGCGCTTTTTGGTACCGCGCGCGGGTTGTTACGAAAATAGAGTATAAATTGATTTCCATGCATTGAATCGCAATTCATCCGCTTTTGTTCGGTGGATTTTCTGGCGATTTCATCAAACTAAAGTTTTCCATTTTAAATGGGATTTTCGAGTGTCGATATACTTTGTATACTGGAACTTGTCGGAGCAGAAGCGCTGTAAAGGTCGTTTTCGTTTATGAAAAGTTTCCCTTTCTTCTCCGGGTGGCCGGCTTGTTTTCGCTTCCAGCCGTGTCGGATGCGAAAAAAGATTTGTCAAAACGCGAAATTCCGTGTTCCAGGGGAAAATTACCGATGTTTTGGAATCTTTTGGAAAGTAGAAGCCCGTTTTGTTGGCAAACATTCGAGGCATGGCAGTGTTTCCTAGTGTTATCTCAAAATCCCAAACTTGCCTGTTCCAAATTCATCAAATTTCTGCCCTCGAGCGAATTACAGCTGACGCACGTTTCACGCAATACTTTAATTTTTTTCATGATTCAGAAAAGACGAAAAAAAGCAATAAAGAAATGTTTTCTGAAGTTTTCCTGGGTGCCAGGGTGATCTTTTCACACCAAATTAATTATTTGTCTACGAAGAATCATTTGTCCTTCGAAAGCCTTGTTTTTTAACGGCTTTGTCGCTGAGCGATTTGTTTATACTCGTTTATAGTCGCGACCGCATGTTTCATGACACGGCACTCAAAAACCTCGTGTCTTAAGACTGACAAATATAAACCTATTTTGGAATTTTAATCGCTGTTGGGATCTCTTAAAACCAAGGATATCAAATGCAACTTTGGAGTCTCGATGACTAAAAGGCTGTTTTCCATGTAATGTGTTGTTTTTTTTCGCTTTTCTTCATATATTTTAAAAGCGCGTCAAAAAAAAGAGATTAAATACAAGGCAAAATTGTTTTAAACGTAGGTCTTCAACTAGAAAAGTTTTGTTTTAACAATATTTTTAGTCTTTTTAATTCCAAGAGCTTACTATGGAAATAAGTGTGTTTTATTTTTTTTTCATTAAAACACGAAGTGCACACATGCCCATTGTCACGTGAGAATTTAACAAAGGCTTGTTAGCACCTGGTATGGAAAGTGGTGTGCACAATGAACTGTTTGACCCAACTGCAGCCTCATGTTTACTGAGTGTAGTTAGAATCTTCTTATAACTGAACAAAGAGGTACATAAGTAATATTCATATTTCAGGAAAAAAACACAAAAATTTATAAGTCACTGATTAATTTTTTTTGTAAACATTTTGGCAAGTATATTACAAAGCATGTAGTAACTACAAACTAAGGCAAAATTTGATCCTAACATTTTTTTCGTTCTCATTGACTTTTTGTTTACAGCGATTCTTACATTAAAAATGCTTTCAAGTCTTAAAAATTATTTCGGTTTAAATTATGAGTGATAACTACAAGAAAAATAATAAATTAATAGTTGATATACCATTCAAATGCTAATGTATTATTTAATTAGTTATTTATTAACAGTGAATTTGGCACACTGCCTCTCTGCAGGAGAAGAATAACATCTTTTGATGTATGAATTAAAATATAATATGGATGAAAGCTGCTAAGTACTGTTAGGTATGACTAGTTCTTTCAAATAAATGCGACATTTTTTACTTCATAGAATAATTCAGGGACCGTGTGAAATTAGTTATAAACATCTACAGAGGAGTCAAACTAATTGTGAACTGGTTAGGTGAACATTGTAAAACTATTCACTTTTAATGCTCATAACTAATTCTCTTTCCAGCAGCTGGTTTATTTTATATAGTTGTAGAGGCATACGAATTTTCTTAATTATGCGGTTTGCCAGGTGTTTTGCATGAGGTTAATGTAAATACATTTTACATATTAATCCATTGACTTGTGGAGTTTCTCAGAAAAAGTGTATTTTTAAAGACATTTTTTGACCCAAACTTACTCAAAATGTCAACACAAAAAGTGTGATCTTACCCCAGGCATCAGTGCTCAAATCAAAATTTTGAGATGAGAAGGTGACCTCTTTTGACTTAATGTGTTTTATTTTTTTCTGCTTTTCCTTTTTCCTCTTTACTTATGTTTTTGCTGGAGTTGTCGGCCTTCTACTGGGCTTGCTTAAAGTTCAAGAATTTCTAAGAAAGTGTTTAGGATATTTCAAATGTCGATGTGTTTACTAGGTTATGAAGAAATGATATTTATTTGAAAGGCAAGATGTCATTGGGAAACTAAAATGTCAAAATATATGAGCCTCACCTTCAGTTCTAGTTTTCTCTTATGTGTAGTACTTGCCAGGTTTTTGAGCCGAGACCATAATTCTCTTATCTTAAGTACACTGCATAAATACATTTTTTCTTTACTAGTAAGAATAATTGGAATAGATGCATGCATTTCTAATGTTTTTGATATTACTTATGACGTTATACTGCAAACGGAGTTCACTTCAATGAGGGTCCCTTTGCAAAAACTGAATCACGTAAAAATATTTGGCCTTTTCATGCACCAAATAATAACCAACATATTTTCATGTTCATGCAAAAATCAAGGGGATCTCTGACTTTAGACTGTTGTGCTTGAAATGCATTTCATCTGTTCAAAAACCCAACCACAGCTCACTGAATACAAAGGCATACATTCACTAGAACACTAATAGAATTGGAAATAAAGTCACACAAAACAAGATGATTCATGAATCACTTCTGATTCAACTCTTCATTTATGGGTCACATTTAATTTAAAAATTGCTTTCATGTGCACATGAAAAGATCTTGAAACTGGGAATCCTGAATCATGAAAAAATACATGTAAAAGCTTCAAATTATCACGTTTCACGGAAAAGTAAATAACCCCAATCATCAGGGCTGTGCTCTATTAGCCTGGGTGCACGGGTGCCTCAGGTGACTAACTTTCGCCTATGGGCGACCAGATAATCTTATTTCTTTCATATAAGCCTTATGCTGGGCACCCTGGATCTCATAGTTTGGAACGTTTGGGCTCCTTGTAATTTTTCTTAGAGCACAGCCTTGAATCATTCTTCATTTAAAGCGGTAATGTAAGATGCCTTTTTTGCCTAAAGCTAATTAAAGAATTTCTGATTCTGAATTTCTTTCTGTTTTCAGAGGGAAGCATTCATTTGGAATATTAAAAATGAATGGACAGGAATCAGTTGCAATCGCTAGTGTGATGAGCGAAAACTTCGAGCCGCAAGCGAAGAAACAGAGGCTGGAGACTGTGGATGGAGTCCAGCCGATGGATTTTCAAACTCAGATGCCCTCCAAGAGCCCTGAAGGTAATTATATAGCACATTTTATTAATTTGAGGGCTTGCATGCATCAGGTTGATGTTTGTGATCCTCAAGTGCTGGGTGGAATTTAGTCAGGCCATTGCAATGCTTAATTAGCTAGGTCTCAGTCATGAATGGCTTATAAATGTTTTGTGCCCTTTGAGAGAACAATTATATAATGTATAGTACAAACCGGAACATAAACGCCCCATATATATAATAGCCCCCAAAACAATAGCAACTGCTACACTAGGGCCTGATTAGTTAGTCAACCCTCCAAGTTAAGACCATTTTAGCCGCAATGGTGACTAAAATTTTGGAGCTGGTGACTAAAATTGAGAAGAATGATTAATTTAGCAACTAAAATTTTTCAGTAGCAACCAAACTTGAGCAGTTGGTGGCCAAATGGCCACTAAGGAAAAAAAAACTTGGAGAAAAAAAACTTACGAGAACTCAGCTTAGTCATCACTGCAAGTCTGTAAAATCTTAGTAACTGCTATTGTATGTGGGATTTCTCTCTCTTTTCTCATTGGCTATTAGTAACAGATATATCAGTCACAGTAACTGTTAGAGCAACAGTTTTCAAATGAGGGTCGCAAAGCCAGAACCAATAAAGTAATCACTCTGGCCAATCACAAAGGACACATAGACAATCCAATGAATTTATTACCAATCAATACCCAAAGCAAATACATGAAGCCGATGCAAAGTGCAGGAAAACGGCATTCAAATGGCATTATAAGCATTGTATGCATGCAATAATGATCAGACATGATAGTGGTTTCCTTATTCCTATTTCAATTGATAAAAGTCTGTAATAATTTTATTATATTTATTATTATTATTATTATTATTATTATTATTATTATTATACATCTAATAGTTTTGCATATTCTTAGTAATAAATTTTAATTTAAAATGCAGTTAAATGCAATTTAATGGAGCGCCAGCGTTCTCTTATATAGTCATTGGTGTTCCAGCATGCACACATGCTTATCAATCAAGGTGCTCTGGGACTGAGGTGTGTTTTGGCGTTTATGGTGAGCGGCTGTTCCCCGCATTTCCCTCCCTTGTTTCTTCTGTTTACTCAGTTGTAATAGTTGCCTGTCGTCCCTTCTGGGTGGGGGCTCATGGCTGGGCCGTTGCCAGGATTTTGCCAGCCATGGAAGCTGGCTGCCAATAGTGGAAGTTCCTGGATGTCACAGGCACCCAACCTTCTTTTTGCAATGCGTTTGTTAAGTTATAATTTGTAGATTTTTGTAGATAACTGGTTAACAATAAATATTATATTTTTGTTGAAAAGATAGGGGAAATGTTGTATTTAAAATTGCATTTTTTTGTTTCACAGGTAAAAATGAAAATTCAAAACCTGCTGATGCAGTAGAGCAAATGGCAGCTGCCAATCAAGATCAGGCTGACCTTGGCAAGGAAGGTGCATGTGCAACAATATCCAGTGAAAAGAGCAATCAAATCAAAGAAGCCGTGATTAAATCAGAAGTCAAAAATAGTGTGGTCAATGGCGAGCATCAGAATAACAACATTGCAGACAGCAAGAGTGCTGCCGTTGATTCAAAAGATTTGCTTGTTGTCAAGAAGGAGAAGAAACCAACTTTTGAGGAAGATGATCCTTTTGCAGCTTTGGATTGGAAAGATGGGATTGCTACTCTCCCAGGTAATTATTAAATTCTAATTTTTTGTTTTTGAGTTATCACGACGTTCCAAAATTGGGATTCCCCCATATCAGATATCTAATGCAGGGAAGCTTTCATTTCTAAAATACTCACACTCTGACTTTCCTCAACATTTTACATAACTTCGCAGAAGCTTCTCTTTGTGGTCCCCTGGTCCCCTATGGGTGGGGTTGGGAAGGGGGGTACTCCAGATTTATGATGACAGGAAGGTGCGAAGGATTTGTTTGGGTTTAAAATTTACAATATAAAATGGAAATTTTGGCTTACCATATTTTTTGGGAGTAGATCGATGTATCTGTTTGAGCTGAAGTAGTTTTTTTCCCCTAAAATTTGGATGTTGTTTATTTGTGGTAATGACTTTCTTCTGTGAAAGTTCATTGCAGATTGTATAAATAAACATACAATGTACAGGAACAACCATTTGTACAGTAAATTGTTCTTTGTTTGTCTGTAAATTCTTCCTGAATGTTTTTATGGTTTGAAAATTAAGCATTGGATTTTTGGGGGTTTAATTTTGGTTCACTGGGGCTGAGGGGTTTGGGGGGTTTTAATTTATAGCCCCTGATTCGCACAGTACTCCTGGGCCCCTGGGACTGGTCCCAGAGGTTTTCTTTCTTCTACTTAGTACTACGGCCACTGATCGTGGATCGACTCTGTGTAGCTATGAGTAGTCAATGAAGTGTTGCCACGGGCAGTTTAATTTGTACCTACAATTAAATAAGTGATGACAGTGATGGTGGTGGTGGTGGTGGTGAAGAAGGAGGCCTTGGTTTGATTCCTGGACCCAACGTCATATGTTGATTGAGTTTCTTGTTGGCTGTTGTTCTTGCTCCGAAGGTTTTTCTCCGGGTTCTCTGGTTCTTCTCCCTTCACAAAAACCAACACTTCCAAATTCCAATTTGATTGTGAATCCAAGGGGCCACAGGTTTGTCAGTTGCAAGACTGTTACGTGCATCCCTTGTTAAATAAAGTCGATTATAATAATTATAACAACAATTATAAAACAATAATAGTGGTTATTTAACAGATTTGCCAGTTGGCTCATCTCTATTTAAAAATGTAATGGATAAAAATCTACAAAATGTTTAAAAAAGCTGATTAAAATTACAGTTATTCATAAATGAAATTCAAAATTTAACAATTATACAGAATATAAAGCAAAATAAAAGTAATAGTTATTATAGTTGTTGATCTGTTTTTTTTTTTATCACAGGAAGCAACTTGAAGTTCAAGCTGACAGAGTTTGGGACTCTGGAGATTATTAGTACAGTGGAAACAGACAAAGGTGAAATACAGTGGAGTACTCCCACAGAACATCGCAAGTCAACCAGCGAGGAGACTAATGAGGCAGCCAAGGAAGGTAATGCAGGGGACAAAAAGGACAAAGGTACGTCTTGAGACAGACAGGATCAAAGTTTAATTTCTCCTAACAAAGTCTATACATTGTCAAGCAGACAGGTTTGGAGAGTATAGAAACTCATCAACTCTAGTGGGGGATATTATCTTGATTTATTATTCCACTATTGTGGCATTTTACTATATTAGGGCAAAAGAACGCGCAAAATATGCCATGTTATTACACTGTAGAACAGGGCAAAAATATGGACTGAAAGCGGAGCAACAAAATGCCTGAACCAAACTTGATTTTTTAGTGGAAATAAATCCCTTATTCGATGGTTTAACATATAACACATTCAAGCAGACATTTTGCTCATTGCTCGTATTTTTGGCAGTCAGAGAAATACTACGTAACTTGCAAAATATCCGTGCATATTATATGTTAAACCAACGAATAAGGTGTATGTAACACCAAATTCTCCAATGTTAAAATAAATGAAATTTATAACAATCAGCAAGGAGATCTTCATATCTCTCAAGTGCTGTTACAGTTACAGTTTAATATCTTACTCTTCATGTATTATAACTTAAAAATGAAATCCAAAAAAAATTTACTCTCAGTCCCTTCATTTCTGAGACTGAATAATTCTGGTATATATTTATGCTGCTATACACCTTATTCCAAAATGGCGAACAAAATGATTGTTCTTTTGTCTAAATGTTAATTGGCCCTCATGGCCTCGTTTTAAGCCAAGATTCTTTTGAATTCTGCAGATGTGATCGAGGCCATGAGGGCTAATTAACATGAAGACAAAAGAATAATGTATTTTCCGCCATTTTGGAATAAGGTGTATTTGATGCTTTCTATATTCTTATTACCACTCTGCTCGACAATGTATTAATATTAATAAGGAGAAATTATAAAATGGAGAGTTTCTTGGAATTGCTAGACTCATTTTACAGAACCTGCAGGATCATTTGAAAAAAAATGTTGACCTGGCTATAAATGGCTGAGTAAATTTGCTTGAAAAGCTTTTTGTTAGGAATATTAGTTCAGTTTAAGTTTAAGTTTAATAATGCTTTGTCGTGTGATTACTAATATTGATACAAATGTAAAAGAAGGGGGAAGGGGGAAGGGGGTACATGCCTCTGAAACTTAATTCCCATACAAAGATTATTCTCCAAACGAATGCTTTGCCCGTGCGGCAAACGACAAACAACAGGTAAATTGTGGTATAGTTTCAACTGTTTTCCCGTGACTGACAGCGTAATCGATACGATTCTTTCGTGCTGTTACTAAATTTGCCTGCGTTTAAAGGCGCGGCAAAACGAGGAAACATGTTTCCAGAAACACCCGTAGCGCGCTCATGTTTCCCCAATGTTTCCCAGTTTTTCCACACGGGAAGCATTGTTTCCAGCGTCAATTTTGTTTCCAAGAAGCAAAATTTGCTTCTGCTACACGACAGAAACATTTCGTGTTTCCGCGCGGCATAGAAGCATGGCAAAACGAGGAAACAATTACGGAAACATGTTTCCTCATTTTGCCAGGCATTAAATTATGTATTGGATTGTGAATAACTGTACTTCTGAGAGTTGTGGCGCCTTGCAAACATCAGCATAGCTCTGATATGTTTGGTGACTTTTCCTACAGGTACCCACAAGAAAGCGGCAAAGGGCCCCCCGGATACTGGCGATGTCCTGTGTTGTGAAGTGTGCGGAAAGTACGGGCTAAGACAAGATTTTTCGGCGTCAGGGAGGTTTTGTGGCTTGTCATGTGTGGGAGTCTACACTGGCAGAAGAAACAAGGGCCGGGAGTTCGTGCGAAAAATCAAAACTGCTGACGGCAAGATCGTGAAAAAGAAGAAAAAAGGAAAAGGAAAGAAAATAGGAATGGCAGACAAACCTGCAGGGGCGGCTAGTGTAAGTGCATGTAACAATTTTCAATCTAAACATGATCAATCTTCCTGTAACTAAAATTATATTTTAAACAGCTCGTGACAGCAGTTCTTGTAAGAAAGTTGAGCTTGTAACGAGGTTAGATAAAGCGGTAGACGGTAAAAAAGGTTTTCCGTTCGGCTCGTTTGGCCGGCTCGCCGTACCCTTTCTTCTGGCTCAGTAATATGTTCATTAACCAGCATAAATCCGATTTTGTGTGGATTAAGTGAGGACAACAACAACAGTCTTGGCTAGATTTCAATGTCGATTCTTCTGTAGTCAGTTCACAGCTGTTTCTGTCCTCGCGGTTTATGTATTGTTCACGTTCTGGACGATCTTAAGACTAGAAGTACAGTTCCGTGAACAGGTTAGCGGTCTTTAGATCGCAGTACGAATACAAGATTGAGCATAAGTCCGATTTTTAAAACCTTTTATACTCTCGATTACCACGTTCAAAACAACACGCACCGAAAGTGTCCTATTCAACTGGCCAGAAGCAGAGAGGAGCGAGGGCTTTGGGAACGGAATTTGAGAAAAATCCGAAAGTCATACTCATACTGCTTTCTATAGCTAGTAGTCTCCGTTATTAAGTTTTCCTCTGTTTGAGGTCGAATTTTTAATCGGAAATCTATAAGCAATGTAAGTGGCTTTATTTTGTCTTCACTAACACGGTGTTTTCTGTTTCAGGATCTCGCGGCACCTGTTCAGGATGCTGCTCCACTCATGGGCAAGTTTAAACTAAAAGGCAAAGGAGAAAAACACAAAATTAAGGCAGCTAAGCAACAAATCGCCATGGAACCCTCCAACCTGATGAACGGAGAAGACGGTAAATTGCAAGAAATAAATCAGATTACTTGATTTACTTTCGTTAGGCTTCTTCGGTACTCCGCTGTTGTGAAGACGAGGAGAAAAGAAACTCGGGCCGCCGTCTTATTTAAAAGCATACGCAACTGCTTGTTTTCGTAAATATTCTAAAGGACAAGATAAAATTTCGGAAAATGTCATGTTTGATTTGTCGTTAGGAACCCATTAAGCAATTTTTGACTACTTTCCTTCTCTCCTTCACTTGTCACTTAGAAATCAAGCGTTATCTCAGTTTGTCTATCTATCGACACAAAGCTATATACGATACAATAACAAACATCTTTACTGTTTGCTTGATTTGGCAGTTCCCTATGACTCCACAAAACCTTTCGTATGGTCAGACTACCTGACAGCTTGTGGTGCTAAAGCAGTCCCCAATATCGTATTTAAACAGGTTTGTATAATTACCTGTTTATTTCTAGCAGCTTAAAAAGCAGTTGAATAAAGACACCTTATTCGATGGTTTAACATATAATACGCGAGGATATTTTGCGAGTTGCGTAGTATTTTTCCGTGGCATATTTTGCGCGTTCTTTTGCCCTAATATGGTAAAATGGCGCAATAGTGGAATAATAGAGAGGTATAGACTCCGTTTCTTTTATGGTTTGTCTGATATTAGAGAGGTTACATTTTGTAAGCATGACGTTATATGGCAAACGGCAAAGGCAAGCTTGCCTATTATTTTTTGTTACCTTTTTTATCGAATTGTTTTTTTTAAAAAAACCCTCATTCACGACAAAAATAAATCACACATTCACGACAAACGCAAACCTACGTATATCCTCGTACAAACGACAAACGGCAGACGGCAGAATTGGAATTTTTGCCGTTCGCGGGAAAAACAAACGTCATGCTTTATATCTCTATTGTTACAAATGAACAATTCGTGTTCAGGGAGAATTGATAACAAGAGAAAAAGGAAATATAGACAATTGGGAAACTAAACAAGTGCCATAACCAGGTTGTTAAAGAAGGTTTCGACTTACAATTCGAGCAGTGAAGGCGAAAATAAAGTTACCAAATAAACTCATAGCATGGTAACACTTTGAATATGTACAGTTAAAAAGAACTTAACGAATTTTTAGACTTCAAACTGACCCTCCGAGAGAAAATTGAACTCAACGCCAGCAAAGCAAAGTAGCACGCATTTCAAACAATTTTACGAGCTTTATTTAATATTATTTTAATTACTAGAGAATGCTGAGAATTTTAAAATCGCAGGATCACTTTGACAGTATTTAAAATGTTACCGTGCTTGAGAAAAGTTTTAATAAATTAATTTTTGCACTCCGTCTTAATAATTTTTTTTTCTGATAGGAGAATCCTTCGCTAGAAGTATTTCCAAGGCCAAACCACTCGTTCAAGAAGGATTACAAACTGGAGTGTATTGACCCAAAGCACCCGTCTTATATCTGCGTATGTACCATTGTCAAGGTGAAGGGAGCCCGCCTCAGGCTTCACTTTGATGGCTGGTCTGAGAGTTATGACTTCTGGACAAACGTGGATTCACCCCTCATCTTCCCCATGCACTGGTGCGAGAAGAACGGCCAAGTTTTACACCCTCCAAGAAGTGAGTCCTTTCAGTTTGTCTTGGGAATAAGCCGCTCTGTCTTCGGCAGTGCCCTTGAAATCCGAACATTTCCCGATTCGTATTGGCCAATCAGAAAGAACACGAGCAGTCCGAAAGCTTCCGACAAAATGCGAGGTTATTGATACAGGATTCGACCTGAAGCCCTCAAAATGTTACCTACTTAGGGCAGATAAAAATTCACCAGAGTTTTCCCTGACACAAAAAAAACTTAAGACAATTAAAAAAAAACACCAAAAATGTTCCCGTGGAATCCGCCTAAATAACCCTGAAAGGGAAAATAACATTAAAATTTCCCAGCCGGGCCACCCGTGGGAGACGTGTGTGCATCTTCATGGGTTCGGCATTTTTATCTGCGGGCGGTACACTATATCAGAAGAAGTTAAACTGACCAGGAATTTTTTCCAGGTCAAAGGAGGCTTAAATTTCAGGCCATTACAGAGAGGACAAAGAGGTGTAACCTAATGTAAAAGAAATCCAGGACCTCAGTTTACTGTGTTCGTAATTTCCTTTGTTTTGTTTCTCTACTTAAAGGTTTCACAAAGCACGAGTTCAACTGGGAAAAGTACTTGAAGAAATGCGGCGCCAAGGCGGCCCCAGAACATCTTTTTGGAGAAGTAAGCAAAAATTGGCTAATTCTATGACGGTTTTGTTTCCTTTTTTATTTTTCCAATTTAACTTTTCAAATCATTCCTTTACGTACCTCGCAGGTTCAGCCAACGTTACACGGGTTTAAAATCGGTATGAAGCTTGAAGCTGTGGATCGCAAGAACCCGGATCTGATCTGTGTTGCCACGGTAACGAACGTGATTGGCAACTATTTCTTGGTTCACTTCGACGAGTGGGACGACTCCTATGACTACTGGTGCCAGGACGATTGCCCATACATCCACCCAGTGGGGTGGTGTGCGGAGAATGGCAAGAAGCTCAACCCGCCAAATGGTAAGTTGCGTGGAGGTCTGGTACCCATGTCTTTGAAGAATGTTAAACAGGTGGCGTCGATTTATATTTTCACAACGCTAGCACCTTTCGTCCCGTTTGGCTCGGAAACGAACTTTTTCGACTCTTTCTGTGTACTATCAATTTGAAATACTGTATATTAAATTTCTAAGCGTGTCGTGTTTGCAGAGACCCCTGGGGAGGGGACTGATGACTCCCATTTGAAAGGGAGGGTGATGCTCGTCTCGTTTAGGGGTGTACATTACCGATTTTGCTCTCACATAAGGTGCTCAACGCAGAATGTCAATATTTTTAGCCTTCGACGTCTCGTTCGGGGTTGCACGTGAAGAAATAGAAAAACTTCGTCATACTGTGTTGACGATCCAGACCGATTGAGCATGAAAAATGGAGTCTCTTAGGGTCGGGAAAAACGCTCGGATTGGTCTTACTTAGCGATTATATTACGAGTGTTCCCGCCCTACACCCCATATGCAAGTTCCTCCCCGCCACCCCTGGTAGAGACCACCTGGGTAAGGCTGGATTTCCACTGACCCGTTTACAGATTGTCATGTTTCTTACAATGCTTGAATTTGGTGGTTCATCTCGGTTGATGTTTTTTTTTCGTTCACATCACCCGTCACCCAGCCCCCGATAATGCGTTGATATTAGCTAAGTTGTTACTGACTGATCGTTCTTTCTTGTGTTAGATGACGAGGTATACACATTCCAGTGGGAACAGTACCTGAGGGACACTAGCACCGTAGCTGCACCTCCAGATCTCTTCAAAAAGGTTAGCTGACATTTTTAATACACAACAATGCAGGCATTGAACCTCCTTCTCGGCCAACTCTAGTCGCGGTCATGTTTGGGAGTCTGGGAATGAACATGACAACGGAGAAGTGTTCGTTCCCAGACTTCCAAGTATACACGCGAATCCAATGTTCCGCGAAGGAGAATAAGAAGAGCTTAAGTGTTCTGTTTTAGACAGAAGCAAGCAGACTTTCGAGATTTATTCTATGTCCGTAAAAAGAGCAAGGAAGGTTAGTAACCATGACAAACACAACAAGTTTTCTTGCACGTTTTGAGAATAATAGAGGAAAGATTGTCTGTACAAAGTTCTTTAAAGAACAACGACAACAACGCGTAATACACTTCGTGAGCGTTTCGCTTTCTCTATTCTTAGTTTGCCTCATCTTTGTTCATTCTCTCTAGCGTCCCAAGCCGAGTTTTAAGCCTGGCGAGAGAATGGAAGCTGTCGACAAACGGAATCCTTCCCTGGTCCGAGCAGCGAGAGTAGCTGCACTAGAAGAGTACCGAGTCAAGGTGCATTTTGACGGCTGGGATGATATCTATGATGACTGGTTTGATGCTGACTCCTGTGACTTACACCCGGTGGGGTGGTGTGACAAAACAGGGCATCCACTGGAGACCCCTCTGAGTAAGTAATTTCTCAGGAAACTGTCTATTGTGCTAGAGAAGGTGAGGGAAAGGATGATTTTCCTCTCCTTGATGTTAGTAAAATAGAAACATAAAGCGAGCGAAGGTTGGTGGTAGCTTCTAGATAAGGGCACGGTGGTCATACTGATAGAAAACGGCATTTATTCTGTACTACTCAAACATTGTAACAAGGGATCACTTAAGCTATATTTCGGCGTGATGGGGCCCTCGTCAACATCGTGTTGCTGACAACTCAGGTTGGCATCAGACAAATATTCACAAGAGACGTAACGTAGGTGTTATCTGTGTTGTGCTTCATGCGTTGCGTTACCATAATCCATTCAGCCACCGGTCACGCGTTTCACTTCTTCTCATCAACTTTAGTTTCGTGATGTCACAGACCCTAAGTAGGCGTGACATAGGCCAGACCCCAAATCACACAGTCTGAAAACTTGTTTAATAGAAACCAATCACAATCAAGTTTGTGTTTTTTCTCTTCAGCTACACGCGAGAAGATCTCAAGCGCGGCCTGCCCCACTCCTGGATGTAAGGGCATCGGTCACGTGAAGGGTGCAAAGTACTCCACTCATCACAGCACGTTCGGTTGCCCCTACTCCCTCCAGAATCTGAACAAAGACTCTTGCCTCGTGGATCGACTCTCTAACAATTCCATGACCGAAGAGTCCGACTGGTCTTACGCGTCAAAACAGAAAACTACTGGAGTAAAGGAAGTTAAACGTAAGCCAGTCATTCTGCTACCTTTTGCTTATACTTTATTGAAAGCACATGACTATACAGTTATACTACCTTTGTTGGTCGTATTTACTCTGTGCTAACTGTTTAGTTTCTGTTCATTTTAGCTGAAATTCCACCAAGTCCGACTGTAGAGGGCGTGTGCCCAACCCCAGGGTGCGACGGTTTAGGTCACGTGACTGGGCACTGGAAGACTCACTACACGTAAGCTAGACTTGAATTATTATTGTTTCTTGTACTGTGAGCGTGTGTGAAAATAATTATTCCCTTCTAACCGAACCGGCTACAAGTATTACCTTCGAGATTTCATCGTTTCACTGGATTGTCTGTGTCCTTTGTGATTGGCTAGAGTGATTACTTTAATTTGTTTACGACACTCAATTGAAAAGCGTAGTCTAATGCTTGGTTCTAGTGAAGATCAACTGTAATCACCTTGTTGTTTCATTGCTTAGACTCTCAGGCTGCCCTAACAACGAAGCAAACCAAGCGAAGATCTTCCCAAAACATTCGACCAAGTCTCCCGTCAGCAAGAAGAACCCACACCTCTCCCCCACGGCAATCAGTCCCCAGTCGATCAGCACTGGCATGAAAGGGCCTGGTGGCGGAAGTATCATATCTACGCGGAGCTCCGCCAGGTACGCATAATATGGACTGTGAATAAACTTCCTATCCACCCACGCTCCATCTCCCATTCTATTAATAAGCTTCTTTCTTTACATTGTACGGAGGCGCGATGACCTAATGGTTAGGACGCTTGACTCTGGATCGAGCGGTCCAGTTGAGCCGGATTTTAGCGTCGGCTGTATTTACTACTTGTTTCGAACGCTAACCTTTTTTCTCTTTTTCCTCCGATTCTCTTTTGTAGGAAAGTGTTTGTAAAAGAAGAGAAACACCACGGCGGTCAATATAAATGTAAGTCATTATTTGCACACTCTTTTCGTTCTATTAGTTTGTACTCCAAATCGTGTTACTTAGTAGATGGCGTGACAAGTAAGAATAACGTCTGCGTCACGCCGTCATTTTGCGTGACAAGTTAATACAACATATGCGTGACGCGATGGCTTTTGTGTTGACAGATGCGGACAAGGCCGTTCAACACGCCTCGCCCTTCTCCTTTCCGTGGCCGCTGGGAAGTCAGTTTTCCATGATGGGTCTTAGCGAGCTGAAGGCGGCCATCAGCTTGGAGAATGACTCTGTCGCCTCTAGTGAAAGACAACGAATCATGAAGTGGACTGTTGATGACGTCATGAGTCACGTGCGCTCGTTGGGCTGCACGGAGCAGGCCAAGATTTTCGCTGATCAAGTAAGTGAAGTGCTTTTACAAAACGACGAAGGACAATTTTGTCAATTTCTACTTGTAGAGAATAACTCTTCCCGTAGTCTCAAGTTGTTATTTTTTTTATCAACATTGAATTGGGTGGGGGGAGGGGGAGGCTTTTAGGGCACAGCGATAACATGTGTTTTTTTCTCTCTTTCAGCAAATTGACGGTGAAGCGTTTCTTTTGCTGACACAGAATGATATCGTCAACATTCTCAAGATCAAGCTTGGACCAGCGCTTAAAATATTCAACACCATTCCAAAGCATTGATGATTCAGAACATTTTCTCAATTTTCTACCATAATAGGATTTTAATACTCTTCTTCAATCACTGTCTATGTTGTCAACAACGATGCGGACTTTCTTTACCAACGCTTGCAAAGGATTTACAAAATGAGAAGAACTTTGCGCCGAGATCGAAGATGATTTGGTGCCGGTATTGAAGATAGATTGATCACAAAGTCGAACTTTGTTGCTAATGCATCGTAACTGGAGCTAAATGGATAGCAGAAGAAAGATATGTTTTTGCGAGTGAAGCGAACTTGGAAGGCAGTGAAATCCATACGCACGTGAACTGCAAAGAAACTAAATAGTCATTTATGTTCCCTCAGAGCTAGAATTGATTCTGGGGCTTTGTAGATTGAAATTATGAGCTAGGCTAGTTTTTTCCGCCAACATTCACTTACATTTGAGTTTCACATTATTCAGATATACACAATTTAACTTTCAGTTTAAAACACACCAAATAGTGAATTATTGAAAAGCTTTATGTTTAATGAGGTAAAGTTCATATTATCACCGTTTTTGTTGAATGAATATTAAGAAAGATTATTTAATCGGTTTTTCCTCGTAATTTAATAAGCAAAACCAGGTCCCACGGGAGTGATAAGAATTGTATTACTCATTCACTTCCCTGAAGATTCTTCGTACGTAATTCCTTTGTACTTACAAATACGTCAAATTATTCGAGGGAACAAGTAATGTTTCTGGTCGTAAACTTTCTTCAATTTTGACTGGGTCCGCGGTTTGCCGTACCGCAATCTTTCACGTTACCAAGAAGCAAAATCAGCATCGTTTAAATTTGCGAATGATGACGTATCAATGTTCGGAGAGAATCGTGCTTGTGTCTGATTGAAGGATTAAAATCGGAAAATCTTCGGGTGCTCCTGGAGTAAATTTGCCAAAACCTTATTTTTCCCTCGAACGATATTTTTCATTGTTTCCAAAAGGTTTATTTTAGAGCGGTTTTGATAGTTAGACTAAAAAAAACGAAACAAACTAATCAAAGAACTCCAACCAAAATCGTGTAACATTAGCATGCCTGCGAAAACAACGTAACCAGCGCAAAGCGCGGGAAAATACGTAACGATGCCAAGCGCGGGAAACATGTAACGGGCGCAAAGCGCGGGAAAATACGTAACGACGCCAAGCACGGGAAGCATGTAGCCAGCTTAAAGCGCGGGAAAACGTGTCTCAACGAACGCAAAATAAGGAAGACGAATAAATCTCTTGGACAGTTTTTGAAAAACCGCTTTTAGAAAAAGATTGTCGTTTAACATAACTTTGATTTATAGTAACACGAGTGTAGCCAGTACTGCCTATATCTATTAGTTAGGGAAATTTCTATATTTTGAGCTAAGGTTTCTACACATTTGTCAACCATCAAAAACCGACAATAATTGTAATACGCTGGAGTTAGTATGTACATATATTTTTGTAAAATTAATTTTAACACAAATTAATAAAAATGACTCGAGGGCTTTTCTTTGAAGTAAAAGTTTATGAACATTTTAAAACCTACTCGCCTTACATCTCATTCAAACGACCGTTACTTTTTACATTGCGTTTTGCGGAACATTTATCTACAACTGTTTATAAATGAAATGTTTTTTTTTTTACATTTCATGACATTTAGCAACATATCTGGAAAGGTTTGGGCGAAACGTAGAACTTCTCGTAAGCCGAACTAAATTCATCGAATAAAGCTAATGATAAGTTCACCTTTTGTCTAACTTCGAAAAACTTTATTTAGATTTACCAACACGTTCCTTACGTCTAAATTTGACATGAATCGTGACCAAACATCGTGTTCGTGCAAAGGTCGATCTCGAGTCGAACCAAGTGGGAACTGTTCCTTTGTGAGAAGTTCGACGTTTTGCCCGAACCAAACACTACTATAAACCGGGAGTTGCGATTCCCGCGCATTATTATTTATATTGGCTCTGCGTAAAGAATAACGAGCTTGTTTGTGTAGGAGCAAAGTGGCTAAGAATCTCGTCTGAGGAATTCAGGGAGCCGGCAATATTGGCAAGAATGGTTGCTTGGTAACATGATGTATCCTTCTGACGTCAGGGTGACGTAAAACTTCCGTAGTGCCCGTGCTGTTTCTGATTGGATAACAAAGAATCGGAAGTTCATCGGGTGCCTCAACGAGGATTTATCAGCGACTCGGTGCTTGTCGTTCATATCGGCGTACCACCTCATGAAAGTTCAAAGCCTGCGTTAGCATTGATAGCATAGCGGAGCTTCTCTTTAAGCGTGCTTTTCTTCCTGTAGTTGGGAAGTTTGAGCAGATTGAAACACGTGGACGATGTGGGCAGCCTGCCGACTGGATCACGCCTGCGGCCGATGCTGAAAAACCCGCGAAAAACACTGCCGACAGTGTCGCCCTCATCCTGCGGCAGGAAAACAAATGACAAGAGGAAATGAGCGGTTGAACATTTTTAGTTATTGTCATACATTTTAATGCTAGCTAGTACTGAGAATTTGCTGGTACCACAAGACAACAGCCGCTGTTTCTCCTCAGAGGGCGAAAGGAAGTCGCGCGAGGCAAGGAAATAGAGGACGTGTCTCCTTCCTCGCGCGCGCGCTCTTAACTTGCGCTATATAATTTCAGCGCCTGTCAGGCAGGTCATCCTCTACTTGATGAGTTTCTATATTCTCACCACCTGCCTACCCTACTTGGTAATGCATTGATATTGTAAGGAGAAATTAACACACAATCAACACTTACCTCGTCATCATTACATTCCACGCAGCGCACTGAAAATGGCGGCTCAAGATGTGCAAACCCCAGCAGGGGAGGCTTGGAGCAACTTGTTACAAACTGCAACACGGCAAAAACAACTGATAAGGAGAGTGGGGATGGAAGATAGAACAACTTTATCAAAGCCTAGCCAGGGAGATTTAGTCTAGCTGTCGGGTAAATCCAAATGAGATGAGTACCTTAAGAAATCTGGATTTCTCCTCTTCATTGAACTCTTTTTCTAGCACATCCCACAGCCAGTTAACAACTCTGTGGCTGCTATGGTAGCCACCATAATACCGCGTGTGACGTCTGCGGGTTGGAAGAAGAATGAAACGATTAGCATCAAAACTAGAATAGGCATTACACTCAGGTTTACATAATAATACACAGAACACTACGTCTGGGAGACAACACTATCTACTGGAGAAATCGCTATCTAGTGGATAAGTGTCGACAAGACAAACTGCGCCATCCACTGGATGCTGATTTATCCCGTGGATAACGTGATCTACCCTTTAAACAACCTGGGCCAGATGAACATTTGTACCTTAGCCTCAAGACTGGAGAAGAAACCTTAAAAGTAATGCCTCGGGTTTTGCCCTCGTTTTGCGACGAATCAGAGGAAGTCTCTCCTCTGGCGACGAATGAAAGTGGAAGGCGTGCTGAGGTTATGGTAACTGCGTTAGACTTCGGATGAAGCGGTGCGGGCTAAAGCGCTGGCAGAAGTCATTGTGTTGTATTCTTGAGCAAAACACCTGGAGTTGACCTGTGATGAGTTTGGGAAGGGGAGGGGCAGGGAGAAGATCCGGCCCGAGCGCGAGTCGATCTTTAGCCCGAGAGGAATAAATTACAACTGCCGTTTACTTTACCTTAAATCGCTGAGATCCATGGCGGCATTGTCACCGGAAATGAGTCTCTGGAGCTCGGGACCGGAAAACATCTGCAGCCAATCATGACGCACGATGGACTTAAAGCCCCGTATGAAGGCTGCTGTCTGTTCCCGGATCTGGACACACATGCGATAGTGCGCCATCAGATGTACATAGCTGATCCTGTGTTGGAGTGAAAAGGATAAGTTAGTAAGAAACGTGTCATGTACAACAACAAGCAATGTCTCCACTAGTCGATTCCCGTAGCGCGTAAGGTCTAAGGGCTATTTGAATGAATACTCACTTATTGTCGTTATTGACGTGAATTACGCTCCCGCCTGGCATGAGTTGGTGAGTGACCACCTAAAAAAAGACGGACATTTAACGAGCACTACAACAACACAGCACGGTAATATATTCAATAACATACTCTACATCAGTAGCAAGACTCAGAGGACAGTTCGACCCATTGTCCCCTGCAGACAACTAGCTCTAGCTTCGGTCCAACTAGAAGTCTGGTAATGAAGTATGATGGACGTGGGGGAACTGGAGATTGACACTTCCCAGACTCTAAGAAGACCAGAATTGACTGCGATGGAATGAAGCTAAGTTTAGCTCTGGTTAAGAAAAGAAGTTAGTTCTTACCTTGCCAAGAACATCTTCATCGAAAGAAAACGTCAGTTCCAGATCTCTGATGTCACCGTCGTAATGCTAAGAGATGAAGGCAAGAAGGCGATAGTAAGTTAACATCTTGATACACACAATCCACAAAAAAGCTAAAAAAATGTCTCTCTTAGTCTAATGGTTTGTTTGGATGGTTTGGCCTCTACAAATCGATCTGAAAATAGTCTAAAAGCCTGTAGCTACTGTCCTGTTCAATCTACCAGTTAAGATCAAACATTTACCTTGATGAAGCACAAACTCTTGTAAAGTGACTGATCTAAAGACGGCAGCTCGTCTATTGAGCTGTAGAGACCGCTGTGCTGCCGACCAAGAACGTGATTCAGAAAAAATGGTGCGAACGGTACTTCTACCACCATGCCCTGAAAAATAACGAACGAAAAAAGAAACATAACTATGTAATATGTAATAAAAACTTTTACTACTGGCTGAAGAGAGGCACGGAGTGAAATGTCTTGCCTAAGAAGAAAGTGACCCCGTTTCTCAACCTTTCTAGATTTCAATTCAATCTGTACTGATAACCACTTTCCGATATAAAAAGAGACCATAGACCCACCTCGTACAGAGCTTTGCCTAGCACTTTTCCCAGGAACTCGAATAATTTTAAGTGGTTGTTGTGAATGCAGGATGTGGTTGATGGAAACAGTCGCTCTTCCTGACCACTTGTCATCTGAAAATTAACACAATGAAAATATCAATTCTCATCACAAAATCCATACATTTCTTTTGATGTTAGTCTTGAGAATTTGGTTGTACATCAAGACAATATTCCCTAGTTGATGATTGTCTAAATTCTCATCACCTGTCTGCTTGGCAATGTTTTGATGTTTTAAGGAGAAATTCGATGTTGATCAATCTCAGGACTTAAAAGGAGCAACGTAACAAATGGCTCTTCTTGAAACGATTCCCTTTCACTTTCGCCGTTCACAATCCGTCTCTCTCTCCTTTTGTTTTTCACTTTTTTCTCTGTTACATTGCGTTGTTAATAACACGTATCATGACTGGAATTAACAATTCTGTGTCCTGTTATCATAATGAAATAAATGCACTAAAGCTACAGTAAATTTAAGTTACTATATGTACTGTTTAAATAAGGTTGCCATCTAGTCCAAAGCTTACATTCTGTATTATTCGCAATCCGCCTCAATCTTCCCCTATTTTAACCATCTTCATTCCTTTTTGGTTTTTCGTTAGCTCTTTGTTGCTTTTCACCCCTGGTTAACAATTTTTGTGAGGTTTCATTTCCCTCTTTCCTTTGTTTTATAGTTATTCTGAACAAGTTTACAAAATCACAGCCAAACGCAAAAGCCACAATTGCAAGTAACACGAGGCGACGGCTTCTTAGATATCACCAAGGTTTTTTTTTAAGCAAGCTTGTAGCCAAAAATCGAAAACTGGTGGTCTAGAAAGTGTGATTTCCTATAAAATGTTCAAATCTTGGTTAAATGTTCGATTAAAACTGAGTGGGATTTCACAATTCACCTGGCCTCTATTCTGGCTAAAATCCTGGTTAGCAGGTAAAGCGACAGGCAACCAAGGAAGCCGTTTGGGCTGCGAAATAACATAACTGCGAACAGTCGGGGACGAGTCCCTTACCTTAAATAAACCAAGCGATGGATCAAATCCTTTCTTGACTACCTCCTCTAGAAATTCTTTAAACACGCCATCTTGGTCAATACCGGCTTCAGAAAGACCCTGCATGATTGTGATTAAACAAAAGACTGATCCTCAACAACGACAATGAAAACAAACCATTTATTTTCAGGAAAAAAATTGTTTAGTACATATGTTAAATTACACTAAAATTATACTACACGTTCTTGTAGAGCTGTAGTTTTTGTTGTTGTTGTTTTTGTGTAAACAGGTGTACTCACCTGCTCATTAATAAATCTGACACGGATGAGCCCCTTGAACGTGCGAGCTGGAAGCAAAGATAGCTGTTCATATCCATCCTGTTAAAGATGATAAAAAAGTCAAGAGTCGTTTGCGTGTGCACCAAATATTAAATCAGTGATATAAAGCCGAACCGATATGAAATTATGAAAAAGTCCTTCACCTCCAATAATCTCGTGCGTTGAACTGTAATCAGGGTTCCATGCGGAAGAAAATCATCAGACGGTCGAACAATACCGAGTTCCTCTTTATCTTTAGCGACCAACTTCCTGAACAATTGAACTCTCTGAGGAAACGAAGAATAACATGAAAAAGAATATAGGATAAGGACACGATAAGATCAGATTGGACGTCAATTTCTGCATTTTCCTTTCCGATGCAGGAAGAACAATGGGACAGAACAGAATTACAACGAAATTGCCTCCCTACATTGTACCAAATGGTCCTTGCAGCAGGCTCAACAGGAGCGATATTTGTATTTTTGTGTGAGCACACAGGCAGCCAGAGTTCACTATGTGAAATATTTATGAAACGTACTCCAACGTGACTCTTACCTTAGAGCGGTGTTGTGTTACAAAGATGCAACTTATAAGGGTTTGTATAGGAACTCGACGATTTTGTTTCAAAAGGAAAAAAAACGTTCTGCGAATAAAATCTACTAACCTTGTTGTATTCTTTGTTGTTTGCCCGCGTCTTAGGCCGTTTAGCGCGAACTCGCCCAAAACGCTTCAAAAATGCCTGAGACGCGCAAGAGTCACATTCGAGTACGTTTCATAAATATTTCATATAGTGAACTTGGGCTGCCTGTGGTGAGCACAATACGGACTGCAGAAGGACCATGTCACCTAGGAGAACTAAGGACCCATGTTCTGAGGTCCTTAGCAACCTACCTCTTTGTGTTTGTATTTGTATTTTTGTGTGAGTACAATACGGACTGCAGAAGGACCATGTCACTGAGCGGAACTTAGGACCGATGCTCTGAGGTCCTTAGCAACCTACCTCTTTGTGTGGTAAAACATGCGGTGCTTTCTGGATCACCATCAAGGCGCCTTTCTTCCGCTTCTCAAGCTCTGATGCAAATGTACTCGTCTTAACGCTCCTACGGTGTAACAAAAGGTGAGACATGTTTAGCAGGAGGGAATCTCATTAATCACGAAATAGATTGTGTTTTAAGGCATCAGATATGGATCAAGCAAGGCCGACGACGGAGGTGGGGGAGGGGGTGGTATTGTTGGGTAAAGAAGCCTGTTCCAGGCGTTCGGTTAGTGGGGAGCAGCGCGAAAAACGGCGAGCGAAAAATGAGGGGAGGGGTGTGGGGAGAAAGCGAGAAAGCTTATTCCCCTCGCCACTTTTCCGCTCGCCGTTCGTCACGCAATCCCGAATTTCGCGCTGCTCCCCACCAACCGAACGCCTGGAACAGGCTATGGGTGAATATGATCAATAAATTGTTGTATTTTGAAACATATTATCACAGAACATATCAGAAACAATGTACCATGGATGGGGTATTTTGAAACTGGTAGGGTGGGGATGGGGCAAGAAACAGGAATCCACTCCAGGGTCCTCAGGACGGACTGATGAAGACGCACAATTCTGAAGCGATCAGTCTCCAACATTTCGGTCTCAGTCAGTTCAAGAAAAAGGATATCTAAATACATGATACAGTGAATTCAGCAGCTAATACCCTTAGGCCAATGGTCAAACGTCGAACTTCACACGAGAAAAGCCTAATACAAATGACCACATAGCAATAGCTATTGCTAATTTGCATTAGGTGCGACGTTTGTCCCGGGCTTTGGAGGTTATTATTACTAACCTAACAAGCCAGTGATCTTGAGTGGTGAACGTTCGCCTGCAATCTCTGTCGTACAGTATCATCAACAGAGTGTGTGCTGAGTTCAACATCTGTTCTTTGGTTTCTAAAACAAATCGACACGCAAATACAACAGTCTCAGTAACTAAAGTTTCTTTTCACAAGCAATTGCTACGAAGGGTAGTGAAATTTACAGCAGTGTAGCAGTTCTCGTAAGATTGTTATTCAACTGGTCCTCTATAGCTAGTGTAGAAGTTGCTATTGTTTTGGGGCTAGGGGCATTGTTCCTGTTGTTTGTTCTATTGTTCTCTCGCAGGGTAGCGAGCCATACTTGTAAGACCTTGCGAAAGCTGCTACTCGGCCCGAATCTCTAAAAAATGGAAATAAAAATTCAGAAAAACTGCAAATACCAGGGACGCAAGGCAGAGAACAAATAAGATTGTCTGCGGCCAAAAAAGCCAAAACGAAAAAAAACAAAAAAAAAAAAACAAAATGAAACAAAAAGAAACTGCAGTGGCCGAAGAACTCAGTGTGGAAACAACACACCTTTTTAGCCGAAATTGCATGCCCGAAGAAGGGCTTAGCTCGCGATTTGAGGCGAGCTGTTGCCAAGCAATATGACGTAACACGATGGCGACAAGCTCACGTGACAACTATCGGAGTACTCGTGTCGTTCCTGATTGGATAATTAGAATCGGAAATCTTCGGCAATCCTCCGAAAGCGACAGTTGTATTTCTCTTCGATTTACCACTTACCATCGTTCATCTCATTCCACAGCATTTTGAACACCAAGTTATTGAGGAACGCAGATATTTTGACAAGCTCGTCCAAACGGAAGGGTTTTTGCTGATCATACATCTCGGAGTCGTCAACAATGCTACAGGAAAAAGGAAAAGGAACAGTACTTCACTCTCACGATATCTTCGAGTTTCCTTTTGCCTCTTATTTAAAAAGGCCTAACGCAAAACCTTTTCATGTAAAATGTGCTTGATTTGCGGGTAGATAAACAAGGGTGAAACTCATTTTCATATGGAAGGTTTTGCACCATGAGTAAGTCTGAAACAGCAGCTTTAAAACAGGGAACGTATCACTGATGACCCATTCTTTTGAATGAAATCGTTGGTAGAGAGGATACTCCACAAATAAAAACAAACCGATACTGTCGGGTGTTCACCCTTTGCGGGAAGAACCTGTTTAATACCATAGACAAGAGGATTTTCGAAATCATCCGACCAACCGAATCAGATGGCGCTTACAATTAGCCACCAAAGAACGCGCAGTTGTCGTGCAAAATGACTGGAAGAAGGAGAAACAGTCAAACGGTATGAAAGACCAGGACGTTCTGTTCAAACCGTGAAAGAGGGGCACCTCTGAAAGTAGTCCCCACTTTTTTAAAAGAACTTCCGGAGAATTTTGGACGGATTTTCGATTTCTAATCGAAATAGCTAGTTGTAATGAATAGGTGGTAAGCGCCCATGACGGTCTAACAAAATTGTGATACGAGCAGAAAGCCAAGCAAAAAGACAGTACAGCGGATGTGTTCTTGCATTGAGTGTTTAGTTAACAAAGTAACTCACGGCATCAAATGACTGCAGCAGTCACAGAACAGTATTAAAGATGCCTGAAGCTCACAGCTGTTAAACAGGCCTGTCTTCTCTAGACTCCACAGACGAGCTTCTGCACTGTCATCTGAGCCAAACGACTCGAAAAACTTCCAAAGACGGACAACAAATCCTTCTTGGTAACTCAACCCTGCAGAGAGAATTAATGAGGAATGTCATGGTCAGTTAGGTTTGAACTGTCTTAACAATCTCTTGCTCCATTTCCCTACCCATCCTGACGTGAAAACGAATCCTGTGCCAAATCTGAACCACGCCCACAAAAGCCTCACCCCTGAGATTTTGTCTTCACCCCTAACTTCTCTTGGCATAGCTTCTAAAGTACTTAGTCTAACAAAACAAAGCGATCTTTTCATGGAAGGCAGACATCTTCGTTTTAGCTAGTACTATACAAACCTGTTAAAATATCCAGTTTGATCTGAGAGAAAGTGGACAGCACAGTTTGATACATGACGCAAGCCTTCAAGATGACCTCTGACTGCTGACTGGATAAACTGGACTGACCAGATCTGGAGCGACCTCTACTTATACGAGACCACGGTTTCTTATTACCTGACACAAGATAAACAAGTTGACATTACGCTTCCTGGATGAAAGAATTAAAATCCGTTTTCATCCTCGCCAAGGTTAGCCATCCTCACTTGCTAATGGCTTTCTATCGAGTTGTGGTTGGTTTGTTTCTTTTTTTGTTCTTCCGCTTCTGTTTGCGACTCGTAAAACTAGTTTTCACTGGATCATAAGCGACGGAGTCATAGACGGAATCAGAACAACTGGAAACGTTCTGATTCTTCTGACTCCGATTCTGTTGAGTATATGACTCCGCTAACGACTCTGATTTTTGATTTTCACTGGGTGGTAAGCACGCTTACGACTCCGACTCTGTCACTAGTGAAAACTAGCTTTACAAATCTTGCGTTCCTGATACAAACCTTTATCTTCTTTGTTCTTTATTATTTCACTGTTTTCAGACTCGCTGAGGATCAACAGATCTTCAAACAACACATTCACTACTTTCCGTCTCCACAAGGACTGCAGTTGCTTTCTAACATGAGGAATGGAATTGTTTAACCTGGAAACAGAAATGAAGAACAACAGATTTACTACAGGAAGAAAGATAAATGATATTTTAATCAGTTTATCATTACGAGACGTTTTACTAGAAGACTTTCTAGTAAACCTTTCATTTCTCTATAATGAGATGGTTTACTAAAAAAAAAACTCGTATTAAAAAATAACATTCTGTGTCAGTCGGCTTATTTTCCAAGTACACTGACACCATGTTAATTTGTCACGAGCCCACCTCTACCAACAGACCACCCCCTCGCTCCTTAATCACTCTATGTTCTTGGTAGTAGGCCTTGATCTAGCAGCTTAGTACGTTACGACTCACCTTTCATCTGTGGGTTGTTTAAACCATCCTAATATAGGATGCCAGTTCGTTAGATTGGACTGTTTCTTGGCTATGTACGATTGGCAGTAATTGAGCAAATTTGTTACCACTTCCTAGAAGAAAAATAATCAATCAATCAATCCTTTATTTAACATGGTCAGTATGCTTAGCTTATAAGAGCACTGGAAGACCTTAGTTGCTACTCAAGTCTTGGTACTAAATTAAATCAGTGTACTGCATCAAAATTTTCAGTCAGGGAATGTTTGAACAAGTGTCACTTGCAGAAATCTTCACGGAAGTTTCACAGAGCTTCCAGTTTTTATTATCCAATTGAGAAGGCAGCAAGAGAACCAATTGCAGTTTACAAACGCAGTTTGGTGAATTCTCCAAGACGAGTTTCCTGAATATAGGTAACTGATCCCTGAATTGTTTAGTACTTACCACAAAGTCTGCTAACTTCTCTTTAAAAACCTAGAAAAAAAAATGATAAGAAAGGCAAAAAAGACAACAATATATTTAAGGTTTCGGTGATAAATAAAGTAAAGATGGTAAATTTAAGCTTGGTAGTGAAACATCAAAGATGAAATATCCATCATGTCATGAGCATGGGACAAAGAAAAAAATCTGAGTTGCCAGCAGGAATCGAACCCATTGGGGACTTGGATTTCCTTTCTTTGTCCTACATTCCTGACATGATGAATATTCCTCTTTCACTTATTTGGTCTTGGTTTCAAGATAGTGATAGGTAACCTGACAACAACATCGAATAAAAAAATATTATGAACTGGTTTGGAATTTAATTGTTTTTTTTTCTTCTTTTACGTCACACTCACCTCTTCATCAAGTTGAGAAAGTTCCAACAAGTTGGCTGCGGAAAAAGGAAATACATGTAATAATTGTCAGTAATACTGTTACATGGGGTACACTTGTGATGGTAAAGTCTGCGTTCAAACCTAGTGACCCATCAGGCTGGAATTTATCCCAGTTTCAGAAGCATGAGGTGACTAGGAGTATTTCTACTCCACCTCCCTGGATGGGATGCTAGTCCATCGCAGGGTTGCCCACAGGAGTAACTCCGCTGGTACCCATTTATACACCTGGGTAGAGAGAGGCATTATGAGAGTGAAGTGTCTTGCCCAAGAACACAACAGAGATGACCCCTGCCAGGACGCAAACCCGGACCAGAAGCACAGAAGTTAAATTTTTCAAATACAGTTGGCAGGAACGTTTGAGTTCTTCACCAAGCAACTGAACTCACCTAAAAGACAAAGTGTGTAGCTGCATTCTAACGAGTTCAGAACAATTCTACTGTTCTGTTCTTGCTGAAGGAATGATAAAACTTTTTTATAGATCCCATGGCTCTTCAGTGGTTTTAAACCCTGCAAAGGCAAAAAAGGAACAAATGTAAAATCTCATTCTTACCATCGTTGCAAATTGTCATTTGCCTTTACTACTAGAAAAAACGGCGTCTTTATATGTATATTTATGTTTAAAAACATCTAAAAGTTCTTTCCCTGTAATTTGAAAGAAGTTGATCTGTCTTCAATCCATGAAAAATATTTGGCAGTCTTTTGCTCCCCAGTCTATAGCCAACATATGTTTTCCAGGTAACATTCTATGGAAGCACAATTATTATAAGACTTACATCTGGTGCTATTGTGGCAAGGTGCAGGACAAGTCCAGGAACAGAGAGAATGTTGAGTATAAACAAACTGCTGAGATTGTCTGAAAAGTTGCTGAGAATAAGCGGCCTAAAAGAAATTTGATAAGGACAAACTCAATGTGAATTACTGCAGACATAAATAAAAATTATTAACAAAAACATCACTTATTATTTTTTGTGAGCCCAGTTCGGAGAAGACCAGAACGAAGGTTATGCCTGTTTAAATTCGATCCCAAAAGGCAATGGATCCTAATGACTAGGAGTCTTGCTTCTTCCTCTGCATGGGATGCGAGTCTATTACAGGGTGACCCACCCTCCCCACCCCCCAGCAATCTGTCAGGTTGGTCTTTGACTAACCACTCACCAGATAAACTGAGCTAACTTTTAGTGAGAGTTTGTCAAGCTACTGATTGGTTTTCAAAACCATAATAAGACTACAGGTATATACACTTGGTAAGTAAGTCCTTGCACACCTAATTTGGCTTGCAACTGTGAGCAAGAGAGTTCCCTTCCTGACTAATAGTGTTATATGAAAGACTTAATGAACATTTTACCTCAGAGCCAGAGTGATGACAGCCATAAAGGACGCTGACTTGAGAGAAGGTTCACCGCAGGCCAATCCACTCATCAACAATTCCTTTCAAACAAAACAAAATCTGTCCTTGAACAATAACAATTTATTAAGTACCATACAGTATTTCCTCTTTGTAGTAACACCCCCTCCCCTCTCCCCCTCCCCGTCCTGGAGGTGGTATCTCAAATGGAAGGCGCTTCTTGCAGGGGACTCAATAGAGGAAACACACGTTGTAATTGGTTGAAAAACTGTGCATTTAGCACCAAATCTTAACACAGCCAAAATATTTATTAAAGTGTGTCACTTGATGTTTCAACCAGTCTACTATATAGCAAGGGTGTTGAAACATCAAGGCACTTTCAACTGACAATGAAACATTTTAAATTTGTGTTTCAAAAAGTGGAGTGTTTTATTGAGACAAGTTTAATCTGCGTGATGACACTATGTATCATTTCACTGAGTGGGCCTGTAAGGAAACTGAAAATTATTCTTTAATTAATTTTGTTCAATTTATACCTTTAGTGATGGATATAAGCCTTTAGTGTTCAAATATCCCAGAACATTTGCACAGAGCTGTTGTAAGCTTGGCCGTAGAGCCTCTCCTACGAAAGTAGATTGAAGTAAAGACAGAACTTTTTTCAGTGGAAGAGATAGTGATCAATCACTAAATAAATTCAAATCAACTTAATAGGCAAATACATGTAATAGAAATATGAGTCAGAGTTGTCTCTGGCTTCCATTCTTGAGCTGACAACTGAACCTTGCAAATAACCCAGTAAAAATTCCAGCTGGCATCTTGGCTATATACAACCCAAGTGCAGATCCAGGATTTTTCTAAGGAGGGGTTGCACCACATAGTTTTTTTTTGTAGAATACCAGTTGTGTTAGAAAGCCGCAGGTCATCTTGGGGGGGCGGGGTATACACACCTCCTGCACCCTCCCCTAGATCCGTCCTTGCAACCCTGTTGCGATATTGCAGAACAGGCCCTATCTGTGTTTAGCGCTATCCAGTGGATAGGTGTTGACAAAACAAACTGCGCTATCCATTGGAAAGTGATTTATCTGGTAAATGGTGTTCCTTCTGCCTTTTGAACAACCTGGGCCAGTACTTTAACATTGGAGACCAGCTGTAGAGAGGACATGAAAGTTGAAAAACCCAAAACAGCAAGGAGAAGTGCTGCAGAGAGCAAACAAATCAGCTTTGGATGGAAATTATCTTGGAATGACTCTGCCTTTAACACACTAAATTATACTAGTCAATACACAGGAAACCCAGACAAGCAATGGGTTCCCTGTGGTCAGTACTTGCTTTAAAATCTCACCTCCTTTTATGCTGAAAATTCTCCAGTTTCCACAGTCAGTGAAAATAATAAGCTGTGATTACAATGGCATAACAATAATGAAAACATTGCATGTTTAAATTATTGAAAAAAAATTATTTAAAAAAATTAAAAAGTATTTTCAAGTAGTCCACGTGTACCTATCTGTGATGTGTAGTAAATACTACAGTTTACATTTCAAAGATAACCTACCATGTTCAAATAAATGCTGATCTTTTTTGCCTCAGTGGAAACATTAGGCTGCAAAAAGAGGGCAAAACATACAGTTACTGAAAATGATCCATCCTTAAATCTTCTCTTATACTTGTTAGCGATATAAAACAAATATTAATTAAAGTTATTCCTAAAATTTACTTAATTTAGTATCCCTACCTTGAGCTTTCGAAGCAGTTTACAGCAAATCAGTAGCAAATGTTTCAGCTGCTGGAGCCAAAGGAGAAGGAGATCCTGTGATAGCACAACTGATACGTACCACAGCTGAATACAAAAAAAAAATACATGTATGTAAAAAAAGCAATATTAGTGACCTCTGTCAACAGAAATTGGGACCAAATATTATAACTAATAAAAGTTATTTGACTATTGAAATTAAATGACCTTTAACAACATCCCTGACAAACATTCAGATTTCTAACTATTGGACTGTACAGGGTTTTCAAAACAAACTGGCGACCATTACTTGATTATATGTCGCTGGTTACTCTGGTCATAGCAATCACCTCAGAACAAACAAGCTAACTTGTCACAGCTGCCTTACAGATGCTGGCACCTACTTCACAACATTTTAAAACTTGCATTCTGGTAGTATGCACATATTTCAACGAGTTAATTTATCTATTAGTGAGAGGCTCGTAGATATAGCAGGAGTCAACAAGGTAAAATTCATGCACACCAAAATGATGTATCTAACATACCTTGGGCTCATTTTGTGCATCCATGCTACCAAGAATAAGTCTGCACAGTGACTCAAACCTCTGGAAACGAAATATACAATAAATCAATGTGAATTTTTGTTTATAACATTTCTACAAGTTTTCCAATTTTCATAGAAAAAAGTAACACAAAAATGGACAATGTGTTTGGATAAAAAATAGGGAGACATACTAGATGGAATACCTTTTCATCATCTTTTAGCTGGAAAATGAAAAGAAATTTTCTAACGAGATGAAATACTTCAATTGCTGTAGGAAAAAAAAAACAGAAAAAATAAACAATATTAAAGGAGTGGAGGGGGGGGGGGGGGGATATAAATCCTATTTTTACAGACAAGAGTGAACAAAAAATTAGGCAAATCACAGTTCTCATTATATGGTACCCTGTCATGTCCCTCCAAAAAAAGAAGACAGATTGACAGAATTTTTTTTAACAAAAATTAAGCTCAAGGTTATAAGAAACCTCTTTATAAATGGAGACCAGGATGTACAACATTTGCCTATGATCCTTGCATACGGTAACACTACCATTACAATTACTACGATTACATTGTCATGTTGTATGGCTTGGGAGGCACTTGTGAGTGGTTAGGGTGCTGCACCCTTCTGGAAATTCAAATTTAGCTTACTACCAATAATCCCAATATTAGAATTTCCAATGACTATCTTAGGGTGATTATAGACCTTATGCAAAAATGGTTGCCATTCATTTCTATTGTTTGGTCAAGTTTTTTAAAACGCTGATGGTGGCACTTAAATATATATGAAATATTATGCTATTCTGAGAAGTTTCAGTGTTTTGGGTTTAATAGCTGCAAAGATATGACTCATTCAAATTAAATAGATTTGTGTGGAAAAAGTCACCCTGGCCTGCCTAGCCTCGTTTTCATGTTTTTGGCAATATAAATGTCTCTGTAACTTTCCATTAGCTGAAAGTAAAGCCTTTAAACTTCATATACTGATTTACTTTGACTTTATCTTTAAGTTAGAGTAATTTATTTTTGTTGACAAATGATTCTTCTGGGAGCCGAAAATGAACAGCCGCCATATTTGCATTGGGTCTATATGAATATATTTCCTGGATCCATACAGTTATACATCACTCCAATCAAACCTGGAGGTTTCCTGGTCCCACTCTTTTCAATAAACTGGTCAAATTCATTCCTGCATAAAAATTGAAAAGTAAAGTTGCACTTAAATAGGCCTCAAAATTGTGAATACAATGTACTGGTTTTGCCCATTATTATTAGTAGATTCTGAGTGTTTAATTTAAACATTCTGGGTAATGTACAGTTTTTCTCTCGCATTATTGGTGTCTTAACACTGCGTTGTTTTTTTATAATGACGATGATGATGATGATGATGATGACGACAATGATAATGATAATGACGATGGTGATGATGGCAATGATGAAGGCGACGACGACGACGACGATGATAGTAATGATGGTGGTGATGATGATGACGACGACGACAACCATAATGATGGCAATTTTTAATGTACCTTATTTCTGTTCTTAGTCTTGCAATACAGAGGAATCGTCTCACCCATGACTAAAAAATTCAAAACAAGTACAAACAAAATAAATTTATCACATTAGCATTAATGGTTGCAGAAACACTTTTAAAACGAACTTTGACGTCTTAAGATATGAAATTAAATAATTTTTCAAAACATTCAATACAAAAGGTTTAAATGCACGATCAGCTGAAGATAAATCTCAATATCAATGCTTGTTTACTTCCATCACCTGTATACAAATCGCAGCTTTCTCTTTCTCCTTTTCTTCAGCTCGTTGTTGACGGGCAGCCTGCACTTTCCCAACAAACTCTGCATTTCTTCTTTTATCATTACTACCAAACATGATTAAAATCTAAGCTAATTTGTTCCAAACACGGAAGAAAACATGAGCTGTCAACCTTTCTCCGCCATTTTTGTCCCCATACTTAGTAGCCGCGCCTCTAGAATGAGAAGAGACACTACATGATCGTTATACTAAGTACCCTCCATTGTTGAGTTGAAAATATCGCGGGCTCATTGTTAGTAACTTGGAAACGATATGGCGGAGACTATGGCGGATTGACGGATGAAAAACACAAAAGTTGAAAAATGCCTTCACAAGACGAGGTAGGCTCGGGTTAACTTTCTTTTCAATACTAGGATTTGTTTTGATAACGTACTTAAAATTTCTTTACGTTTGATCTTTCAGAGAAAGAAGTTCAAGCCCAAAGTCCTAATCTGGTAAGTTTTACATTGGAAGCATTAACAGATAGAATGTCAATTTAATTTTGCCGTATTTAAGCTTAACATTGCCCAATTTTAAATATCACAGTGCCCCTTACAGTCCTTCGTACTTGTTTTGGGGTGTTTTCGTTGTAAAATCCATTGTTTTGAAAAACTGCTTGGGTGAAGAAATCAGAAAATGGATCGGGTCGCTGTCAGATCTGTGGTCCCAAAACAGGATGTTGCTTTGGGTGTATATTTCCTTTGTTTAAAATTTATTTAATTTTCATTTCCAATGAAAATGTTGTTGGTTATCATTTCTCGCCTTTATAAGTAATTAGCATCTCCATTCATGGAACCATGATTGTTCATTTTGCTGTTGTTTTTTCTTTTCTTTCTTTTTTTTAACTTAATTTTACTTCCCCCTCTACACTCAAATGAGCTTTATTTGAGTATTTATAAGAAGAGGGTCCCCTATACCCCTTTGCAAGTATCCAGGGAACCCTCTCAGAAGAACTTGACCATGTAAAATATTTTTTTCTGTCCACAGCCACCTAACAGAAAAACTGTGATTTTTACTTCTAGGACTGACTTGACACTAGACAATGTAGTAGATATCCAGAGAAGTGAAACCCCAGAAGATGTACAAAGGTGAATTAACTCATAGTTACAAAAAATAAATAATCAAGATTTTGGGAAGAAGAAAGTGACATGCATAAGCAATTTTAAGCCTAATGGAAAGGAGAGTGAACATTTAAAGGGGGATTTGAAAGTTTATATTTAAATTCTCTCCAACAGTTGCTTATGTTTGCATCAGGCTTACAGTCTATGTAAACAAGATGTACAGTGTACAGTGTGGCTCAGACAATGTAATACGATCATTTATACCATGATAGAAAATACAGCTACCAGAATACAGGAAAGCTGTTGTATATTTGACGGTATTAAACCCATCCTTTCTATCATGCGCTGCGATCTTAGTTTCAACGAAATTTAGAAAGCATATTTTCTATGGCATGGTATAAAATAATTATGCAACACTTTCTCTTGTATACCACGAAATATCCCACTTGTCACTTGCATTTTCTTGGCATACACACTCGCCTAAAGGATTGTGTGTGCACAGAGAAAATGTAAGTGACTCGTGGGTTATTCCATAGTATACCACTCGAAAGCATTGCTTAACTAGTATATACCGGTATTAGTAGTACAACTTACAGTGTTTAATAATTATTATGGACTTTGTCTTGGTTGTTTACATTTTTAATATTAAATAATTTTATTTTCATGTAGCTTATTAGCTGATATTCTACACTTGAAAGATTGGAAAGACGATCCCAGGCAAGGCATATTAATGGATCTCTATTTTTATACTTTGCAATATCCTTTTAAATGTTAATTCTCAGATAGTTTAAATTTAAATGTCTAGTAAGTACAAGTTCTTCCAATTGATGGAAATCGGGTTTCTGAATCAAATCAGTTTCATGATTGTACCTATAAAAGTCAGTTAGTTAGTATCTGGTATCCATGGATGTGGCTTAGAAAAAACTAAGCTGGCTCATTACAAAGCTCAGCAGGCCTTTCGCATTCAAAACTGTAAGTTTATTTTCTAGTGACATTTCAGCTGGTGATAAGCTGTCTTTCAGCAGGCATTAGTAGCCAGTAGTGCAGCAAACTCAAGTAGCTGCATCTTTTACTATCTCTCTAAAGGGACTATGTAAACTAAAACAAGTAGAAAAACAAGCAAAGAAAAAAGTTTCTTATTCTATCATCAAATCTTTGCAATAAAACATGAAGCCATCATAAAACAATTAATATATTATTATAATTATTATTATTATTATTATTATTATTATTATTATTATTATTATTATTATTATTATTATTATTATTATTATTATTATACAGTTGTTATTGATATATCTTAGCTAAACCTTCAGGGCCGTGCATTCATGTGCTGCCAGGGAATACGATATTCCAGTTATTACAGATCTTGTCTATGATTCATTCTTAAAGCAGGTATCTTAAGTGTAGCTAAAAGTGTTGTGATTTTATTCAACTGTGCTCTGAGAAGAGCATAATTTTTAATGGGTTATGTAATAGATATCAATATCTTCTTACTGTGCAAATGAAATGTCTCCCTGCCAAGTTTCTTCCTTGACTTACTGTATGTTTGGCAAAGATAATGGGTTTACAACAGAACAGATGTCAGCTTGGTTCTCCATTATCAAGTCTGTACACGAGATGGCCGTAGGTGCGTAAACTATAAATTATCATAAATTAAAGCTCTTGACTATTATCAGTAACCCGCGGGAAAGGGGGACTTAATTCTCTTCCAGACCTTTTGATGAGGGGTTTAATAGAAAGGGAGAGGGGCCCTCATTTTAAACTATATATTAGTCAGAGTGCATATCCCATTCAGTAACACATTTTTGCAGAATAAGTAACCATTAGCAATAAGTAAATGTGGTGAATAAATAACTTTAAAAGCATGATGTCATCTTCATGATTATATTGCACTTTGTTGTGTTCAGTGTTTTATTATGTGTGATATAGACTAATTATGTAGAACACATTCTAAAAGAAACATTTGGTGATATGTGTTTAAATAAAGTACTTACTTACTACTAAGTACTTACTTATTTGTCAACAGACACACCATATGGGAATGTGGAGCCAGTTTTTGAGTACTTCAAGGAACTGCTTCTTTGTCATTCTGTAAAGGTCAGCCTCACTTAAACTAACACCAACATTCTGCAGCTTCATAATTATGATGTATATTACCCATTAAAATTTAAAATTTAATTAAATTCTCAAATTTTTTAAAAGCACATGTGAAGTGTAGCTGCTGGCGGCAAGGGCCAACACACAACCGCCCTGGCTTGATTAACTAAAAATTATTTAAAAAGAGACTGTGCTACTGGCATGATGAGGTTCAGACTTTTGACACATTTAAATTTCTTGAACTTTGGACAGTATTGTACAAAACTGATACATGTAACTTAGAAGTCAAGCCATACAAATGCACCATGATTCTAAACCCAAATACTGGTAATAGAATCCTGCTTGTGATTGGATGTAATTAATCTAACAGGCAAGTAACTTAGAAGAATTTAAGAAGTTATAATTATAGTGATCACAGTTTAATCTCATGTTTTGAAAAATATTATATTTATTGTAGAGACCACCGTACAGTGTTGCTCTTTTCTCTGTGGATCAAGTTAAGAAGTTAACAACTTATGCAGTTAACACGTGAGTGTGGATAATAATTATTTTAGCAGCTGTTCTACTGGTAAACAATGTGTTTTAAAATGAAAATTAAATTCATTTTAAATTGGAATGTTGTGTAATAAAATGATATTTGATGAATTTAACTCAGTACATTTGGGCAGGTTAAGTCTGCATACGAGCCCATCAGACGCGAGCTTATCCCAGTTTCCATAGCATGAAGCAACTAGGATTATTTCTACTCCCCCCTGGATGGAATGCTAGTCCATTGCAGGGCTACCACCAGCAGTAAATTCACTGGTACCCATTTATATACCTGGGTGGAGAAGGTGTCTTGCCCAAGAACACAATGCAGTGCCCCCGGGCAGGGCTCAAATCTGGACCATTCGATCCGGAGTCCAGGGCACTAACCATTAGGCCACCACACCTCCCACAGTACAATTGAGGTTCTCAATACTTAGGAGCCCAAATGATCAGCAAAACATGCAAATAAAAACTGATTCCAAACTTCAGTGCTCTCATACTTTCTGTTTTTTGCCAGATGTAATCTTGTGACTAAAACAAAATCAAATGGAAACTCCTTCTGTTAACTTAACTGTGACGTAAAAGTCTGCATATGAACCTAAACCTAGTGGCCTATCAGGAAGAATCTTATTCCAGTTTCCGTAGCATGAAGCGACTAGGAGTACTTCTACTCCACCTGGGCCCAGTTGTTCAAAGGGTGAATAACGCTATCCACCAAATAAATCACTATCCAGTGGATAGCGTGGTTTGTTTTGTCGATACTTATCCACTGGATAGCGATTTATCCAGTGGATAACATTACACACCTTTTGAACAACTGGGCCCTGGATGAAATGCTAGTCCATCGCAGGGTTACCCCCAGCAGTAAATTCGCCGGTACCCATTTATACACCTGGGTAGCAAGAGGCACTCTGAAAGTAAAGTATCTTGCCCAAGAACACAATGCAGTACCCCAGCCAGAGCTCAAACCTGGAGTCCAGCGCACTTACCATTAGGCCACTGCGCCTCCCTGCTAAAACGAAATCAAATGGAAACTCCTTCTGATAACTGTGACATAACTGCATTTCAATATTAATAACAATTTGCTTTTTATTCTCATCACTGGCAGGTATTTTCGACATTTTAAGATGTACAAGTATGCATTTACGCCAAAGGTGTGTGCCATGGACTTGTAAACATGAAAAGTTATGTCAGTAGCTAATCAAAAGAATAGTGAATAATTTAGAGTCCTCATCATTAAAATATAATTTTGTGGTATTTGCCAGAAGGGTGCTGCATAGCTTGTGATGTTTTAAACCTCATCAAGTTTAGACAAAAACTGTTATAAAAACTGCATTCCCTTGCGCTTACGTGCCCCTGATTCAAAATTGAAAACGTGATCGAAAATGCACGGGTTGGTTGCACGAGCACCAATGATCTCTTATTTCTAGCTCTGATGAAGGTGAATAGGAGTCATCGAAAATTTAGTAACAAAAAACAGACTGGCTTCAAATTATTTTTTTATATAAATTAAAGTCTACTAAAGGTTACCCAGCATAAAAAGTGTTTGTTTGATCTCTGGCAGGTTCGTCTTGATATTAGTCTGGAATATGTTGGATTGCCAGTGACTCCAGAACCCTCTGAAGGTAGATTGTTATAAACCTATCTCTGATTTATATTCTCTTCCAGCTTTTAGTATCATCTTTGATGTTGTCATTTCTGTGCAATAGATATCTTGCCTTAATTGGTCACATGACCCTCTCAGCCTTCATAAACTGCCAAACTGAACCAACAATCTTAGTAAAATGCCCTGGGTGCTTCGCCTTTCTACAGACAAATGGTCTTTCTCTACCCCACCCCCACTACAATGTTGATTGTTGTCCATCCAGCCTCTGGAGCGACACTTTTGGAGCCACACTTTTAGACAGGGTTGTACCTTCTTAAAGGGACAATTTTTAGGATAACTTTGAAAAGCCAAACGACATTCTAATCACAGGAGGCCCAAAAATACTGGTTCAGTTGCGCTTAAAACTACTCAACCATTTCTCTGGGACTATAATTATGTGTGTTTGGCTGAAGAACGCCAGGATGCGATTGGCTGCAACTTGAAAACATCAGGCTGATTTTTTCAAGTTTTCCGCCTTTGTTTTGTGGAAAAATCGCCCATAACTGACTATGGTTTGCTCTTCCTTTGACAAAATCAATAGATTTCCTTCTCTTGACTTTCTGGGAGTATTCTGTGTACGTGAAAAAGCATTTTGTTTCATCTTTAGCGCATTTTTACCCCCAAACGTAAAAAATCTCGGTGACAGTGCTCTTTTAAATCTCGAACGTGAGAATACCAGTTTTGAAACCCACACCAAGTCATCAGGAATGACTGTCAAGAAAACTGAGTTTAGAATAATTATCTTTTTTGTATTTTATTTTAGTTGGCGAAGGAGAGGAAGAAGGTGCGGGTAATGGTGAACAGGTACAACGATGATGGAGTTAAAATTTTAGACTACAATAAGTCCTATGCTTCTCCCTTGATCTGCTGGTTGAGAAGCAAAAAAGCAGCTAAAGCCTCAGTTCTCGCTCTGAAAGTTTTTTCTCTTGCTTCTTGCTCGACAAACTGACAAAAAAAGAGAGACTACTCCTAGTCAGAATGGTCAGAAATGTTTTTGTCTAGGTTCACTACTTTACCTGTAAGTTTAATAAGCTCATTCAGCATGAATAACGATGCATATTAGCGGAAAAGGGCAGTCAACATGCCGAGCTAAATGGATGAAGTGTGCGCTGTCATTTTCATACCATCCATTCTTACATTCTGTGTTGTTTTGAAAACAAAAAGGTTGCTGATGAAGCTGACAAAACAGAGGAAGAATCAGCAGTCCATGAAGAGGAAGGTAATGAATTTGATAACTGATATTTCACTCTTAACTAATCAACACATACTAAATTAATAGTTAGAGAACTTGCTTTTGAATCCGAATATTTGAATTCTCGTTGCTCCTTTGTATTACAAACAGTCCCAGAACAGAGCGAGTGGAAAAATGACCGCGTCCATCCCGCAGATTTTGCGCGGCCATTTTTTTCTCAAGCGCTTTATTTCGACTGCTCGTAAACTGAATCAACGCTTGTTTTAGGTTAACATATTTTTCCGTATTTTTTTTCAGATACTCCCGCAGTAAAGGAGCTCAAAGCAATCATAAACTCGGCGCTCTCTGAACAAGTTCAACAGGTAGATAGAGTGGTTTTCGACAACGCGTCTCTCTTCTCCGCATAGGCCTGTTTTAAATTTTTCGTACGGGGGGAAATGGGGAGACGATAAAAGTAAGCGCGCGGAGCCTGGGAAGAAGGGGAACGAAATTTCGCGGCGGACTGTCGTCCCCCCACTCCCCATTTTTCGTGCTTTTTTGCATTTCCCCCCCCCCTCCCCCTCCCCGTGTTTTTTTCGCCTTTTCCCCCACTGAAGGAGCCTCTGCGGAGGAGGGGCACTAAGTATCGTAAAACCCAAACCCTGTACCAAAGTAATCACCTTGGCCAATCCAGTGAACCAATCAAAACTCGAAGCAAATACATGCACGTAGACGGCATGATTACGAAGCGCGGGAAAACGTGTTTCTGACTGGCTAAAGAAGGCGGACAGGCTCATCTCTGGACGCAGTAATGCAAAACCAAAGCAAATCTGAATTATTAAACTTAACCGACGCCGTGTAAGTTAGCGCTTCGAGTGCGACTTCATCTTTACCTTACCTCGTTAAATATCTCTAAACAGCTGCTTATTTTATCGTGCTTTCAGCTCAAAACCAGTGTGGACCAGCAGATAAAAGCCAAAGATGAAGAAATCGCCAAGAAAATGGGCATTTCTGCTGATGCTCCTGGCCCGCCAAAAAGCCCGAAACCAAAAGGAAAGAAAGGAAAATAGAGTCGTCGCTTGCGACTTCAAAATAATGTTAGGAGAGTTTACCATTGTAATATAACTGTAGCTGTATAGACACATTATTTTATCGCTGAGTTGCATGCAGTCGTCAGAAAACAGTTTGTTTTGAATGTAAATTTGTTGTATCATATAAAACCATTCTTTTCATCAGTGATATTTATACGCACTCGATTTGAATCACACAGTGCTCTAGTCCAAGTGGATTCATGAAATAAAAATGCATTTACTTTGAATAGTGAATTTTTTTTTAATTAAGTTGCAGTTTCGTGGAGTCAGTGCTAGTCAGAAAGCATTGAAACTTAAATTTAGTCAAATTTAGATCCTTCAATATAACATCACTAGACCCAGGATGGACCAACACTAAAATTTTATATGTAATGGGATTAAAAGTAGACTGTTATGAAATGAGAAAGAAAATCTTCTTCATCTGAAGAATGGCCTTGTTTTGTATCACTGTTTCAGTCAGGGGACTGATAAGTTTGTAGGCCGAGAATTTTTTCTGTGGTGAGGGGAGGGTGGTGCGGCGTGCTTCCCAAGGCCTTCCCCTATTTCAGACGAAATATGTTAAATATGCGATTTTCCTTTGCCTTCCCTCCCCCCTATAATTTTGCAGACCGACTGTACCCGGGAATTGCTTCGGTTTGCTTAAATGTTTGACAAGGGTCTCAGATTCCCGAATCCAGTACCGTATTTAAGCCCACTAAAGCCATACCCTTTAGCAACGCGCATACCTATATGGCCATGTTGCAGTTAATTTTTTTTTCAGTTAAATTTTATTCTTTCTTTGTTTGAAACTCGTTATCATTCATATTTCCATAACAAAAAACAAAGGAAGAATAAAATTTTACTGAAGAAAACATTTAACTGCAACACCTATATAAGGGATTAGCAAACAGACCAACCCGCCGCCCCCCTCCCCCATCCACCCGGGAGATTTCCGAGCAAGTGCAGGACCCAAAACGCTTACCCATGAGACCTGTGGGGACGAGTGAGACGACTGCCCTCACGAAACTTTCCTTTCCGACCCCTTTCACTTTCTTGTCGATCAGGTATAGATAATTACGAAACCGATTCGAGCATAACTTTCGCTTTCGAGTGTCAAAAGCTCTATCAACGGCAGGCTTTGCCTCCAGAAAATAGTCAATGGCGGAACATTCCAGGGTACTGGGACGTGCGTAAAATGACATGTATTATTAAACTATTCTGTCAACAGCTTTCCAAGCAGTGTAACCTGAAAGTAGATCCAAATCATTTTTCTAAGTATTGATTGAATTTTGACAATTTCATTCTTGGACTTTAGTCACGTTACGTTGCCGTGCTCAGTTCCAGTTGAACAGGCTTGTGTAATCAACCAGATCACTATTAAATTGAAGAGTTTGTTTCATCAACTTCGCTTTGGAGGTCGTTTTCCCCATAAATAACTTTATAAAGCAACTAAGCGTTTTTTGATATGGCGATTCACCAGCTTAACAGCAACATTCCTTGGAGTCCCAGTCCGTAGTATGGCAGCAAACTTGATTGACGTATGTCTACAAATCAATTAAACCAGAATGGAATGAATAAAAGTTTTTCCTGTCAATCACCTGTCAAATTTCGACATCAAACTTCAAGGAAAAAATTCGCCTGAGGTGACTCTCGCAAGCTGCGAATAAACGGTAGGTAAGTTTAAAAGTTTGTTATCTGTCCTGCACCTTCCCTTTCTTTATGTTGTACTCGGTCTTTGTATACCTTTGAAGCAAGATGGTTCTCTTGACGAGGGCGATGTGAAGCGTTGATGTGTGCAAATCCGGAAGACAAAGATTATCGGGGTTCACTGACATTGCATTCTATGCTCTGAAGTAAGTGATAGCCACGGTCAATTTTCATCTTTTTTTCGAAGTTTAATCAGTCTTAGTGCATCTTGACAATTTTTATCGGATGATGGAGCACGTAAATAGAAGTTCAAACTTGTGCAAACCACGACTTAGCGAACACTTGATCAGCTGATGCGACTCCAAACAAACTTCTTGTGTTGCGAGTCATGATGATATATGATATCAGACACTTTTATAGTCACGCGACGCAAGTAACGCAATTCCGTCTTCGGAATAAAACGAACAGCCACACTCAGGCCGACTTAGGCTCAGTTCAGATCCGCTACAAAAATGATTGGTCTTCATATGAATCTTGAATCCTCCATCTCGGCCGAAACGAGTTGTTTCTCATCAGCGATCAATGAGGCAAATCGAACTGGGGCAATTTTAACACAAACTGCAAAGCCGTGCTGCATAATCTGTGTAAGAAAGTACACGGCATCGCAGGATACCCCTTCTCCCCGCTCTTCTCACTCCCCCCACCCTTCCCCCCCCCCCCTCCATTTTGCGAGGTTGCCCTTATATTTCGCTGGTACCACACTTCTGGGTGAAAGGAGCACCGTGAGAGCTGAGATAGTGTTTAAAAGTGTTCTTGCCAAAACGAACCCAGACAGCAGTGAGACAGGGCTACAACCCAGAGCTTTCGATCTCGCTACCAGCCCACTAACCATTGCATTAGGAGACCACGCCTCCCAAAGAAGGGGTTTTGACTATAAATTTATGAAATTCATTTCGTTCAGTAAACCACTTAAATGACGGGGAATTCGCCGGAGAGGGAAGGGGAAGACGTAATTCAGTAAACTTTAATGATGCACATTAAATTGAAGTTATCCGATCTTTGTCTATTTGTTAAATAGCGCTAGCCCCCAAGGACAACACACTGCAGCCTAAGTCTGACTCAAGGGTTAGAACTCGCATCGTGAAAACCTCAGATTTGAGATGGATAGCAAGATGGCGGCGAATTTTCACCGATTAGTCCGATTATGAATACCAGCAGTGTACATTTAAGAGACCTGGACAATTTAGTTTCGGCATTCAGTCATATAAAAGATCGTCCACATGACCCCAGATTGCCTGTATTGGATGCTGTTTCAAGTGATGAAAAGGACAAAAATGATGTGTTCCAGCGTCCATTAAAATATTCCTGTCGAACAATTTCACCTCTACGCGATCAATCGGTGATTGACAAGATTGAACACGTGACACAGGCATCAGAAGAGAGTAGTTTGTGGGCATCGCCTGCTAATGCATCCAATGAGCTGCATTTTGGAGAACATCGTTTTCGTGGAACAGCTAGCAATCAGTTGAGCATAACAAGTGCAATACTCTTAGAATCATCTTCAGTGATAGAGACGGATCTTTATGGAACCCAACATAGAAAGAACTCTTTACACCTAATCAGTGAACTTTGCGACAGACTTGCAACAGCTGATCCTGAAAAGGGCCAAGACAGTTGTCCTGCTAACTATACACCTGCAGCAACTGAAGCAATATTTGCGACCGCACCCATGGCCTCCACCTCGCAATTTATAGTACACCCCAATAACGAAACTGATCTGTCCAGTGCTATACCCCAGAACAAACCCACCTGCATGCAAATTTCTGCAATGGAGTTCTCAACAACGTTTGAGCAAAGTGATTATAAGAACTTTAGTTGCACTCGTATGCTAGCTGAACCTCATAACAATCTAATATCGACGCAAAATCATCTGCAAACCGAAAACAGCAACGGAGAGATTGTAGCTCAATATCACGAACCGTTGGGCACATGCTGTGAGCCAGTTGGTGCTGTTTCTCACATGGAAGGAATGAGTGAAAAGCTTCCTCCTCCACTTCAGAGTGTCACACCCATTGATGCGATTTATAGCCCTTGTCAGCCGGAGATAAGCCAGTTATTACCTGATGTGAACTTTGCGGTATCAGGCTCCAACACCGGTAGGTGCTGAAAAACGCGAATTCGTTGGGTAGCTCTTATTTGTTTTCCTGTTTCTCGGACCATTGAAAGGATTCACAACATCCAGAAAAGTACTTTGTACTGCTACTAGCCAGTGGGGGTCCCCCTCCCCCCCCCCCCCCCCACCTCCCCCACCAATCACCATCTCTCTTCTCCATAAGCCCAGCATTCAATGCGGCTCAACTAAATACCCCGGATGACACGACGACATTTTTGATTCACAAAGCGAGCCTCTAAACCAAGTGAAAAAAGACAATCTTTTTACTAGAAATGGAAAATAAAACACAACAGCCCGCTCAAGGTAAACTTTTAATTGAAGAATTCACATAATCCTGTTATGTTTTTTTTTTTTTAATTTTCTTTTTTCTTTTTAAATTTTAGCAGCAAGTTCTTCAACCCCGACTCCACAGACTTCGGCAAGCTCTTCGGGATCGAGCCAAAATTCACCCGGTAAATATTCAGAACTTTTAGCGGTGATCGAAGAATTAGGAAAAGATATTCGTCCAACGTATGCTGGTAGTAAAAACGCCTCCGAACGGCTGAAGAAAGGTAAGGACGGCAAGAGCTTTATATGCCTGACAAATCTTGAATCTGGAAGTGTTCTGAAGTGGCTTATTATCAGTTTCACTACTCATCCACGTTTATTGCATTGTTCTTTGAAGTTTTATCTCTGAATCTTATATAGGTGGAGTAAAAATAGCCTTAAATTGTCACCCAGTTTTATATGAACGCACCCGACTCTACCCTGCTGGCAGAATCGCTTTGAACTTTCCTGGATAGGTAGGAAAGATCGAAGGGAATAAATTACGAACAAAAGTTCATAGTACTGCGTGGCACTTGGATGAATCAAAAAAAAAAATGTTAAAAGGTATTTGAGTGCCAAAAAGTTGTTTAAACAACTTTTTGGCACTCAAATACCTTTTAACATTTTTTATTAAGATCGAAGGGACTCTGCTAATAGGGTACTGACTTGGGGTGACCCTGTTTGGTGGAATGGCAAATGACACTAATTTTCACCCCCGTTTGCTGGTCGTTAGTTTCACCCTGGGTTGCTTGCAGTTAGCTTTTATTGCGGTCGGTCAGGGCAACATATATATATATATATTGCCCTAGCTAACAAATAAAAGCTAACTGCAAGCAAACAAGTGCCATTCTGTCATTCCGCTGAATAGAGTCACCCCCGACTCGACTGGGCTACTCTGTTTGATTCTCACAACTCGCAAGACAGAAACAGATTTATTGAACTGTTTTTTCTTCCCAGGTATAATGCATGCCAGAGTACTGGTTAGAGAATGCCTTGTGGAAACTGACAGATGTGCCAGGCAGTAGCACCACTGTGACAACAGCTCTCGTCAAGAATATTATTTTATAAGATCTATAATGTGCTTCTGTAAAGCTGCTATGGTTATAAACTTAGTCAAGACAGCCAGACTATGTGCATCTGCCACAAAAGCTGCTACAAAAAAGGAAGACAAAATGACAGAACTGAGCTGTAAGTTTTGAGCTTACATCAAAGAAGCGTCAAAACAGAAAAGCCTCCAAGAGGATTCATGGAAAACTAAATCCATGTCTTTTGAGAATTTACCATCAGTGCTAATAAAAATTATTTTATAAAGAGGATATTAATATTACCTAATGTCAGAGGAGAAACTATTTGAATAATAAAGTATTTAGCTTTGTACCAAATCTTTGAGAGGACATGTAGTAGTCTCCTGTCAGTATGGTATCAAAAATGAAAATAATTATGACTGACTAGTACGTTTTAGCAACAGGTAACCCAAGTTCTTAATGTATTGTAATGATGTACTAACTAATCAAATAATCCCCTCAAATCGTTCCAGACCCTTCTTATCACAGAGTCAGTGAACAAAGAGCAAATATGATAAAAAAAACAACTTAAATTTCCATTTTTATTGTTTTTGACAACTTTTAATGAATATTTTTCAGTTCACAGGATATTGTGCACTCCTAAAGAGCT